>VZDJ01000072.1:842897-1240079 GCA_008694505.1 Cyanoderma ruficeps | reverse complement strand
CAGCAAAACAAATAACAACAACCCCAAAGACAACAGAGGGAGTTAAACGGGCCAGGCAGCGGGACGCGGCCCCAAAAGGCGAAAACGCAGCTGAACTGCTGACGACTATAACCCAAAGGATTTCCCGCAGCAGTGGCGTTTCTCGGAGGAGCTTTGTCCGAAGCAGGAGCCGCCTCCCGGTTCCGCTGGCCGAGCGCTGCCGAGCGCGGGGAGAGCCCCGGCCCGCGCCGTCTGCGCCGCTATCATCCGCTGGCCTCAGACTAAACATTGAATTGGGCTTAGTCACATATTTACTCACTGCCATGGCAGCTAGCGCGGAGCGCGGCTGCGGGGGAGGTTGTTTTCCCCCGGCCGGGCCGCGGGCAGGCTGCAGCTCCCCCTGCCGCTCCGCAGCGCCGGGCCCGCGCTCGGCCTCCTCAGGGCTGTGCCTTGTGCCGCTGCCCCGAGGCTGGTTGCGGGCTTTGTTATCTCAAGGTGGCCCAGGCTCCGGCACCGCTCCATGGGCTCTGGGCCGCTGCTCCGGGCGTAAAGGAGCCAGGGTGAGGCAAGAGACACGGGGCTTGGCCTCTCCTCTTGTTTTTTCGGGGTTGAGATTCCTGTAAGGGGGTGAAAAAAGGTATGAATGCTACTCCCAGTGTAGAAATGGCCACAGAATGACTTGTCACCTTGACAGGGAAATCTAGAACAGGCAACTTCAGGGTTTGTTCTTTCCTTCACTGGGACCTGAGCTCCAGCTCGTGCCAGTTGATCCTGTGTGCCAATGGCCAAGGAAGGTGAGCTCTGTTCCCCAGGCTGAACCCCCTGTGCCCTGCCCGGGGCCTCAGGAGCACGGTCCCCCTTCCTTCACTGCCAGCACAGGGAAGTGCAGATATCCCAGGAGACTGTCAGCAGCAGGGCTGCAGGGACATGGTGCTGCTGCAGCTCTTTTCCCAGGTGCTGCCATTCCCGCACGTTGCCACTCCTCTGGAAGGCACCTGTGCTCTCCACTGGAGGTCCTGCTCCCCCAGTCCTGGTGGGCAGGGTTGAGGAGCTGGAAGTGTGGGGGAGGCAGGCAGCACCCTTGAGGGGCTGGAGCTGAGGAGGGGGCTCTGCCTGTTCCTCATGGATGTGCCTGCCCATGGCCACTGGGAAAACACACGCAGGTGTTTGTGTCAGAGCATCCCAGACACGTGTGGGATACCCACAGGCGGGACAGAGCACGGCTGGAGCAGCCTCTTGCTGAGCACACCTGTCTGTAGGGCACGTGGACAGGAGGATGGGCTGCCTCGGCAGCAGCTCCTCATCAAGAGCATCCCCTTGGGGATATCAGCTTCTCCTTGAAGTGCTTGGAACTCTGCAGAGGGAAAGAGCTGATGGGGAGCCTTTCCGTTCAGGTCTGCACTGGGCTTGAATGGAAATTCAGCATAGGTGTCAGTGTGCAGTAACAGCTCTGGTTCAAGGAGGAAACAGGGCTTGGGCCTGATTTTGGTTCAGGTTGGCTTTGACTGATTATATCCAGGAAATCCTCCCACTGTGCTCTCCAGTTTCTGGTCCTGCTGTGTTAAATAGCAATTTGGCTAAATTGCATTATTTGAAGCCAGTGGGCTGCATTTAACCTGGTATTAAAATGCATGTTTGGGCTTGTATCTTTTAAATTTGATATGAAGACAGCTGTATGCATTTTTCCTTGCTTGTAAATTGTATACATATGATACAATGTTTTCAGTAAGCGCTAAACAATGCAATGTGAGGCATTTCAACAAAGGAATAATTTAATGCAACCCAGCAGAAATGCAGAGCCTTAGAAGTGGTTCTTTATGAAACTACAAATTTGGGAAATGGGTCCAGAAGACCTACACTGGAGCAACACAAGAAACAATAGTTAACACAGTAACATTTTTCCTGTAAGAAAAATACACCATGAAGAAATTATATTTTGCCTATTTTTTTTAGCTTGTTGATTTACTTGAATGCTTTAGTTGGCATATTTTCTATTTTTGCATGGTAGGGATTAAAATTCTCGTTTCTTCACCAAAAGAGAATATTGTCGCACAAGATGCACTTTGAGCCAAACGAGATTTTTTTTTTTGTCAAGTGTAAATTTGTCTCACATATTTTGTTCCAGTTCAAAGAAGATTAACACATTGTTACATTCTTTTCATCTTCAGTTTAGCTTTAGCAGAATGAGACATATTTCCTCTGTAATCTTCTTCAGAGCCACAACTGTCCCTACTTGCACAGATGGAGGATGGGCTAGGAAGGGCTGCACAGTTTGTTGGGGCAAGTTATTAATTTATTATTAAAAATTAATAATGAGCTCTGCTGCAGCTGATGGGAACCAACCTCAGCTCCCATCTTGTTCAGAACCTGGGTGCAGCCATGAGCTCTCCTGGTTGTCTGGGCTGGGTTAAGGAACAGAGGGAGAGTACGTGGTACTTCCTGCTTAAGAAAGGGAGCAAAACCACCAAGAAGACATGGGTTGGGATGGATGCAGCAACAGAGCCCTGCAGAAGGGTGCTGGGCAGCTGGGTAAGGGAGCAGGCTGGCTGGCAGGAACAGTCTCTTAGGCTGTTTATCCAGCACACAGCAGTGCCAGGCAGGACTGCGTGAGCTGGTGCAGGCAATTGTCAGCTCAGACTCTGCATGGGCCTGGCTTGGCAGGCCCAGGTGGAATGGAGCATCAACAAGATACTCTTGGTAACTAAGCTGATGGAATTACCTCCACACAGCCCTGAGGTGGACCTTACTGCACACAAAAAGGTAAAGTATTACATAGCTACCAGAGGGACTCTGTCCACAGCTCCAGCAGAGTTGGGGTGTTATCCTTGGGTGAAGGGAGGGAGGGATAAGTGCCAGCCTGGACTGCAGGTAGAATGTGCTTGGAGATCACACTGCTGCTAACTCTTGCTCTGGAGTCTCTTATCAGAGAATGACACAGTCCAAATTAAAATGCAGGGGTTTGCAGTACGCAGGGAAATTGAATGAAGGCACCTAAGTCTTCCCCAAAAAATCTGTGACTCCATAGCACTTCCTGAAGTTGACAGAAAAAATGCATTAGTGGTAAATCAACGAATCCAGCAGCCCTGGCCACGACTGGCATTTTCAAAATTGATATAAAGCCTCAAAATGTGCCTCAGATTCAGGCACATTGACAGGGTTACAATACAAGCTATACAAGAAGCTGCAGATTTTCCTGCCTCTGCAAAGCGGGCCTGAAGTTGCTGCAGGATCTTTTCCCCATTCTTGTTGCCTGCTCTATGACTGTCCACGCTGGGACTGACCCCTAAAACCAGGGAATAACGATCCTCCCCTGCTGTTGTGGCTCCAGAAGGTAATGGGGTGTGTGTGCAGAACCCCCAGGCTGTGCACAGTGATGGGTGAGATGGTAAAGCATGGCAGAAGTGGTAAACCCATTTCCTCCTTCTTTCTTGTGGATGCTCAGGGGTGTCTTGCTTCAGCATAGGTGGCAATAGGATTGTGGTGTGCATGAGCACGTGCATGTCCATGTAACAACAGCCAGGTTTCAGTGTTTGCTCAGTGTTTGTGCTCACTGTTTCTTCTCTCTCTCTCTCCAGTCGAAGACCACCCCCTTCACCTACTCGGCCCACTGTAATCCGTCCGTTAGATTCATCCCTGTTAGACTAAAAGGATTTCTGGCATGTCATTCGTTGTTAACCAAATATGTGGAAACAAATTGCTTGGTAACTGTCACAATAACCAATGTATAGTCGCATGTATGGACATCTATAGGCAAGTAACCGATTTTACTGATATACTCTGTCCATTCTGCAGTGTTTTTTGAGGTCTTCAATGTTTGGGGAAGGTCTGTGCTGCCTTGACTTTTCCTTCTGCAATAACTTGTTAGCTAACTTACTGACACATATCTCCACCCAGACAACTGTGCTCACAGTCCTCTACAGCGAATGGAGGGCTTGACTCTGTGCGTGTTTGTGCATGTATCGATTTGATCTGCTGCTTTTTTTCCCTCTTACCTGAAGGAATCTTGCTTTTATTTGTACCTTCCAGGTTTTCTATTTTCTCTTGTAATGGCTAAACTGGGCAAAGAAAAGCCATGTGATTTCTTACCAAGCTCTTCCGAAGGCCCCACACTTCCAAGTCTCTCTTGCAAGAGGCTTGCTTCTCCTATAAATTCTCCTTATCTGAAATTTGGTTTTAAGGAATGTTGATAAACGAGCAGGGTGTGTGTGGGACGAGGCATGTTTGGCTTTATTTCCATCCTGGCAGCTATGATGCCGGGTTGGTTGGGTTGGTGAGGAGCAGGCTGGGGTGCCCCAGCTCACGGGGCTGGGCACGGAGCTGTCCCACCCTGCGGCCAGGATGGGACAGGGTGCTTTGGAGAGCTGGGGTGTGACAGAGCAGTGTGTGCCAGCTCCCTCTGTGCTGTGCCAGTGCCTGCTCACACTCCTGCGCCCACTGCACTCCTGGGAAGCGCTGGAGGGGAGTGAGTGCATGGAAATGTGCTGTGTGCAGGATGCAGGGAACTGAGCGCTGCTTTTGGTCCTTTTGTGACACAGAAGGACCAGAGATGCAGATACAGGCACAGCTGGGCGTGGGCTCCCCCTCCTCTGCCCACTGTGGGGGCCAGTTCACAGAGCTCCAGCCTAGACTGGCAGCTGAGCTGCCCAAGGGCCGGCTTGGGATGTGAGATATTTGTGATATTTTCACATGCCAGTCAATAAAGTTTCCCTGTGCCCTCTGCGTAAAGATTTTCTTTTTGCATTACGTGGTCCTTGCACGCACCTCGATTTACTGTTGCTTTATCTGCGAAGTTCTGGGAAGTGCTCAGCTGTGCATCCTGGATTATTTTAGCAGCTGCTCACTTGCAGAGGTCCTCTCTGCCTCTTGTTTTGCACATTATAAATTAATGCATTATAAAAACCTTTTGTCTTAACTGCATTACTTCACTTTAAACACTTAGGGTCAGTGTCACCCTTAAAGCCTAGAACTTACTGAGTTAACAGAATGAAACTAGAGAGGAATTTGGCCTTGCTCCTTCAGAAAATATGAATTGCTGCTATTACAATTATGGTTACAGATCCCTAGGCAAAGCAATTGGTGGTTTCAAAGCCCCCCAGTGCAATTAGTCTAATAAATGTATTTATTGAGACTGCTTGTAGGGCTCCAGTAAGCTGTAGCCCCATGGTTAGGAAGAATCCAATCAAAGAGCCACAACAAATGGGGATTTAGCCTGTTAATTCCCAGGCTGCTGATTAGCTGTGCTCACCAGTGCAGCAAATCATGTTTCAGCTTGCAGAAGAGAGATGAGCTTGGGAAGCATCATGATTTGTATGTTAGCTTAACTTCAATTTCCTGTCAGCCCCATGCTTGTGACAGACGCCTGGGGAGTCTGGAGGTCACATCTGATGCACGGTGAAGATGGAGTTTGTCAGAGCACTGGCATCTTGGTGATCTCAGCAGACTGCTGAAGTGGCTGGTGTTTGGGGAGCAGTCCACATCTCCAATGCCAAGAGCACAGAATCAGCTTTCAAGGAAAAGAAAAGGTTGCAAACACAACCACAGTAATACCAATTTTTACTACAAAAAAGAAAACATATTTTGATGATTCTTCTTGTCTTCTACACAGCTTTCCACTGTCTAGTGCTCTCTGCTGTAACCTGTGCTGCATCCTTTGGATAAATTTTTGTAAATAGCCACAGGAACCCATATTGTTGCCTCACCAGCACTCCTGTATATCTGAACAGGGTTTATCAGAACTCTGGTACTGACTGGCCTGCTAATGGAAAGCCAGGTTTAATGGCTGAGCCACAGAGATCACTGATATCACTTCTGATATCAGAACACCAAATTCTGATACTCACTTGGTGATGAAGACCAGGTGGGACAGGTCTTTCAGCAACCTGGTCTAGTGGAAGGTGTCCCTGCTCACGGCAGGGGGCTTGGGACAAGATGAGCTCCAAGGTCCTTTCCAACCCAACCCATTCTAGGATGCTGGAGGTCTGGGTTTATCCCACCATACCCCAAGGAATCAGCTTAGTTGTCCTTTGTTCAGTGGGAAGAGCATCACCCTGAGGAGGTGATTCAGGTCAGTGTGGCTGCATGGGACACGAGGGCAATGCTGGTAAGTCAGGAGCCTCAATTACATGACACAGATCCTGGCCTAAAAAAGTGCTTTTAAATGCTCTCTACTTGAGACTCCCTAATTTACTTTAATGACTGTTTCTACCAAGCAGAAGGAAGTAGGTGGCACAATTGAGCACTGTCCTTTACCCTGCCCCCAAGAAACTATTTTTCAGCAGTAATCCTGAATTGTAAATAAAGCTCTCAAGAGTGGATTTCCCCGAAAGAGGAGGAGGAGGAGGCAGTGAGGTGTCAGCACCATCTGGTTCTGTGCTTGATGCTGAGGGTGTGGGACACAGCTGCACAGCCCTCCTTCCTCTGTATCCTCATTCAGATCGCATCTAAATCTGGCCCTGTGCCCTAAATGCAATACTTCGAGGTGTGCAGGTTAATAAATAACCGTGACACAAATCCAGGGTTTGATGATTTCACCTCTCCTTGCGTATGTGCTCGTGAGAATAAACCACACGGAATTGTTTCTAGGAAAAACACTTAAAGGCTTCCCAAGAAATTGCCACATCCAATTGAGTAAGTACTGTCCTCCAGCCTTGGCCACTTCCTTCTGCTGCAGAGTGCCCGGAACGGGTTTGTTTGTCCCACTCACTCCTGATGCTGCCGAGTCCCATCCATCCTGCCCCCTGTTCTCAGAGGAGCAGCCTTGGCAGCAGCTCGCTCCATGCCCAAAGGAGAGCAGGGCAAGCAAGCTGTGGATCTGCCAGAGGGACTGAGCACCTCTGCAGACCCACTTGGGTGGGATGAGCCAAGTCTGAATTCCGTGTGTGAGAAGCGCAGGTTGCTCTGCCTTCCTCTGGTTCCCTCTGGCACAGCTGCGACTGCCAGGGCAGAGTGGAGCAATAATGAAGCAACATCGGAGTTTCTGATCTTACGTGAGGTACATAAAGGTCTGGGTGGTGGAGTTGCTGAGTTTTGGGAGGGTGCTCATCTAATCCTGCATTTAGGCTGAGCCTGGATCTCTGCCTAGAGAACGTTTCCACCTCACCCCGCCATGGCTGAGCAACAGCTGAAGAGCTTGCGTGTGAACAGCTCTCGGCCTTGGATCTCAAGGGACCTTGTGCTGGGGTTAAAAAGATTGTGTGTTCAACAAAAAGGCTTATGTACATAGTTAATGTGTGTTTATTTTATTGCTGATCTTGTTGCACTTTCTGAATAAGCCTCCTAAAAGTAGATTATTTATTATATTGAAGAAGATACATTCTAGGTTATGGCATTTGGTGTTCGAGTATAACATAGAAAATATTATCCTCTTTGTTCCAGACAGCTCCACTAGCCATGATGTGTACAGCCCATTGAGATTCCTGACTAGTTCTGTCCTGTCTTAAAATAGTCCAAACCTCCTGAATTGAGAGCAGACCTGCTTTGTCCCTGTGCCACCAGGGAGCCTCCTGGCGCACTCCTGGCACAGCTCCTCCTGCTGTGGCACTGCCCCTGCTCCCAGGCTGGTGCAGAACAGCTCCCTTGTGTAAATGAATGTTACTCTGCCTGTCTTTCCTCTTGCTTTGTCTGCAGGCGAGCTGATGCCGATGGCTCCTCCCGTCCAGACAGTCCTCCACTCTTGCTTGATCTATGATTTGTCCCGCCTTGCCGGCCATTTGCTTTACTGCTGTCTCTTTACTTTTCCAGGACGTGGTAAACAATGACTTCTTTTTTGTAAGAAGCAAATGCTTAATTTCTTTCTGGTTTGGTTTTTTTGGTTGGGTTTTTTTGGGGGTTTTTTTGTTGGTTCGTTTTTTGTTGTGTTTTTTTTTTCTCTGTATGTTAATGCCCTACTTCATGTGAGCCAAAACATCTGCCTTTGGTTTCGTAATCTGTAAGTGGTTCCTGGTGTTGACCTTTGAGCACAGCGAGTGGATTCCTGAAACCATGGTCATTACTGAGCATCACATACACCTGCTGTAAAAATGTTATGCTGCATTTCTGAACCCGAAATAAACTGTAATTCTTGATGGGCTTTTATTATTACTTTCTGGATGTGTACGAGTGGTGTCTTCTGTCTCTTACACCATCATCTCAGCATTCCACACTGCCTCGGTGGGGACTGCAGGGAGAATTTATTGGAGGTGCTGTTGAGCTGAGATCACTGGAGATGTCATTAAAGGGGAGACGGAACCCGTTGGGAAGCATTCAGCCTGTTCCCTGCAAGGGGCTTGGAGTGCTGTAGAGATATTTTGCTGGGAAATGGATGAATGTTTTACAAGCAGTACCTGGGAATCACTTCATTGCTGAGGAAAGCACGTTTAGAGGAGTTTCAGAGCTGAGCAGAAGGCCAGACTGGGTCCTCCAAAGCAGGAGCTGGAGTTCAAATGTGCCTGAAAGGGATTTCCCCCTAAAGGCTGTGTACGAATGTGCAGATGTCCTGATTCCTCAGTTCCTCCTGCAGATCAGGGTGAGCCAAGTAGCTGCAGTCAGTGCTCAGAGATGGTCTGTAGGGCACAAAGAGCACAACAGCTTCCTGTGGGAGCACCACAGTGGCTAAGTGGGTCCTTAGGTTTTGGGAAAAGAGGGAGCAAAAGGTGGGATGAGCACAGCAGGAACAGCCCCGCTGAATCCTTTAACATTTGGAGGTTTCTTCAGGGGTCTTTAATGGCCGTGGCTGAGGCAGTCTGTGCACGCCCCTGAGGGAACAGCAATGTCCCACGTGTCCCCTCTGGCTGGAGCACGTCACGTACCCCAGGATGAGCCTGGTTCCAGGAATGTTGGTCAGGTAGAGCTGAGCTCTCTGTGCTGGGTACCAGGAGGAGCAGCTGCTCCTTGCTCTGGGCCCTCACTGCCACGGAGCTCTCCAACTTCATTTTTAACCTTTCTGAGCAGTGTCCCCCCCAGACACCCCAGTCCACCCCACAGGCCATCTTGTTTGATCATTCCTCATTTCATCAGAACCTCACCAAAGTTCTACTCTGAGAAGAGAGTTTGAAGCAGATAGTGGTGAGGATGTTAAGGCTGCCTGGGGAAAAGCTCTTCCAGAGGGTAAAATTTGCTGCAAGAAAATTAGAAAGCCTGTGACCAGTGACCTCCACACCTGGGATGGGATTGTTCTGGTTCTCTGGCACTGGCAAGTCAGAAGGGAGGGAGTGAGGATGAAAGCCAGGCTGTGCTGAGAGCCAGCTGATTCTAATCTTGCTCCTGCTTTTTTCCTTAACATGCATGTTCTGTGCCTTTTTCTCTTAAGCCATTTTATTAAGATAATTTTGTATATGAGTCATTTTATTGTATCTTGGCCTTTTGTTTTAAATCTCCCCCTCTCCCTGTGATTTTTGGGTTATTTTTTGATTTTTTCCTAGGCGACCTCCACCAGCTGTTCCCGGAAGATCATCCTAACACACACATTTCCTTTGTGTTACATGCAATGTCTTCTTTTATTTTCTTTCTTTTTTTTTTAATCCAAAATTACCTTTAATTTGCACTAGGCTGTTTGTAAATGAAAGATTTTATTTTCAGATGTCAATGATAAGCCTGGATGTAAAGAAAATAAAATTCTGACTACAAAAGGAGCGTGTCCTGTGTTTCCATTGAAGGGTCTACTCACTCTGTCTCACATGGAGACATTCTTACCCTGTGGGAGAAATTACCTGGGCTCTGTGGAGGCTCCCACCCTCTAAGGTTGTGGAGGGAAGGGTGGACATTCTGCTGGAGTTCCAGCACTGCTTCAGAATTCATTCACCAGCAGGACTGCTCCACAAAAATGCCTTTGGCTTAGGATTAGCAGTAGGAACAGCCAGGAGAGTTCCAAACATGTCCAGTGCACCAGCAGCAGCACCTGGCTGAGCGGAAACTCGAAGGAGAAGATTGCAGCAGTCTCTAGACAGTCTCTAGATTGATTAATCTGCACAATTATAAATAAAGTGCAGCTGTTGTGACCATTTTCTTCAAGCTAAACCTCGGAATTCCTTGCAAGCCGACCTCTCTGGAGCATCTGAGCTCAAACAGCTGTAAGTAGCTCTAAGTCCCAGCTACCTCTGGGATTCCAAATGTGGCCATCCCTGTGGGAAAGATAAAATCTGGGATTTAGATGATATGCTTATTTTGGGTGCCAGAGAAGTCTGTGAAGAGTCAGTCTGCAAAAGGGAAGCTGATGTGTTGAACTGGCTATTTTTCCTCACAGGAAAGCCAAGGGGGTTTCCCAGAAGCCATGCAGGTAAGTCTGGAGGCACCACTGGGCATTGGACTCCAGCTGGTGTTTCAGGGGCCCAGAGAAGCTGTTCCTGGCTAGGAGGGAGGTGATGGTGAGAGGGAGCTGCAGTGCTGCTGCACGGGATGGGGGCAGGGGAGGGGATGAGATCACTCTGTGTGTGCACAAGGGCCACACGACACCCTGCCCGGGCTTGTTTTCCATCCTGGTGTGACGCAGCTGCGCTGAATCTGGGCAGTTGCTCTTGTTGCAGTTGATTTAGGTCCTGCTGACCTCTAAAATACCCAGGGAGCTGCTGAACCACCTGCATCAGCTGGTAAATACCAGACACTGAGTTTGCTCAAAATAGAAGAGGATTTAAGCCCAGAAAGTGGTACGCTTACAATCATTTTTCCTTCTTCTCACTTAGACTTGGTCTTTTAGTAGAGCAGGAGAGAGAAACAGCAATGGTGTAGTAAAAAGGGGAAAAATCCCACACCCTGCTGTACCTTGGAACTGCATGTGCTAAACTAGGAATTGCTGGGACTGGGCGAGGTGCTTCCCAGCACCCCGAGATAGGGAGAAATGGAAACCTGCAGTTCCAGGAAAACAACTGTCCCAAGAATGGAGTAGCTGAGGTTGGCTGCAGCTTTCACCTGTGGAGCTCATCAGGTGCTGAGGCAGAAACACCTCAGCAGAGTTGAAGAACTGTGCACTTTCAGGACTACTACAGAGGAAACAGTGTTCATACCTGGTGAGCTCTGGAGGAGATTCTGCTCGTGCCTCAGGTAAAAGGGAAAGGGGGATAGGCTGAACTCAACAAGCTGCTTTTTCTCCAGGTTGTTCAAAAATCTCTTCTCTGCTGGGGGAACCTCTCCCTGCAATCCCTCTGTGCTACAGCGTGGTACCAACAGCAAATAATAGGTGGATGGTATAATTTCAGCTCAATGGCCTGGCCCACAGCACCCAGCCAGGAGCTGTTCCCGAGCTCCCAGCTGCCCTCTGGCCTCCAGGCATTCGGCTGGAAGACACAAACTGGTTTCTTGGAGCATTTTATTGTGGTAAATCCTCCACACAAATCTTTACCTTATGAAATATTTGGTAAAAAGTATTGTTGAAAATAGGACTGCAGATTCCATGGGTCTGTAGTACCCATTTGTAAAATCTCTCAAGTAGAAAGGCACAGGAGCAGGTGTGCTGGGAGCCCCTGGCACACTCTTTAACATCAGCTCACAGGATGACTTTTTGAAGGAGCTGTTCCACCTCATCTGTGCTGTTTGCAGCCTGCCCTGGTGGTTGCTCTGCAGCCGGGGGCAGAAGGACAAGGGTGCTGCACCAGTGACGTTACGAGGCAGCCGAGGGGTTAGGACCAAAATCCTACTTTGGTTTCCTGATCAAAGAGTCAAGCTTTGTTCTTTGTAGGCTTCCCAGATCCAGTCCCCCACGAGGGGAGGGCCGTGGCCCCGACAGCACGGTGTGGGTGGCTGGCACTGGCCTTTCCCTGCAGCAGAGCTGGGGATTCCAGCTGGCCCGTGTCAGCAGCTCCCCCAGGAGCAAGGCTGAGCCCCAGCCACTTCACAGCTACTCACATTTGGCCAGCTTCAAATCAGAAGAAAATGTCCCATGGAAGGACTGATCCCAGTGGACTGAACCTTAAGGGAAGGAAACTCGGAATGCAAAAGAACATTTAACTCCTTAGAGTTAGTTGGAAGTGTTTATTGCATCAACAGCCAAGGACCCATTTCTTGGGTCTCAGTGGAAGTTTGTTGAGGCAGCAAATGCCCAAAGGGCATCCAGCTTTCCTGGAGAGGTGTAGAGTTATGGCAGATTCCTGTTCTGTAGAGGATATTCTGACCTCAGGCATGCAGACATACCAATAATGGCCGTTTGTACAGCAGCTTAAATAGCAACAGCACTGCAGAGCACGTGTCCTCAGGAGGAGGTCAGGGAAGTCCTGGGGAAGTCCTAGGGAAGCCCTGCCTGCCCTTTGTGTCTCCTCCTCTTCACTCCCTGGCTCCCTTTTGCATTCCTCCTTCCTTCAAGGTCCCTTTGTGCATCCAGGCTGTGAAGTTTTGTTTTCATTTCCCAGGTCAGGGTGGGCAGGTGAGGGGGGGCTGAGCCTTTCCCCAGGGGGTCTCCCGGCAAGGACTGAGGCTGTTCTAATCTGACCCTAGGGTTCTATGACTCGTTCTAAGGAGATGAAGGGAAGGAGCTGGGGCAGAGCAGAGAGGTCTGGGGCTGTGGGCAGCGGGCAGGGCGGGGTGGGACACAGTCTGCATCCCCTTGGAGCTGGTGGATGGAGCCTGCTGCATCAGAGTCTGCGGGTCTGCACAGGTGACCGTGGGTGATCTGCACAGGTCCCTGCTTCAGCTGAGGGGAAGGTGGCAGCCTGTGCCCATCTGCACCACCTGAAATGTTTGAGTGGCCAATGCCTGCACTTTTCCTAGCCCACAGCTGGTTCTGACAGTGTGGATTTGAGAAAAGCACTTTGTGGGGAAATGTTTCTCCATGGAGTAGTGGGTGCAACAGAAGCTCTGCTTTCTTGTAGCCTCTGCTGTGATAGCCAGGGGCCAAGCAGACGAGATTTGATTTATTTTTGATTTACATTCCAGCCTTGCCCCTGTACCAATGGGCTCTGTGAATCTGGGATGGCAGTGTTACATTGGCATTAGCCCGTGTCAGATTGAGGGACATCGGGGTCACTGAGCAGCTTTCTGGGAAACCTCCCTGTGAAAAAACAGCCTCCTTTCTGCAGAGCCAAAAAATGCCGTCTTGACTCTGAGCATCTGGCTACTCTGTGCTCCCTGAGAGACCTGAGCACGGGCTCCAAACTTCTACAGGTTTTAATTAAAAGCAAAATGAGATGTGGTCGTTACCACGACGACAAGAGCAACATTTAACACTTGGCAAGAGCAGTAACAAAGCACTGGAGGTGTTGGGGACTCCGCCGGGGGTTGCTCATTTCCGAGAAAGCCCAAGGAGTGCGTGAAACGCGCCTGCTCGCCGGGATGGGGAAAATGGAGCAGAAAGCTGCACTCCTGCAGCTTTTCCGAAAGAGAAGTTTCCTAAGCACCGGGGCGATGCCAAATACAGCCCTGGGAGATGAGGCTGGGGCAGGTGTGGGCATCCCTTCCCTCCTGTGGTGCCGGCTCTGGAGGGCTTTGCTCCCCGGGCTGGCCGGAGCAGGGCGGGGCTTGCCGCGGGATGGGAACAGGGAACGGGAAAGGCCGGGGAGGTCCCGGCACCGGGGCTGCCTGTCCCGGCCAGGCCTCCAGCGGCACTTGTTTGCCGGGAGCGCCCTCTGTTGTGGTGGGAGCGCTGCCGGACAGACGGACACCGGACAGACGGGGTCGGATGGGACCTCCCCGGCCCTGCCGCTGTCCCAGCAGCGGGTGGATGTGCACCCATGGGGGCTGCGCTGAGCTCCTTCCCTCTGGCTCGGGGTCTGGACCTGCAGCAAGGCCAGATCTGCCTCTGGAAAGGGGTTAAGGATGAGAGAAAGGCGTGATGCCCTCTCATCCCCCCATCTCCTAAGGGATTTAGGGCAGTGTGGGGTCTGGCAGCGGTGTGAGGCTATTTTGGCACCCACAAGGGCCAGGGTGCAGGTGGGGGGGGCTCTGCCCTCGTGCTCGGGCCTGCAGTCCATCAGCACCCCTGCCCACAGCGACCTCAGGCAGCCCTGCCCTCCCCGGGCACACCCTGACTGAGGGTCCTGGGGCTGAGGACTCCGTGGGACATATCCCCCTGTCCCCTGAGCTGCGAGTCTGGGTCTGCCTGGGCCGAGCTGAGTGCCCACACCCCTGGGCTGCAGGGCCCAGCCCCTTCCCCCACCAAACCCAGGCAAAGCAGGTCTGGGAACAGATCGTGAAGGGAACACAAAGTGGTCCTTGCTGCTGTGTGAGAGACTTTATTGGCTCAGGTGTCCTTCCCCACAGGGCTGTCCCCCAGCCAGGACCTTTGCTGGACAGCAGAGGGTCCCCTGGGCCAGGCCTACATGAGGAACCTGGAGAGGTCCTCCTTGATTTCAGCCTCATCCCACGGCCCGTGGATGTTGTCCTTGAGCAGCTGGAGCCTGATGAGGCAGTAGGGGCAGAGGCAGGAGATGGCGAGCAGCAGGGAGGCGAAGAGCACGGCGCCCACGCTGGAGACCGTGGCCAGCCCCGCCAGCGCTGCCAGCGCAAAGAGCACCGTCACCCCCACGTAGCACCGCGGCGTCCGGGCCTTCAGCTTCTTCTGCAGCATGGGCCACAGGGCAAAGATCTGCATGGCAAAGGTGACCATGACGAAGGCGTGGAGGGCGCGAGGCAGGCGCGAAGCCAAGCACACCGAGGCGAAGATGGCCATGTTGAGGGACAACGTGCTGGACACAATGGCAGCGTTGGCGCCGTAGTCGAAGAAGATGAGGTGACCCAAGAGCATGAGGGCCGACATGGCATAGATGGTGTCCGTGCTGATGGACTCGGTCAGCGTCTTCAGCACGGGCGAGAAGCCGTAGGTGAAGGCGGTGAACACCAGTGTGCTCTTGAGGTCAGCCCAGCGTGTCCGCCCGCTCGCCCAGCGCCCGGCCCCGCCGTCCACGGCATCAAACAGGACGTAGCCGAGCAGGGAGGACACCAGAGCCGCTCCGAAAAGCCCCTGCGGGCTCAGCATTCCGGCGTCCATGTACCACCAGGTGAGCGCGAAGACGCAGACGCTGCACAGCTGCTGCACCACCGCTCCCGACTGGAAGACGACAGCCTGGTACCGGTACTGCCGGGCGTGCACGTTCTTTCGCAGCTCCTCCAGGAACCGCTGGTCCACGTAGTTATCGGGGAAAGGCTGGCGCTCGTAGAGCACCTTCTTCCACCGCCGCCCGGGGACCGGCTCCATGGCCCCGGGACGGGCGGGGGAGGCTCCGCAGCCCCGGCCCGGCCGCGCCGCCGCCGCTGCCGGAGGTGGCGCAAGGGACGCCGGGGCGCTCGCGGCCGCCACCTCCCGGCCGGAGCCGCGGGACACGGGCCAGAGCCCCGGGCGGGGCGGGTCACGGTGCCGAGGCCCAGTGCCGGGGCCCGCCACGCCTGATGGGGGTCACGTCCCCACCGAGCTGCGCTCCCCTCTCCGTGTGAGCTTCAGCAGCCTCTGGGGGTGGGTTGGGGGCACACCGCGGCTCCGTGCTGCGATCTGCGCACACCGAGAGCCGCAAGTCCTTGTCCCTCACGCCGGCTGATGCCAGTGAGTGCTGGGGGCTGTCTCGCTTCTGCCTGGCCCCGCAAGCCGGCCGGCCCAGCGGGCAGGGGGGATGCTGCCGCCATGGTCCCACACCGTGGCGAAGCGCTGTCTCCCTGCAGCCCAAACGCAGCCGCCGAGAAGGGCACAGCCGGCCGGTGGGATTTAGCCAGGGCCTCTCTGTGCTTGGATATCCGGGTGCGTGCCCAGCCTTGCTGCTGGGAGCATGACCCCAGCCCGTGCTGCAAGCCCCACTCCTGTCCCAGTCCAGCGAGCCACCTGCTTTTCTGGCCAAACCAGGATCCACCAGCCAGGTCAGGAATGTGGGTGTGATGCTACAGGGTGCCCTTCCCCTGCAGCTCCTGCCTGCTCACAGCTCAATCCCATCCTGCCTGAGAGTGGAGCAGGAGGAGGAAAGCAGGGCTGGAGAGGTGCAGCTCTGCAGGGACATCCATCTCCTGTGCTGCCCATCTCCACACCAAAGGGACTCAGCATGTCCAGCAAGGGGACAGGGGCATATTAAGGGAGGTTTCACAGAGGCCAGAGGTGTTTTCCCTCAGTCTGTGTTTGCTTGTGCTCAGGTCAGAGCCTTCCCAGCCTCAGAGAGGTGCTTGCTGCAGAGGAGCTGCTTACTTTGGCCTCACCCAAGAGGCCTTGGCCCGGGGCAAAGCAGCCCTGAACAGTGCCCTGTTCGTGCTGTGGGAAGGGGCATTCACAGCCCTGCTGTCACAGCAGCAACGGGCTAAAGAGCTGGCGGTTGTTTTCACCCCAGAGCCTGCCACGGGACACTCTCCAAACAGATCCCGCCTCATCCAGATACGTGCAGAGCACCAGGTAACACCCACACTGCTGGTGTGCCTTTGGGGGCGCCTCGGGCTGAGCCACACCACAGTGACATCTGAAAAGTGCCACCTCCCAGCCCCGTGTCACTGCACTTGCTTGGCAGGGCAGAAGCAGCTGCTCACCCAGTGCAGGTACCCCGTGCCAAGGGGCGATGCCAGCAGGCTCCAAGCCAGGATGGAGCTGGACTCAGCTGTAGCTGTCCTCCCGAAAAGCCCCCAGCCCCACGCTCTGCGCAGAGCCATGCATGTGCCTCCATGTGCACAAGGCAGTGCCCACAGGGACAGGGAGTGCTGCCAGCTCCTGTGATTGCTGCCATTGCCTTGGTGCCCAGAGCCTGAGAACTTGAGATTTTGAACGAAATGTCCTTCTCCCAAAGTCACGGAGTAAAGCTGGGGCATGCAGGAGGAAAGCTGGGAGGGCAGAGTGCCATTCCTGCTGCTCTGAAAAGTGCCACGACCACCACAGAAGAGGAATGCCACCTGCCATGGGCATGGGCACGGCAATGCTGTGCTCTCACTGTGGGTGGTGACAGCAGGTTTGCTGCAACCTGGCCCTGAGCTCTCGTGCACGTCTGTGATGCTTTGGGGACCAAGAAGAGCAGGCTGGGCTGAAGCATGAGGCTGCTTCCACGTGGTCAGGTCCATGTAGAAACGCCAGTGGAGTGGAGAGAATAGAGGTGAAGGGTACTTTGTGTGCCCCTTCAAATCTCCTCTGCTGTGGGCCAGCAGAGTGCCCTTTGGAGGCCGCGAGAGGTGGGAGGCTGGGGCTGGTCGGTGACTCACAGCGCTCCTGGGCCACGGTGGGCGATGCCAGCACAGCAAAACCCCTCTGGGAGATGCCAGCAAAGCAAAGCCCCTCTGGGAGATGCCAGCAAAGCAAAGCCCCTCTGGGAGATGCCAGCACAGCAAAGCCCCTCTGGGAGATGCCAGCACAGCAAAACCCCTCTGGGAGATGCCAGCACAGCAGCTGGAGCCCCCACGGGACGGGGGATCTCTCTGGCGCCGGTGCTGCACCCTTGGCAATGCCAGCCCAGTGCCGAGACCCGCAGGGCCTGGCCCCCACCTGGTGCTTGGGACACCCCAGCAGGGTCTGGCACGAAGCCGCTGCCACTGCTGTGCTGGCACTGTGTCCCTGGGAGGGGACAGCGTGTGACTGCCACGTATGATGGCACCGCCCACGGTGCAAAGGACAGCTCAGCCCCGCTCAGGTGGCCCAGACTTTGCCGCAGGGCAGGGACTCTCCTGCCTGCACAACTGTCCCAAACCCACGGGACCGCCACGTCACCGTCACCAGCCGGCCCTGCTGCTCTGAGGGGACCTTGTGCCAGGGAGTCATCCCTCAGCCCTCCTGGAAGCTCTCCTGGCAGGGATAACCAAGGGCTAAGGTCAAGAATAAAAAAGTCCTTTGTAAGCATTGAAATTCCCGCTCTGGGTTCCGTGCCACAAGACCTCCCTCACCTCACAGTTACGCGTCCCCAAGTGCCACTGGCCTCTGGAGAGGATGTAGGATGGTGAGGGCTTTGGGCCCCTCTGCTGAAATGCAGGGATGAGGAGCTGGGTGCCATGGCACTACAAACTCAGGGTGTGCTGAGGCTTGTCTCTGCCCTCCCCTTTGCAAAGGGACCCCACTGCAGATTTGTTTAGTGTCTGTCAGCCCTGAATGTTGGAATACACTGCTAAAGTTGTTTGGAAGGAAGGCTGGAAAAGGTGACAGGCTGGGACTGAAATAGCTGGGATTGATGTGGCCCTCCACTGGAGATATTTGAATATCAAAGTATGGCAGGCACTGCACCCCCAGCGCTGCCCCAGTGCTGCCTCCAGGTGTGATTCCCCTCGGGACGGGGCCATCACTGGTGCTGCAGAAACAGGCTTCAGAGTAACTGAACGGCACACTCTGCCCAGGGTCCGAGCTGGCCTGAGGCTGCACGGATGAGGACAGATCCTGCACTTCTCCCTGTCCCTCAGACAGGGCTCTTCCCCTGCATCCCTGTGTGTCACCCCACAGGAATGACACGGCACAGATATGGATCCTTGGGCCTTGTTTCTCTGCCAAACCATCCCTCAGCCTTCCCCTTTGCCCCTGGAGCCAAACCCTCCCTCCACAGGAATGTTTTTCAGGGAGGGGGGAGGTTGGCACAGCTCCAGCTGCTGCATTTTTCCACGTCCAGAGATCTCTCCTGCCTTAAAAGGCCCCATGACACGGGCTGTGCCTGCTCTCCTGCAATCACCTATTTAAGGATTGCTTGGATTCCGTCCCCACCATGGACTGGGACACAGCAGCCCAGGGCCTTGCAGCTGGGATGAGCCCCGAGGGGGATACTGGGGCAGACAGGGCTGGCTGCCCTGGGAGCCCTGCAGGGCCTGGACATGGAGGAGTCTGGGGCTGCTCCAGCTCTCCCTTCCCTGTGTGCAGGTCAGGAGGTTTCCTGAGCTGAGCTGAGGAGGTAACAAGGCTGCTGGAGAAACCCCGCTGAGAGCTGGGCAGAGCAGCCCAGGTAATTGGGATTGGGTCTGAGAAGCCCACACTGGACTGGCATCTGGCAGGGCAAGGTTTGGGATTTGCTGAGCCTGGTGCAGGAGGCTGAGATGGGAAGGCAGCAGGGGTATGTGGAAAGACACATGCCTGCAGGGATGTGACCTCTGGAACACACAGCACGGGGGGGAGGGCTGTGAAACTGAGCTCCCTCACTCCTGGCATTCCCTGACGGTCAGCACGGATCCCTGCAGCCCTCTGGCAGAACACCTTCCCCACCACCCAATCTGGGCTCTGGAAAAGGGGACAAGCCAGCCCAGGGCCTGGCCAGCTCCAGGGCAGTGGGTCAGCAGGGCCTGTTTTGTAGGGGAACTCCATCAGGGTCAAGTTGTCACCTAGTAAAGATATTTTTTGGTTTTAATCTGCTTTAAAAATGAAAACCCCGATGAAACTACAGGCAAGAATGGCATCAGCGATGTGCTCTGCCAGTTGCAGGGTGCTCCAGGGTGGGATGAGCCCAAACTTCACCTGCTCAGGGAAGCTCAGCTCGACCTTCAGCCGTATGTGGCACATCTCTAACACAGAGATCCAGGGGAGGAAATAATAAAATATAAAACAATAAAATAATATGGGGGATAAAGTAATAATGGGGATAAAATAATAAAACCTACCCGTGGGACCTGAGCCTGGGTTGTCAGGGAAGCTGGAAGGCAAAAACTGAGATCTGGGAACAAGGAGGGTCTTATGGTCCACACGGGTGTCTCCAAGAGCTGGCAGAGCCGAGCTGGGGCTCCAAAACAAAGCTTTGCCAAGTGGTTTCTCACCCTGTCCCCGCTTGTTTAGCTCTGAATGTAGCAGAGGGATGGGATGTGAACTGCTGACCCAGCTCTTCCACAGTTAGGGGAAAGGATCAAGAGCTGCAGGTGGCAAAACACTGAAAAACCCCAGAGGGTAAAAGGAATGTCCCCCCAGGGGATGGTGCCCGGAGGCACAGGGCAGCTCCCCAGCACACACAGCAGCCACTCCCCTCCCCGGGCAGCTCCGGGATACACAGCGGGAACTGTGAAGGGACCCAGAGTTTCTGACAAGGTTTTTAGTGTCTGCCATGGAGATATTTTTGTTCTGTAAATGGGGAGGGAGATATTGGATGAAACCATGTATGCTAACACTGTTGGGTTTTTTAGGAAGTGTAACTAGGGAAAAATTTGGTGTGTACAGGTCAAAATGACAGAATGACAGAGTCACAGGGTTGGAAGAGACCTTCAAGATCATCGAGTCCAACCCAGCCCCAACACCTCAACTAAACCAGGGCACCGAGTGCCGCATCCAGCCTTTCTCTGAACACATCCACCACCCTGGGCAGACCATTCCAGTACTTTGTCACTCTTTCTGTAAAAAACGTTTTCCTGATATCCAACCTCTATTTCCCTTGGTGCAGCTTGAGACTGTGTCCTTTCCTTCTGTCAGCTGCTGCCTGGAGATTGCAACTCCCTGTTCCAGCCTGGTGTGCAGCAAGATTTCCATCACAGGAGCAAAACTACTTTGGATTCTCTGTGTCTCAGCTGTCAGCAGCCTTTGGACTTTCCCCCTTCCATCAGCCCCATCAGGTGGCAAGAGAAGCTTCCCAGGGGCTGACCACGTTTGTCTTCTCCAGCACCAGGGCTCTGCACTGGTGTCACAGCATTGCCAAGGTGCTGCTGAAGTTGTGCCTGGAACACTTGTCAGCCAGGCTAGGATGAGATGGATCCTTCCCCAGGAAGCCGTTTTCCATCCATTCCCAAGCACTGGCTGTAGGAAAAAATGTTTGCTGTCATGCAGAGGTTCTGTGGTTCTGCAACAGGGCCAGGAGATGCTGCAGCTGCCTGCTGTACCCTGCCGGGGCATCCCCGCTGGAGCAATCATTTCATCTCCTGCTTCTAGGCAAAGTTAAAATTTAGCCACATGAAATGAGAAACCAAAATACAAATGTCTTCCAAAGTGACATTCTCACCTCAATTCATTTTCTTCATCCTACATAAAGCTTTGACTTCCAGGTGTTGAGCCACTAAAGAGGGGGCTCAGAGGCAGGTGGAGGAGACCTGGACGTGGCTGTGCCCCGCAGGAGCTGCCCGAGGGGCTGTCACAGCTGGCCCTGGCTCCATCCTGCTTTTAGGAGCCGTGGCACTGTGCCCCCTGTGCCGGAATTCCAGGCTGTCTCGGGCAGGGCTGGGGCTGCTGGCTGGAGATCTGAGCAGTGGCTCTCCTGCACCAGGTCACACAGCCCCAGCCGGGTGTCACCGTGTCCCTGCACGCCCGGCGCCAGCCCACGTTAATTAACCCTAACCACGTTAATTACCCTGAGCAGGCTCCGTGCACAGAGCGCTCAGGTGCCCCCGCCTGCAGGAATGTGCCGTTGGATCAGCCGGTCACTGTGACCGCGGGAAACTCTCGGATCCCCCTGGATTTAAAGGAGTGTGGGAGTGGGAATCAGAGCCTGTGGAGGGGAATGTCCACGTTTGGGGCCACAGAGGCACAGCCCATGCCTCACAGGCAGTGTGCTGAGTGATGAAAGAGCAATTACCTGCTCAGCTGGAGGCGGAGCTGCTCCTGTTTGATTTTTCCAAGGAAAATTATTCCAACCTGTAGTTTTTGCACAGCTTTCCTTTTGGTGCCAATCGCAGAAGATATAAAAGAAATTGGGGGATTTTTTACAAGTTTTGTGCTGGTTTGCTGGATTCTCTCCTGCAAGTGGTTAACGGTTCATCTGAAGTCAGAGGAAGGTCTCTGAAGCAATCTTGCAATTTACAGCTTTTCCTTTACCTAGTAAGAAACAGTCAGGAAATTAAACAGAAAATTGTGTCTGGAAGGAACAAAAGTTGTGTTGTCAGAACCTGCTTATGAAAGATTTACTTTATTTTAACCAACAAGGAGCCAAGATCAATAGTCAGAGGAGGAAGGAGTTTGTGTGAATTAAATCACATGTGTAGGGGAAAAAAAAAGGCAGCACTTGGGAAAACAAGAAGCCTTTGTAAGGAGCAGATAGGGATGAATGGGAGAGAAGGCTTTGCCACTGCAGCAAACAAATGCTGCAGAGTGCTGAAAGGCAAAGGCCCAGGGTGTGCACCAGGATCAGGTGTCTCTCCAAAAGTCAGTCCCAAAGTGCCCAAATCTCTGGGGGACACTCTACAGCCAGGCCTGCTGTTCAGCCAGGAGTGTTGGAGTGCAATGGACAAGCACTGCCCCATCACTGCGCAGGTAACACAGCACCACCTTCTCTTTCCTGCTGCTTACCAGGCGGCCCTTGGGTGGCCTCCTCCAGCCTTCCCTACCCGAGGTGCCAAGCACCACATCCCAGGTTTTATTCCTGGGCAGCAGAGTGATGCTCCCTGCCCAGGGGATGCAGGGTGAGCTCAAATTCAGCCCCAGGGCTTCACAGGAGCTGCAGCAGTTCGCCTCACCCTGGAGTTTTCCGTGAGAAATTTGGCCAAGGGCAAGCAAAAAAATCCTGCTACAAACATGCAGCAGCTTTTGAGAACCCCATACAAATAGTTGCTCCCTGGTAACCCCACAGGCCATTGGGTTTTGGGTTAATTAGGGGGTCTAGTTGGAAGATTGGGTAATCTGTTGTTTTTTGACCCTTACATTGCTCATCAGTGGTTGAGAAACAAGCCTGGCAAGCACTGGTATGTGGGTATGGCAGAGTGGGGACACAAGACCCTGTCTGGCTGATCCGGGCTCTTCTGGGGATGCTCGTACCTGGTGGGTGACTCCAAGGGGCTTTTCCTTCAGGATCCCAGCACTGTAAAGCTTCCCCTGCAATGATGTGTCCTCTGTGACAGCTCTTTGGTGTAAGCTGTGCTTGCTCCCCAGCTGCCAAGGGGATCACAGCGTGTGGGAGCTGGGCCAGCAGGGAGCTGCCCCATGGCTGTGTGGCTCCACAGCCCTCTCCAGTGTCGGGGAGGCCGCAGGAATTCCCGTCCTGGGAGCACAACAGAGGCTGACAGTGGAGACAGGCCCACCCATTCCCCGTGGCAGCGCTGAGGCCGAGCTCTGGCTGGCAGTACAGCAATGGGTTAATGAATGTTTACCAGCTCTTCCAGCAGCCACATCAGCAGCTGTTTGAATTTCCAGTGCTTCACGGATGGATGCCCTGGTCTTGGCCATCCCCAGCTCATACTTTGTGGCCAAGGCTGTGTTGTTGGGATGGGGAAATGCCCTGGGGCACCCCCAGCACCCCTAGGAATTTCAGAAGGGCACGGTGTGTCAGGTGTTAACAAAGGCACAAAGTTACAGGGTGAAAAATCAGGGAAAGAACAGACACAAAGGCCTTCCGGAGGTTTCCACTGCTGGCTGACTCCAGTCATGCCACCCCGGTAAGGGCCGGGTCATGAGGCTGGAGCTGTTCTGGGAAAAACAGCAGCTGTGACCTGCTGCTGCTGGGATTGCCGTGATTCACACCCTCCCTGCGGGCTGAGCTGTCCTTGCTCGTTCAGAGTCCTGACATGTGCACGTTTCCAGCGTGGCATCCTCCTGACTCACCCCCTGCACCCTCAGCCGGGCCTTGCCGCCCGCCTTTGCTTCCCCCGTGCTCCCCGTCCCCGGGATCCCCGGTCCTGAGGGGTGTTTTTGGCGGGAGTGAGCCGCAAGGAGGGTTTTCCTGCCTCAGCGTGAAGACCAACGCTGCAGATGGGCAGGTTTGGGCCAGGTTATCCAGAAAACGCCTCGTGTTTCGGTAACAACCGGTGTGTTCTACCGGTGCAGTGCCAGGGGAGGCTCCTCTCTTCCGTCCCAGATGCTACCTGGCCTGTATTCCCTGAGCGTCTCCCAGGAGCGCTCCCCGCTCGGCCCCCACGATGGATATAAATGTGCGCTGACACATCTCGGGCGCGCCCACGAGCACGGGGTGAAGCCGGGCCCCTCACGGACCCCTCGGGGCGGCCACAAAATGGCGGCCTGACACCCGCTCTTCGGCCTTGTCCGGCTAGAACTACAACTCCCGGCAGCCTCCGCGCGGCTTTACATCTGCGGGCCTCAGCGCTCAGCAGCCTACTAAGAAGCCTGATCAAAATAAAAAAAAATAATTAAGAGAGGTAACTCTGGAGCGCCGGTGCTTGAAATGTCCCTGGAAACAGAGGCAGCGACGCTCCTCAGGCGCCTCGCGGCCGGTGGTTTGGCCGCCAGCCATCGTTTATCACTATGGCGATTTCCCTTTAACGGCTTGTTTGCCGAGGACACCTCACAGAGCGGGGTCCTTGGAGGGGCGGGGAGAGGCGAGCCCGCTGCCCAATCGGCGGGGCAGGAAGGCGGGACCAGCCCGCGGAGCGCTCAGGCCATTGGCTGGCGGCTCGGAGCGGGTGACGCGCATCCTTCCAGCTCAGCGCGTGAGGCGGTGAAAGGGGCGGGGCGGGGGGGCCGACCCGGCGGGCAGTAACGGCCGCGCGCGCGCGGGGAGGGGCCGTGCGCAACAACGGCCGATCCCCCCCGAGCGCCGCCCGCCGCGCGAACCGGCGCCGCCGCTCCCGCCGCCCGCAGGAGGATGCGCCGCTGCGCCCCGGCCGCGCCAGCCAGACGGGGGAGACGATGAGGGAGCCGCCCCGCCGGCCCCTGGCGCTGGGCTCCTGCCTCCTGCTCTGCGCTTTGCTTTGGTGAGTGCCGGCCTCTCAGCCCCGCCGCCCGGCACCCCGGGCCGCGCCCGCTGCCGCGCTGGGGAGCGCTCCCCGGGCGGGATGCGGAGAGCCGGGGGTCGGGAGGTGCGGATGGGGCGCTGGGCGGTCACAGGAGCAGTAGGGCTGGAAGGCGGCTGTGGGGATGATCCGGTCCAGCCCCAAAGCCCAGGCAGGCTGACCTGGGGCAGGTGGCACAGGAGCGCGTCCAGGTGGGTTTTGGATGCTTCCAGCGAGAGAAGCCCCACGGCCTCCCTGGGCAGCCTGGGAAGGCAAGGCGCTTCCTTCTGGGCAGCCCCGGGTGTGTTGTGGTGCGGCGTTCCCCTGGGGAAGGTGACAGTGGTCACCGGCGTTTCAGGTGGGGGCTGAAGCCGCACGCCGAGGGTCGAAGTGACCTGTGCGGTGTTGTCCCTCTGCGCTTTAGGGGACGCATCCTTCCTTGCGTTCCCAGTTTCAGGATGAGCTCCTGCGCTGTGCTCTGAGACATCACGGTGCCTTATTCTTGAAGCCGTTTTTCTGAGTCTGTCAGGAGTAGTGTTAAGTTAAACCAAATGTTTAAGTTTAAGCCAAATGTAAAGTTAAACCTCTTATTTTTGCATTGATTATGCCTTTGACAGTGTTTTTTGTAGCGATTACCTCAAATGTACTATGTTCCAGCATTCCCTGTTAATTTTCTTTTCAAACTTCCTTTAAGAGATGGCATTTACCAGAATGCAAATATTAGTAGAATGTATTTCTGTATGGTAAGTTCCAACCTTCTTAAACTTTGGCCCTCTTTGAACTTGGTGAGTCACTGTTTGAGAACTGATAGCCAGCTTGAACAGCAAACTGCAAATATTGCAAATGTAATGGTCACACTCTGGTGTATTACTACAGTACAGTTCCTGTGGATTGTTCAGGTAGTTTGCTCAAAAAAAGAAATCGTCTTGAAGTTCTGGCTTGTCTCACCCTTGGGTGAGGAGGGGGAGCCCAGACATCTCTATTTTACACATCAGTTGCAAATGTGGTGCTGATGCTCGTGTTACTGTGTTTGGACAGTCCTGAAGCAGCTTTGGTTCGTGTCATCACATTTTTGGGGTTTGGAGACAAAAAGCTAATCTAAAAAGTGCTTGAAAACTCATTTGCTTGTGTTTACATTTAGCAAAACTTAAAAAAAAAACCCCAAAACCTCCTGGCCGAGTGGGTTTGATTGGGTGAGCTGTGAGCCTCACAAACTGTCTCCAGACAGCTTTGATTTTACTCCCAGACACCGAAGTTTGTTCTGGCAGCAGGTTTTAGTTGTACAGCTAGGATTCCTATTAGGAAAACAATTTTTGTTTCTTGGTTAGAGTGCCTTGAGGGCTGGAAATCTGTTCCTGCCTCCAGGTAATTTGTTAGTGGAAGGGGTTTTTAGCTCCATGATCAGTAGGTGGTCAGGTTGATTTTTTTCTTGCTGCCTTCTTAGTCTGCTGTTTCACCAGGGCTTGATTTTGTGAAAACACTTAGGTTGTTTTGGGTTTTTTTCAGGATAATTCCAGGAATATCATGTTCAGCTATCTTGTTGGAATAATGCATTTGTTTTGTAGGTCTCTGACAGCTTCTGTGTTCTTCTTTGGTGTGGTTAGGAGGAAAAAGGAGCTGCTCTTTTTCTTACTTTTCAAAAGGGATTGTCCTTTCAAGCAGTGTCTTAACTGATCTCAGAGTTTGCATTGCAGTACCCCAAACCCTTTAGAGTTTAAAAAAGAAAGGCTCACGTTGTATGTTCACCCTGCTCACTGGCTGCTTTTTGTTAGGAACTGGTGGATTAATTTAAATGTTGAGGGATGCAGCCCCAGTTTCGTAGTCTGCTGTCTCAGTGTGAATTCACATTAGAGAGTTTGAAATCCTGTCTGCAGGATGGCGGTGGGGCCTGGTTTAATTTCAGCAGTCATGTCAGAGTTGTAATTAGAAAGTCTTGAAGTCTGTTGGTTCATGCGTTGTTGGTGGACTTTAGAAGTTGATGAGTTGTGATTTATTTAAGGTTTTACTGTAAAGAAAATCAGCACCTTTGTTGGCTTCGGTAGTTAAGAAACTTCAAATAGCAAATGGAAGGATTTGGGTTATAAATGTTGGCTTTTTAAATTTAGTTGTTTTGAGATGTAATTTTCAAAGGGCTTCTTCATGCTACTAGTAGTAGAGAAATTTTTCCTTACTGGTGAAACTGGTGGTCAGCAGGTGATCAAATGGAACCCCAAAAGTCAGGGAAAAACCCATGAGACAAAACAACTGTTGAAAGAACACTTGGGGCTCTTTGGACTTCTTGCCCTTTTTTTTTAACCTGGGCTTCGTTTTCTTTCTGAGTAGCTGTTGCTTCTTTCTTTGAAACTAAGCTTAAAATAGGAATTTTTACAATCTCTCATCATGCATTTTCAAGCTCACCTAAGAAAGTTGGTTCAGTGGGGAAGTACTGATTAGCAAAAATAATTGATTTGACACTTGAACTGGAAACTGTCGTCCTGGGCATTGAGAATGTGACTGTGTTTTAGGAGATGCACAAAAATGCAGAAGCTTGAGTAGGGATTTGTTAGCCAGTGCCTTTTCAGTAAAGGGGATGTGATGCTCTTTGGGTCAGTTATCAATACTTGAGGCTGACAGACCCGAGCCAAGGAGATTGTTCCAAGTTTCAAAAGAGCAGGATGGCTGCAGGGGAATACTTGGGATGGAGGTATGGCTCAGGAATGTAGTGCTCCAAAAATAATAGGCATCTGTGCAGTGTGGAGCTTCCACTGTGTGTGACAAATGACTGCTGTTGTCCTGAATTCAGAGATCATCTTAATGCTCCAGTTAATCCCTTTGTGTGGAGGATCATAATATAAAAACATACGTTTAAAACTTGCAGTGCTTTGTAGTTTGCCAGTATCCAGAGCAGAGTAAGTGGAGTAGGTTTAGAAGCTTGTAGGATACCAGGACTATCTAAAGTGAGACCAGCTGTGACGCCTGTTTGAAGAGTAACCCGTATAAATTATTCTGACATCAGCTTTTGCCTGCTATAATGCACTTCCAGAGTGTTAATTGGGAGTTTAATAAAGAAATCATGCATCCAGTAATTTGTCTTTCTATCTCAGAAAGTTCATTGCCATATCCTGACCTACTTAGCTTTTATTAACTCTGCTACTGGGGTTTACAGCTGTGAGTAAAAGGAGGATGGGGGTCAGTGCATGTACACCTCAGGATCCTTCAGGTGTTACTCTGTGAGTATCCTGCATCAGGAAATGCCTTGTGTCAAAGTGATTTAGCAGCAGGATGTGCTGATTTTGATGGCAAACCCCTGTCCTAGGAGGTCTGATTGAAATCCACCCTGAGAGTGTACCCTGAAAGTTGTAGAGGTCGGGCTGGGACAGTGGCACAGCCAGGAAGGAAGCCTGGATTGCCAAGTACAGTGGGAAGGGATACAGGTTTTTATTCACACCTATCAATGTGTAGAGTCCTGTGGATTTTAATGAGAGAAGGTGTTTCTGGTTAGGGTTTGCATTTGCAGTGCTGTCTGGTGGAAAGCTGTACCACAGGAGGAGCTCTGAAGGAGCCAGTGCTGAGCTGGCACTGTGATGACACCACTGGGTCCATTGGTGCTGCTGCCCGGCTGGGGCTGTGCAATTCACACCACGGATCACACCACAGGAGCTTTTGCTCTGGAACGTTTATTTGCCTCATTATTGGCTTGTGGATCAAACCTAGAGCTCACATCTGTTAATTGCAGAAAGGTTGTGAGTGGTAGAGCGTTAATGTGCCTCTTACCATTGAAATCCTCTTTTCAGCACAGTGCCCTCATGATCTGGATACAGCTACAGCAGGAACTTGCCTATAGTGGGGCTCAGAATTTTATCTGCTGGCTCTCTTCTTGTGTACTTAAATCTCTTCAGAAGGCTGATACTAAAATAAACACTGTACATTTTACATCAGAAAGAAATGAAATTATTTGGGCACTGATATAATCAGAACTGTTGTTCCAGGCATCTGATTTCAGAGTGGAAAGTATGTTCCTCGGTATGGAGTGTCTCGTTTGGAAGTGTCTTTGCTCCGTGGTTAGGGTTGGGACAGAAGCTGCCCTGGAACTCTTGGGCTCCTAAAAATGAGAATCAAATCTGCCCAGCTGACAGCCTGCTCAGGTTGAAGGTGGTGCAGGCAGCCAGGGGCTCTGGTGTCTTACACAAAACAAGTGCTTGGCTCAATCAATTATTGAATATTTTACCTTCTAAAATTATTTGAAAGTCAGTGAACTGCTTTCATGCAGTATCTTCTAGAAGATTTGTCCTAGAAACTTCAAGTTAGTTTGTTTGTTATGCAAATGGTGTACTGAAGTAGCCTCTACCCCATCACAAGGTTGCTGTGTTGGTGTAGATGATCTTGCCTTCCTTGAGCACTTTATTTGAACTTTTTCTGAAATGTCTTTCTCTCACCTGCTATTAGTTCTTTTTCACTTTGATGTTCTTACTGTGAGTCTTGTACAGAGTAGTTTTTTTCTTGCCTTCAGTTTTCGTTACTAATCCAGCTTTTGGGAAATTCTGTGCCTCTTTCAAGGGGAGGACATGTCTTTTAGAGTTCACTCTGGAGGTGCTGCAGCCCTCTGCCTGGAGAGGGTGTGCATGAAAAGTTTTATCCTGGAACAGATTAACCTAGAACCGTAAATTTAAAAATTTTCTTGTAATTCTTGGTGGAAATACTGGGCTGGTATAACAGACAGACTCATCCCAAAGCTTGGGTGAGTGAAAATGTTGATGTGAATGACAAACTGGATTGGAATATTAGTAAAAGGTTCCAACAGTTGAAAAATTAGCTCAGGTGCACAAAGGAATGGCAATGACTTGGCTTGGCTGGGTTTTGAAATGGCAATCAAGATAATGCTGAAATCCCTTACAGATAAGAAGTCTATTAAAAATACATTGTACATTATACATGTCTGGGAGTCAGGTGATGGTAGCTTTACAATGATCTAGGCTGAAGTTCATGTTGTTAAACTTCCAGGAACATGCCCCTCCTGGGCACTCTGCTGTGGGTTTTTAGCATGGAGTTGGTGCAGAGCAGCTGCTGCTTGTGAGACTGCTGTAGCTGTGCCTGTGTGGACAATCTTAGGAATTTAAGCAGTGAGGGAAGCCTTGATGTTACTACAGACTCTGAAAGCCTTTAAGTTTGCTCACAGTGCACGGCTGTTCTGTTTTCCTGTAGTCTTTGTGTTTGGTATCAGGTTTTGTGGTGGTTTTTCTGTGTGCTCTTCCCCAAGCTCTAGCATCAGAGAAAATAACTAGAGTTTGAGAAAGCAGGGAGCTTCTCATGAGCTGCAATCTTCCTTCAGTATTGCAGAAGTCTGTTTCCAAGAAACACCAGGAACTAACTGCCTGTTCCTTGGGGTGCTTCCAGAGGGACACCTTTTGGGGGTTGTGACTTCTGCCCTGCTTTAAGGGCCTGAAATAGGGCACCTGGATACTCCTCTCAAGAAAGAAGAGGTTTGTGTTTATTTCAGTGTCAGGTTGGAACCTGAATTTAATGCAGGTTGTTGTCTGTTATGGTCCCAGGGTCCTGTGAAGGTGCTGTTATCTCAGCAGCCTTTTCCAGGAGAGAGTGGGGGTAACCCTGGGAGCACTGCAAGCAAGGAATGAAGTTGGTTTCTGTTGTTTAACTTGGGACAACAGTGGACAGTCGTGAGCAAATAGTGTGTTCTCCCTGTGTCTTCTTGGGTTTGATATCTGAGCATACCTTGGCTCAGAGCTGACTTTCTTCCCCCCCTCAGGACTTACTGGAATGTATCCACAATCTCCTGATCAGGGCAGAGGGTGCAGATTCCTGTGTGGCTGGAGGGGGGATGCAGTCACTCAGCTCAATCTGATAAAGTGTCTGGTGCTCCTGGAACCTCCTTTTTACAAGCTTTGCATACTAATGGTGTTTCAAATGCTGAAACTCCTATTTTAAACCAGCAGTTGGAATCTCATTGTATGCTGCTATGAAATTCAGTATTGTCAGAAGTATCTTTGTGTTTGGCTCCTCTGAACAAGTGAAATAACTGTTTGGGGAACACATTCTTTGCAAAGTGTGGGCAAGCTATTAAAAACTTAATTGCAAAATACCACAGATTGGTAAAAGATTTGCAAAAAAAGCTCCAATTTCAGATGTTTTGGGTTTGTTTTCTTTGTAAGCATGTGAATCAAGTTAGTGGTAGGAAATGAAGTGATACCAGTTCCTTGCTCAGTCTAGATCTGTAGTTTTAGTTTTCAGCTTTTTTCTCCCCTAAAGGTCCATCATAACTTTCAAAATTGTCTTAATAACACATGCTGCTCTTCTGTGGTAATAAATGGCTTCCAAACGATTGGTGTTTTTTGCTTTGTATTGTTTGGTTGGGTTTTTTTAAACTTGTATTGAAGAAGAATAATGGTTCTTCTTTGCATTTATCCAGATGTATTTCCACTTCAAATGCAGAAATGAGTGTTGTGTCTGGGGTGGTTGTGCTGCAGCAGTTCAGTGTCTCACAAGTGGCTTTCCTCCTGTGACTGGTTGAAATAATGTCCTGGTCTTCATTTTCTGTGACATTTACTTTGTTCTGCAGGCTCTTTTAAATACAGCTCCCCGTGGCTGAACTGCTGGGAGGGAAAGCTTGATCCCATGAAGCTGCTGGGAGAGAAGGAGGATTCCCTGCCTTTGCTGTTTTTCCTGTGCTGCCAGTGGCTGTGAGGCAGGCTGCTGCTGACTGGAGAGTTTGGCTGTGGATCTGCTGAGCTCCTCATTCCTGCAGAGCCTTATTTCTCTCTGTCAACTAGCTGGTGAAAGCAGTCACACACCTGTAGGACTTGTTCACAGCAAAAGGTGTTTTGCTGCCTTCCTTGCCCTTTCACAGCTTCTATCGTTTCAAGCTCATCAGTCTGAAGTCAATTACTCTGTAATGAAGAAGGTGATCTTCACCAAGCAGGTGCCTCTGCCCCACTCCCAGGCCTGCTCTGCTGGCTCTGCCCTGGCCCAAACCCCTCCTCTTGCACAGGCCCGTGTGAAATGATCTGTGAATGTTTTGAGTGGGAATTGTCACACAGCAGGGACAGTGACATCTTCATTCTCCCCGTTAGCCTGTTTGGCACCTGTTGGTGACACAACCCTCTGGGGTCTGTCAGTGGTTACCCTGCAGGGAGGGCCTGGAATGGGTGCACTGCTGATAAATTCCTTTTATTTTTCCTTTGCTTCAAATTCCTCTGTCTTGCAGGTGTCAAATATAAACTGTTCTGAACTGCTTCACTCTCCAATGTCCAGAAATAGGTCTTGTTTTGGGAAACTATATGAAATTAATCATTTCAAGGACAGATGTGTTTGAACTGAAGCTGTGTGTCAGTACTGTATGAAGTCTTTGGAAAGGAAAGTTTAAGCTGTTTCTGTCAGATCAAATCGTGGAAATACTGCTCTTGTCTTCATATTTTGAATTTTTTTTAGCTGTAAGTTTTATGATTAATTTTTCTTACCAGTTGTTTGTTATCTACTTGATTTTTGTGCCTGTCAGAACAGTTATCCATAGCTTCAATATCTCTGATAGTTTTCTGCAGCCTTCTTCACAATTACTTGAAGAGTTTCAGCCAAATCAGAGGTGGATGGTCTTTCACATGAAACCTACACTGCAATTTCAAAACCACCTGCACTTTTGAATTTCGGTGTGTTCCTTTTCAAAAGCAGAACGTTCAGCAGCAGACCGTGGCCAATTTGTGTAGCAATGAGAGTAGTGAACCATCCAGACAGGGGTGAGCAGCGTTTCTGCTTCAGTGGGCAACCACAGTGTGAGCCTGCCCTGGGAATGTAAAGATTCCCCCATCCACCCCTGCTGCTTTGTCTCAGCTTGTAGCCTTGGCTCTTGGGTTTGTGCACATTCAGCTGGAAAGTTCGTGGTGTGTTGGAGAAAATAGCTGTTAAATTGCATTAATGATAGGACAAAGAGTCATGCTTAAGTTCCTTTGTTCTTGATGAGATTTAATAGCAGGTGGTGTTTTGAGTCATGCTTACAAAAATGGAACTATTGAAAATTCCTGTATCCATGTAAGTCACCAGCTGTGGGTTATGTGCTTGGAACAATCTCTTCATTTGAAGATCTACCTCATACCTGAGGCAGTGTCTCTAGTGACTGATCTCATTTGGGCATTGGATCTGCTTGCTTCTGAGTCAGCATTGAAATCCCGCTCACGGCTCACAAGGAAGGGACAGACAGATCAGTATCTGCACAACTTGCTGTTCTTCCACTGGGTGTGCACTGCAAGTCGGTTAAACTCAAGGGAAATTTTGCTGTCTGTAAGTTAACACTTCTGAATTCTCATCTTTGTTGGTTTTTTGGGGTTTTTTTGGTGGTTAACAGAGGTGCTGTGCCATTTGGCAATTTTTTTTTAATATGGGCTCTATCCTTTCAGCTGAAGAAGCCTGTTGAATTAATATGCAAAATGCTGAAAGTCAGAAGGAAAACACTACTGCTGGTGGTCTTGGTAAGGTTATTGGCTTGACTTCTCCCAGCCTGGCTGGTGTCAGGTGGGTTTGTGTTCTGAGTGCCCTGTCAGAGTTGCTGGCAGGAGTTGAGGGATACATCCTGTGAGCTGCATGCTCTGCTGCAGTAGGGATCAGGTTTTCCTGTGGGTGCATGCACATGCACAAAATGAGTTCTCAGTCCCCTCCCTAGCTTGGAGGGCTTTTGGGAGACTTGAGGCATCATGTTGGAGTTGGGGAGTAGACCAAGAAGAATTTTGGAAAATAAGTAAATAAGACATTGGGCACAGATCATGACAGAGTAGCTTAAATCTGAGCTGCCAGACTGCATTCTTCTAAAAGCTGTGTTTGTGACCTGATAAAGCTCGATTTCTTGCATGAAATCTCTCAACAGATTAAGGCAAGAAATCCATGCCTTCTGTGCTTTTTGTGCTAAAGCAGTTATTCATGCGTTTGTGAGGATAGTCCTTGTGTTTTAGAATGCTGATTCACAGCCATTGAAATCTTTCCTTTTTTGCACCCAGAGAGTTCCTGCTGTTCTGTGCAGCTCACCACAGGTGCCCCCCAGAAGGAAACAAATGTGTGTGCCTGTTTAATGAAGGAGTGGGATCATGCTCTAAAATATTTGATGTTTCTGGTGTATTTTTTTAAGAACTAGGGAGTCCTTATATGTCTAAGGAGAGGCCGGAGGTACTGGAGTTAAGAGCATGAGAATTTCACCATAAAATGATTGAAACCCCTTTTCAGAAATCTAGTGAGTCGAAGTATTTGCATAACTAATTTTTCCGGATGAGAGCTTGGTAGTGAGGCCATAGGAGCCTGGTGACATGTCATTCATGCTCTGAAATGAGCATCCTGTGCACGTGAGAGGCCAGAGGTTTGATGGAAAACTCAATACAGACAGGTAACTACACGATGGGATGGGAATTCAAGATGTGTGAGGAGCTTATGCCTAATTCTCAACTGAGATGTGAGGCTTTGTGCCTGCTACAATATGTGGTTATTACTATTTTCATACCTTATATTCAGTTCTTTATTTTCCAGTAACTGCAGCTGCTTCTGCCTGGCTTGAAGGCTTTCATTTAGTACAGAGGAAAGGTGCTCCCTCAAAGAGAAGAGAAATTACTGAGGTGCTTTGGGGCTGAGAGAGAGGTGGAGCCCCATATTTGCTCATCTCCATAATAATATGTCAGATCCCACAAGTTCCTTGTGCACTGTCTCTTCTGTAGAGGGAGCCACAGAATGTAGATAGATAGATACACATTATATATATACATACATGCATGAAACTTTGTGGTCTGTTGTTTCCTGGGTTCCTTCTTAGTGGAGGAGTCTACACTGCATAGACTTCCCAGGAAAGCTGGTATTCAAGTTTTGAAGAAGGTTGGTAATTCACATTCCAAGCAGTAGTGATCCCAGTTGTGTAAGTGAATAATGACCTACTAATAGTCTTACTGTTATGATTAATGTTAAGGCTGTTTTATTTCTGAAAAATTGTCAGAAGGTTCTGCTGCATCCAGATTTTTCTGTGCCATAGACCTGTCTCTCCTCTGAGGAGAAGATGGCTCCTTTTTTCAGGGTGCAGGGTGATGTTTGTGTGTGCTCAGGGGAGGTAATTCTGGTCACCTGGTTGTTATGTAAGCAGTATTTCCTGAATGGAAAATGTTTGTGTTTAAAGTGGTGGATAACTGGTGTTCCAGCATTGTTGAAGATTTCATAAAAGCTCAGCTTCCTTCAAGGTCTGCTGGACTTGGTTGAGATCAGCATGGAAACCTTTCGGTCTCCAAGCCTGATGGTTCACTGTGCAGATGCTCCCTAGGATGTGGAGGGACCGTGTATGATTAGAAAGAAAAGATGCTGGCCTTGTACAAGTGTTTGTAGAGGCAATGGCTGCTTCTCTGCAGAAATAAATCCATTTCTACTGAGAACTAAAGCTGTTGAAAAATAGTACAAAACAAACGTCACGGGAAGTTTTGCATGGAGCTTTTTAAAAATGTACTTATTTTCTCTGATTTTCTTAAATGTGCTTGGTGATGTTGACCATACAAAACCTTCTCAGGTACAGGGGATTAAGGAGATTTTGCTTTTTAGTCTTTGACTTAAGTTTTTGCTTAGTAATAATGATTGCTAAAAATATCCCAGTGCTTTGTGACAAAGGACATTGATTCAAATTGTTTCTAATTTGCAGTAAGTTAGCTAATTTGTGTCAGCTTTCACTTTGTGATGTGATGACACTTCAGGATCTGGTTTGGTGGTACTTTTTTTCTTTTGGAAGTAGTAAATTTCTGATGTTTCCTGTTGCTGAGTTCTTCTAGTGAAACCTCAAATGGACTTTATGAACGAGTATCTGAGAACTGTATGTGTATTTTTTAGATGCCTCGTGGGAACAACTGAAAAAGATTGAGGGAGACAGTGCTGAGGGAATTCTAAAAATTCATTTTAAATAAAGCTTTTTGACTTTTTTTTATAGGCTTCCTGTTTGGAATGTCTTTTGTAAAGACAGTCTCTCGTCAGCAGTGCAGTATGCTTCAGGTGATGCTTGTGCCCTGGCCAGTGAGGATGAAAATGTCCAGGAAAAGGTATGCTGGCTACATCATGTTCATTACTCAGGCTGACTAAGTATTTAATTGTAAAATAAGAGTCTTCATAGGGTCTTCTTGACCAGAATGTTTAATGTACTCAGGTGTTCTTTTAGCCATGATATCTTCCTGAGTTTTTATTTTCCTTTACTTCATTTTTTTGTTTGTTTGTTTGTTTTTTTAAATTTGAGGGCCAGATGTTAGAGATGGGCATCAGGGGAAGTGTGTGGTTCTGTAGTGCCACAATAGGAGGTGATGGGCTGGGTAAGTCTAGGCTTCATTATGCCACTTCCATCTGTGTTGGATTAAAAATCAGTGTACAGATGATTGTTATCCTAAAGAGAAGATTTAAGATTATTTGGTTTAAGTCAGTATTTATCACTATATTCCTTCTGTTCAATAAAAATTGAGAAGGCTAAAATGTGTTTCTGAAGGGTATAATGAATAAGCTGTGGTCCCTTCCAGTTTTACTTTACTCAGCACTTTGGATCAGTTGAGTTGTCCAACCCTGATGAGCTCATGACAAGTTTCTGCATCTGGCATTGCGTAGTGAGTTCCCAAGCTGTTGAGTCAGAAAGTCATGGTGGTTTCATTTATCATTTACCCAGGTACAGAATCACTCCTATTCTAAACACGGATAGTATTGATATGTTGGTTTTCCTCCAGCAATCTGTAGTAGTGTTAATCACAGTCCTTGTTCCAAAAAAGCTTTTATATGCCACAATAAACTTGGAAAATGTGTGTTGAACATTCTAGCTGACTCAAGTGGAGAGCTGCCTGACCATAAAAAAATCCCTTTAAATACTGTAGGTGTCTTAAGCATTTCACCAACTAGGGTAGGTCTATTTTTGCCAGCTTGTGCAGCCACATAGCACTCAATCCTATTCTTCTGGCTGCCTAAAAAAAAAGTTCTGCTTGAATTTAATGTCTGATGCAATGATACTGGAAAGACTAAGTGAGCTTTGAGAGACTGGGAAGCTGCTGGTAGATGATTTCCTACTCTGCAACATTCTCCCTTTCGTTCTGTTAAGGTGGCTGCATTGTTCAGCAGGCGTCTAAACTTAAACCCAAAAAGATGTGAAAACTTACGTTAGACTGTTGTTTTCACTCATTAAAGAAAATCTCTGGGGTGGATGAGAAATCCTTAGCAAGTGTCTATTACTCCTAATTAGGCTGCTGGAGCTGTCCTGCTCCAGAGGAGCAGTTCTGCAGCCCTTGATCAGTTTGCCTTAGATCAGTTGTCTCCTCCAGCCATTGATGCTATTTCATCTTGGAGACTGGGATGTGAGCCAGTAATATTTGGGGGAAAATGTTGCTCGGTTGTCTCTAAGGTTTGTCAGCACAGATTTGTAGCTCCTGCTCTTCAGTGGATGCCTTAATTCTCTCAAATTAATACCATGTAGTGTTGTATGGCACAGCAGCCCATTTTGGGTCTGAGCCCTGGCAATTGCAGTATTTGGCCACAGGGTTTTAGATAGCCCTTAGAAAACAAAACGGGTGTAAATTTCTACCACATTTTTGGCTGTATTTTAAAGTATTGCTCAAAAACAGCTTGCATATTTTGTAGTCACGGCTTAAAAAAGTTCGAAGTGTGAATGTAAATTCTTGCTAGTTTTAGGCTGGTGAGTTGAAAACTTTTTTTCCCCCTCAAGTGTTGCTACTTTTTATTTTGTGAGTTTGCTGTACTTGCTGGTGAATTTTTAGTTGTAGCAGAGAAGGTTGCTTTAAAAGGTTCTGGCAAATCTATGTAATTACTGTAGTTCTGCTGATAAGACTGCTACAACTGAAATGTGCCACGTGTTATTTTCTAATGGTTGTCTGATGCAAGTCAGCTTAGAATTTTCTTTTTCTCCTCTTTTGGGCAGCAGGGAGATGGGGAGGGTTTGTCAACATGGGGAGTCATAGCAGAATGAGGAACTTAGCAAACAAACCAAAGTATTCAAGACAATGCTAAAATGATCTTTTCAGGGAAGATTTAACTGGCTTGTTTTAACCTGTGGTAGTCTTTGTGCAGATGAGATTTTAAACACAGCTGGACAGTAGTTCTGAAGATGAATGTAGCTTAGTTTCTTGATGTTTTGCTGGTGGGAGAAGGGCTGTTACCCAGTGTGTCCCAGAGGTGGCTGCTCCGTGACTGCAGACTGACTGATGTTTTACCCTCAATATCCCAGGGGGAAGAGGCTGCTCCCAGCCTGGAGCCTGAGCTTGCAGACTCCAGTACCCGGAGTTACTCTATGGAAGAGCTGCTCAATGACTTGACAAAATCCGACCAGGCAAGGCTTTTGTTTCATTCACTGTCTTCATACAGTCTTGAAATGCTTCTTGGATTTCAGTCTTTCATTTTGGTTATCTAAAGTTCATAGTAACCATCTCTCACATTTCACCTGCACTCTGGGTTGCTGTCAGACTCATGTTTCCAGTAAAAGAGAAAATGTGTGAGCTAACAGACCTTGCATTTCTCGTGTGCATAAATAATAAGTAATTTAGTATTTGTAGGTACCGACTAAAAAGTTTCTAAGATAAATGAAAATTAGATGTTGTAGGTATGGATGTCTGTTTATCAATAAAAGATGAAAAGTCTTTTCTCTGAGGTCTTTTATATAGCTCAGACTTGGTGATTATAGCAGTCCATTTTAGCTTTGATTGTTCATGGCTCCTATCACTTTCATTTCCTTTGTTAAAATGGGCAAAGGATTAAATTTCAGCTCTGTGCCATTGATACTGTTAAGTCAGTGCTTGGTGTTAAAAGTTACAAACCCACTTTTAAGATTATTTATTTGATTGCATATTTTTGTTTTGTAGATTACAAGACATCATACATAGGAGATACTTCAGAACATTTATTTCATGGTTTGGGTGTTTAAATCTGTTAAACCTTCCTGACCCCTTCATGTTTAGTGAGGTGACTTGGAGTGATGTAGCTACTGACACGAGACTTTCATACAGTAGTATTTCTTTTTGCTGCAGGAGTTAATCTGACCTGTTTCAGTGGCTGTATGCTCTTTCAGGTTTACAAAGCCTTATTTTGAGTGTGCTTATGAAAACTGAAGACCTAGAATAAATAAGACTCAAGACTACTAAACACTCAAACTTGAAAAGTGATTTATCTCTTTGTTCACTTACAGCGTGGAATAGGCTTTAAATAATTTTGGACCTCTGTCGGAGTGATGAAGTTAAAAGCCTTCTCTAAAATTTTGTTTAGGATGAAAACAGTAAATTTGATTGTAATGGAGAATGCAAATAGAATGGTGTCTTTTGGTTGCTGCAATATTCAAGCTGCTTCTCTCATGACAGTCTCTATAGGAATGCATCACCGAGGAAGCTGTTGCACGGCCCTGCTCCAATTGATGTTGTTACATGACTATTGCAGACCACGGGGGAGTATTGCACCTGTCCCAGAGTAGCACAGAATGCCACCTAAGTCTGGGAAGAAACAAAATGAATTTCTGACAGAAATCTGAACTGTTAAAACTCCATAGTAGATGTTATTGTGTGAATGCTTTTGTTACTCAGGTGTTGAAAATGGAATATTCACCTGGAGTGTTTTTACAGACAACAGAAATAAGCGAAACAAACCAGCCTGAAGTTGTGAGTCCACCTTCAGTAGATGTAAATGAAGCTTCCTCCAGCATAGTCCCAAGCACTGAAAACACTTCCAGTTCACCTACCTCAGAGATACCTCCAGTCTCACAGCCCGAGTAAGTTCTTGCCATTTTGTTGTTTTGGTCTTTGAGAGAATATCACCTACTCTGCTCTTGTTGAAATGTTTAGGAGGGATAAGGTTGGATTGTTCCCCACAATTGTTTCGCTGGTTTTTGGTGTCAGTGCTCATGGAGTGTGCCACCCTTTCCTCAGTGTGTGGATAAACAGTTGTGTACTTGCATGAGGTGGAAGGAATACTATTGCCATGATCAGTTTCTGAGCTGCTGCTCTGAAAAAAAGCCAACGTGCTTAGATAATCTGTACTATAAAAGGCCTCAGGGCTTTGCCATTAGGATTTCTGCCCTTCACAAATGTGCTTTCACATCTGTGTCAACAAGCATTGAGGCTGCTTCAGCAATGGCCTCTGCTTTCAGTTAAGGAGGAATTCTGCAGGATTTTATATTGGGACTCAAAAACAGTCTCAAGTTCTGGTAATAAGGGACTTTTGACAAAATAGCAAATTCTCATATAAATGCAGTCAAGGCACTTTAGTTCTAGTGCTTAGTGCTGTATTGCAGAGCTGCCTCTGCTGCAGGCAGCTTTCTGAAGCCCCTGTACTTGGTTTTGTTTCCCTGTTCTCATGGGGTGTTGTGCTGTCAAATGTGAACTGTAGCATGGAAATTCATGTGTGCATCTTCCGAGGGTTTTCAGCAAGTCCTGTTGGGCTTTCTGGTGTGTGCCAAGGGAAGTAATCTTGTTCTGACTGCTGATAAAGTGAAATATTTTGTTAGATAAAAATTGGACACATTGAAAATGAAGTAGACTTGTCTTTGGTGTTTTAGGTTTTCTAAGAGTTTTTCTGCTCTACTAAATTTTGTTTCTTTACCATAGAAAAGGCATGGAAATTTGTTTGCTGGCTGATCTTGCCTAGTCTGCCAGGGCTAACGCTTAAACACATTTTGGTACTTCATCAGTGTCTTTAGTTGGAAGCCTTCCAAAATTTGCAGTTTTTATAAGGCAAAACTGGAATGTAGCTTCAGCCTGTTCTTTTTATAGCTTTTTTTTGACTACTCCACTGATTTATTTGTGTAGTGTGTTGTAAGCTCTACTGTTGTCAGGTCCTAGAAGGAGACAGGATGTTATTTTCTTTGAAGCATTCAGCTTGGTGTCTGGTAATTGTTGGAAATTGTCTGGCTGTCATAGCTGGGGAATACTGGAGTGGTGAGCTCTGAAGACTTGAACTGTGAAACAAATGAAAATGGAGCCTTGGTTTGGAGCACGTGATGGATGAGTTCGTGCTGGGCAGTGGTGTTGTGACCCCAGTGCCATTTGCAGGGAGAAAGGGCAGACCTGGTGTGGCAGAGAAACGTGTTTGGTACATTATTTCACACTGCACTTCAGCTCTTAGTAGTCAGAGGTGGTCTCTTACTGAACAGATTAATATCCAAACCAGCTGTGGTCCAGCTCCATCCTTAAACAAGATCTTCAAAAGGACACAGTTGCATTTGTTATCTTCAGACATTTTTTACCTTTTTGCTGGTTTAGATGCTGATTCCTGACAGCGTAACAAAGTCCAGCTCTCTCGGGTGTTACTGATCTAATATTTCGGCAGAACCTCTTAGTCAAAATATTTTGAAAGGAATTTTATCCCAAACAAGTTTTACTTTGTAGTGAATCCTTTTTTAGAACAGCACTCAGTGTAATTTTTCTACCTAAGCCTAGTCTGAGGAAAAATTACTGAAAAATAATCTGAGCTCTTTCTGTCTGGAAGTAAGGAACCTGCTGTGCAAAGTGAGCTTACTAATGCATTTAAAAAAAAGGCAAATCAAGGTACCCAAAGGAGAGGGAGGGAACACTACAGCTTTTAGACTCACTCTCTGCCAAAATTAGTTACTTGGGGCCAGTCAGGTACACCCTGAGAGCAAGGAATTTTTAAGTTCATTCTTGTCCCATATTTTATTCAGTTGATAATTATTCATACTGTCACCTACCCACTGAAATGGAGAATATGTGGAGCTTTTCAGTTTTGTGTAGTGGTCAGCGTTATTTATTCAGTAAAGAGTTGCATGCGGAGCCAAACATTGTGCATCTCAGGTGGAGACATTTTGGGGCATACAGGGTAAATACTCCCTGTTAATAACTAATAAATTCTTGTCTTCATGATGTCTGTTAGATTTTGCTACATAGCAAAAAGTCTTAGAATACCTGTGAGTTTTTTGTTTTATACCATGGGAAATTTATCATATGAAAGGTACTAAAATTGTCTCCCTGGGTTGGTGGCAGCTGCTTCTGCTGATAATTGTAGCAGTCAGAGAACCAAAAAGATCCCCTTTTAAGTTGCTGACCTGCTGTTTGTGTTTTGGCAGCTCTGTCATGATGTTGGATTAACCTAGTTTGCTCCTTCCATTAAGGAAAGCTTATGTGGAAATTTAGAAGGCAGAGGAAAGCTTTTCCTTAGATCTGGCTGAAGCCTGGATCAGGATGGAAGTCATCCCTGTGCTGGAGAGGAGAGGACAGTCAGAAGTGATCACTTGAAAGTTACTCTTAGTCCATCTTTGTCTCCCCACATGTTCCATCATTCCTGAAGAGCGGATGGGAGGCTTTCTGTTTGGTTTGTGCCTCAGGGTTTGTCTGATGGGGTGTGCTCAGCCTTTTTGGGAAAGAGGAGGTGAAGCAGTGGGCAGGTGAGCTGGTTTGGGCTGTTGGTACAGCCTGGATAATGGTCTGCTGGGTTACCTGATTTTTATTACACCCGCAAAAACGAAGAGATAATTTAGTCGAAAGGAAGTTTGGCTGGCTCTGCTTTTCTCCCCACTATTCTCCTCTAGCTTTAGCCAAGTTCTGTTCTGACTGCTGCCTCTTGACTTGGGAACAGGAAGAGCTTTTAGTGGGGGAACTCAGTCTCATGTTTGTTTCCTTTGTTGAAAGGGAAAAGAAAATTGCTGGCAGGCAGGTAGCTGTGAAGATGATGTTAGTTTGTAGAAATGCTAGGAAGAATTATCCATTGCAGTGTTTGGTGAGAGTTCTGGGAGATGAGAAGCCTGTTTTGAGTTCCTTTCTGGGACAAACAGACTGGAAAAGGAAATTCTGTTCTTCCATGTGTACAGCTGAAAATGCATTTCCTCAGGTACAGCATACTTCATGCTTCTTAATGATTTCTGTGAGACTGTTGCTTTATTAAAACGTTCACGTATCTTTGTGGTTGATTGTCAGGGTTCCTTGTATGATCAGAAGGCTAAAAAGCATGTTGTTTGTTTCCTTCAGTGCAATAGAGAATTCCCGTGCTGATATCCCTGTAGTCAGCTCTAGTGAAGCTGAGCAGTCAGAACCTGACTGTGATATTGGTGGGACACTTGAGGCTGACCCTCAGAGTGAGCCTTCCTCTTTTGTCAGTCCACCAGAGAGGTGAGTATCCAAGCAGGCTGTGTGTGACTCTGAGTACTTTAAAGGGAGTTGTTCTTTTCTGTGCTGGCTTTGCAACAAACACTTGCATGTGCTTGCTTATCTACCTACTTGTGTGTGTGTGTGTAATATCGCATGTGGCTGCCCATGTCATGGATCCTAATGCTCTTTAAACTTTCAGCCTTGCAGGCCAACATATAGAGAACATATCATCTTCACATGGCAAGGGAAAGAAGACAAAATCTGAGTTTGAGTCCAAAGTTTCAGCAGCTGAAAAGGGGGCAGATGAGCAAAAATCTGCTCTTAATGCTTCGGAGAACTTAAAAAGGGAGGTAAGCAGTGCTGGTACCCCCTCAGTACACACAGTAATGCCCTCTTTGGTTATTACCACTGGTAAAATATGTGGTGTGTTCTAATTCTGTCCCACAAGTATCACTTGGCCCTTGTTACAGTGGGGTATGTAGCTAGCCAGGCCTTTTGTGCCTAACTCTATGACTTTTTTCATGTCCTGGTTGTGAGGTACTTCTTAAACTTTGTGTTTTTTTAATAAGACTCTTTAAAATCAGAACTACCAAGGCCATGGCAATACCATTTTTTGCTGGTTTAGGATCGTGTTTCAGCTGTCAGTGGGCAACTACCTTTAAAATATTTTCTACAAAATAACCTCAACGCTTGAAATGTCTACCAAAAAATGTTCACTTATCTGGTGGTGTGCTGAAAATGTCTGTACAAAGGAGAAGTGAAGACTTGAAATGGAATAGTGTACAGTTTAGCTGACAGGGTTTTTGCTTTGTCAGCAAGTCCAAAACGTTATTTCCGAGATACTTAAAAATGATTCCTGTAATGTTTAATCATTCTGCTGATTTTGAGATGTTCAGAAATTCCAGGGAACCTCTGGAATTCTGTCATGACAAGCATTGATGTTTAAAGATTTTTGCTACGGGGAAACCTTTCTTCATTAGGAAGAGGAAAAGCAAAAATTGGGAAGAAAATGCAGGTGTTGGAGAAGAAGGCCTACATTTTTTTTTTAAATGTATTAGCTTAGCCACAAAAATTGCCAGTATTTCAGTAAAATAATCTGTAATTCTGAGAGAAAATCATCACATGTTTTTTCTGGCTTATAATCTTGCTTACATTGGCTCTAAGTTGTTAACATGGGTGCAAATGATGTGTCTGCCCTTGGCTTGATCAGAGCATGCTTTGTTTTTTCAAGTTCATCTTTGTTTTCATTGTTGGTCCTGAAAAATATTCACAATCGGTGGTTCTTTCTTTTGCAGAAAGACTTTAGGAAGACAGGAGAAATTGACCCTACATCAGTGATAACTCCAAAGGACCCTGGAGACATTCCAACATTTGATGAATGGAAGAAGAAAGTCATGGAAGTGGAGAAAGAAAAGAGTAAGTTCAGGATTCATTAGTTGGGTCTAAATGCAGACCACTGTCATCTCATCCTAGAGCTGAATGGCAGCACTGTCTCAATTTGGAGTCCAGCCTGGAACTTCATTTTTCTGCTAGAACTGCGTCATTAATAGCCTTCATTATATAAAAGCAGTGAGCAGAAGTTCCCTGACAGTGCAAATACTGCTTGTTTGTGTGGTTTGTTATAGTAGCAATATTTTCTTGTTCCTAGGTCAGTCAATGCACCCTTCTGCTGTTGGTGGGCAGCATTCCACTAAAAAGGTCCAGAAAAACAGGAATAACTATGCCTCTGTAGAGTGTGGTGCCAAAATTTTGGCAGCAAATCCAGAGGCAAAGGTAAGCATTTATTAATTATTAGTGTGCATTATTTTAGTGTGCTGTTATGCAACAAGTAGCACAATGTACACTTAAAACTGAACACTGATTTGTGAAGTTGTTATTCTGTGTTTTGATATATTGGGGTTTTGATTTATAAAAATAAGTTATAAACAGTGATCAGTGCTTTTTTAAAGAGGGATTGCTATAGAACTTGATGTCTTTTTAAGTGAATTCAGAAAATAGGAGCAGAGTCTACTTCTTACAGAAACTGAACAACTGAGCAGAGCTATATTAAAGAGCTCACCACAGTAAATAATCCATGATTGCCCCAAAGTATGACATACTGTGTCCTGGATAATTGTCTTGCTCAGAGCGTTGTGAAACTTAATACTAGTCTACAAACCTATTTTCTAACTTACTGTTGGAAAGAGGTGGAAAATCCTTGATGCTGTTGGTATCTACCATGCAGTTTAAGATACTATTTTCTTTCTCTCTACAGAGCACTTCAGCTATTTTGATGGAAAACATGGACCTTTATATGCTCAATCCTTGCAGTACTAAAATCTGGTAGGTTCCTGAGGTTCATGTTTGTGGCAGGAGTGATTACAGTTTTCCCTTGCTGTGGGACTGACTTGACCTTGGTGTGTTTTTCCTTGGAATGGGTGTGTGGGGAACTCTGACAAAATTAGCACAAGATGGTTTATTATGTCTTCCATAGAAATCTAACTCTGGTATTGAGAAGTAATATTAAGGTGATATTTTTCTTTATCTTAATATGTGTAAGTTTTGCATAATTATCTTATGGGAGATAAAGCACTTGAGCATTCAAATGATTCAAAAGATTCTTGGTTTCTTTCCCTGTCAAATAATTGCAGGACAGGTGAACAGAATTGGCCATACGTTAATTGGTACATCAGGTGTGATTTAAATTGTTTGCTGTCCTTAGTTTTTAGTTCTGTGACGTGATGCCTTTGAGTACAAGATGGATGAAGCTCTTGTAGCTGCAGCTGCTACCCAGAGTTATTAAAGTAGATGTTCAGAAACTCAGCACCAGTGATGGTTATGGTACAGCATTTTTGTGGTGTCCTCCTTATCCCCAGTGAAGGATGTGACAGTGAGGTGAAGGGCTGAAGTTTGTAACTGCAGAAGGGAAAGTCTTTTCTTAAAAAAAAATAAATCTTCTTTTTGTCTTTAAGGTTTGTTGTTGAGCTCTGTGAACCAGTGCAAGTAAAGCAGTTTGACATTGCAAATCATGAATTATTCTCTTCCACTCCTAAAGACTTTCTGGTGTCAATTAGTGACAGGTATGTTACCTAAATTCATCCTTCTGAATGAAAAAATGAAATAATTATTAGATGCAAGGCTTTATGAAGCATGGTCTGTGTATGCTTGTTACTATGCAAAGTGTAATGTAATGTGAAGCCACATGGTTTTTCTTTGTGCATGTTGTCAATTGCTAGCAGTTTTTTTCCTTTGCCACCTTAAAAATTAAAAGGAAAAAATTTGTTGAGGAGCAGAATTTTTACAGTAGCTGGCTAGTGGATGGCAGATTATAAAATTCCTTAATAAAATGCTGCTGAGGTTGTGGGCTTTCCCCTCCCTTGTCACTCAGACATTTTCACGTGGTTTGAGCTGTCTTCAATGCTGAACTCTGCCCAAAGCCCCACAAATTATTGAAAAAGAAGAAAAGAGTAGTACACCACTGAGAAATTGGAAGGGTGTGAGAGCGCTGCAGGTTGGCCGGGTGGCTGCTCAGAGAGTGGCTTTGGGATGGTTTAGGCAGTGCTGTGCCCCCAGTGCCTTCTGGAGTGAGCAGCTAATTCTGGTCTGTGAGTGAGCAGACATTCAAAGGGCATCAGAAAAACTCCTTTTCTTCCTGGATGCCTGAGGCAAGGTAGGCTTAGACTTAGAGCACTTGTTCTGTTGTGCAGTTGTAGCTCTGCTTTGCCCAGTGTCCTGTGGCCTGCTTACAGTGGTACAACCTGTAGGTGTTGTGTTCTTCACTGTTCATCTGGGGGGGCTTCGTTGTGGACTGGCTGAATTTTGGGGATTGGATAAGTCTGGGGGTTTGTGCTTCAAGGGCTGGCACACTGCTGTCATTGTGTGAAGGCCCTGCTGAGGGTTTGGGTTGCTGCTACCTTGCAGCTGGAAAGAACAGAATGTATTTCTGCTCTGGAAAGGCATTAGGAGAAACTTAGGGAAATACCTGTAAACAGCGAGTTCCTGCATTTCATTACCTGACTGTTGTTTCCTTTCCAGGTATCCAACAAACAAATGGATTAAATTAGGTACTTTCCATGCCAGAGATGAAAGGAATGTCCAGAGCTTTCCTCTGGATGAACAGATGTATGCAAAATATGTGAAGGTAACTCAACACTGCAAAAGCATCCATGCTCCTCAGGAAGGAAGGGTTTGCTGGGTTTCCTCTGTGTAACAGCATCCCAAGAAATGTGTTATCAAAGCCTGCCTTACCGTTAATTGCCCTTGGTTAATTAGTGGCCCCAGCTGGGATTGTCTGGGTACTAAATCCTTGTCAGGGTTGTGACCTTATTACCTTGCTCACTTTGGTGACTGAGAGGCTCTTGGGAAGCCCCTTGGTCCAAGTACATCCTTAGCTGATACCTGAATTAGAGAAAACCTAGAAAAAGTTCTGTTCTATTTGACTTAACTGACTGTCCCCTGAATGCAAGATCTGAAGAATCTCAACCTATTTTGTTTCTTGGCTGTACCTGCTTTCTATATATACACATATATCTGTATCTGTCTGTTTAGATAGATGTGTATATACACACACTGCACACTCAGTCTCTGGAGCACAGACCAGAATATGCCTTGAAAGTTTTGTACCATGTTGTGCTGTACACTTTAGTGAATCTCAAAGTGTAAGTGGCTGTATCTTGATTCTCATTAATAGACTTCAAGTGCAGTTTTGTAGTTATTCAATCATAACTCTGACTCAGGCAAATTATTTATGCTACTGGAGCATTGCCATGATGCTGCCACCTTTGAAATAGTTTGCATTAAGCTATCTTTACTCAGGGGACTCAAAGGGAATAAAACTCCATAAATAATTAATGTGGTACTTGAACTTGGATAAAAGCTTCTGTGAAAATATTGGGTTGTAGTGAAGGTTTAAATTCCAGTAAAATACAGACCTTGTAGATCCTCCTCAGTGATGTGTTATTTTACAATTGTTATTGCCAAAAAAAAAAAAAAAGTTTGGGCTCCTTAATTAATGCTTTGTGCTTTTATGAAGAAGTGGATATGAATGATGGTTGTCTAAATTCTTTACCCCGAAATTCTGCATGAGTCACAGAATAGAGATTTATTTTTAATTCTGTTTTCTGACTGAATGAATGCCTTAAGGTAGCTGGCATTGTCACCGAAGTTGCAGAATTCCTGTAGATGCTGCAGCACTTAATCCCTTGGTGGATACAGTGCTCTGCCTTGAAAAACACAGCATGGTAAAATTTCCAAAAGTATGTTCTTGTGATGTCTTCACTTCGTAGTGCAAAAAGCAAGCAAGTTCTAAGTATGTGTGGTCTACAGAATGAGGTACTTCCAAATGAGGTACTTTCAAACGTTAAATTTTGTGAAGTGGCTGACTGAATCAAAAACAATGGGATTTTTTGTGAGCTTGCTTTTGTGGGATTGTTTTGCTCTCACTTGCAGATTATTCCAGTCCTTCAGTGATAGTGTCTACAGAGTGGTTTAATAAATGCTTGCAAATTAATTCAGATTAAACAAATACCAGTGTGTAGTCAAGGTTGCACTAGAAATACACAGATGTCTGAAGCTCCCAAGTCTGTCATTGCTCTATTTCTTGCAATTGTGCTTCTATAAATGGAAGTATTTTATACTGAGTTGAAGCAGCAGCAGTACATATAGAGTGCATGCCATGTGGGTTTGTTTTTCCTTCAGAGTCACTTTCCGTAGTCTGTGTTCTTTCAGGGGGAAAAAATACACTTAGTACATTTAACACACTTCAGTATTCTATCTGCAGTCATGCTGCCCTGAAAAATTGAATAACTTCAATGGCTTAATAAAACACTTTTTGCATGTTACCTTCAATCTGCAAGGTACAAGGGCTAAATGAAATCTTGCTACCCGAGGCAGATGAAGTTGTAATACAACTTAATCCTTCCCAGCTTGTCATCTTAGGCATTTGTAGTACTGAATTAAACCCAGCAGGACTCTGTAGTTGCCTGTGGCATGTGTTCAGCCTTTGTACTGACATCTACTTTTTTTTTTTCTCTCCTTTCCTCTCTCTCGCTTCAGATGTTCATCAAGTACATAAAGGTTAGCAACCTCTTCTTTTGGAGTGATGGATGCATGGGGCTGGGGGTGTTCTCTGCTGCGGCTCAGCTCTTTAATGCATGGCAAGAATAAATCTGGGCTTTTCTGCTGTGGGCAATCTGCAACTCCCTGGAGTAAACAAAACTTGCAATTTCAAGATTGAATGTTTATGTTAAGTGAACTTCTGGCTCCGTGGGTCTTTGGAGTTTTATTTTAAGTACCTTCTGTTCTTTAGGTGGAGTTGATATCACACTTTGGATCAGAACATTTTTGTCCTTTAAGTCTTATAAGGTAATACTTTGTGTTTTGCTTAGTCTTTCTACCTCCTTGCAGTGAGGATGAGTCTGTTTTCAGAATAGTTGGGCAACAATTCCAATTTTCATTTGCAATTACTTGTAAGTATTGTGGGTTGAAGTAGTTGCCTGATCTGCCTGCTGTGGAGTGTCTTTCATGTCTGTTTAAATAAGCTTTGAATCTTTTATTTGCTTCTCCAGTATGTAAGGAATAGTTTATATTTGCAGGGGGAGGGGGAAACAGGAGCCTTGAGCAGCTTTTAGAGCAGGAAATGAGCATTTCAAGGCTGACCAAGCAAAACGGGGAACAAGTGGTGAATTAAAAAGAGCAGGTGTGGTGAGTGCTTTCTGGAAGCTACTGTGTTGTTTGGCAGCACAGGTTTGTGCAGTCAGTTCTGCTTGCAAGAGCTGACTAGAGACACCTGTGATTTGTAATTCAGAGAACCATCAGCCCCTGTACTGCTCCTGAAGAACACATTTTGGACCTGGGAGGGCTCTAGTGTTAGAAGTCAAACCATTTTTTTAGTTCACAAGACTGCTTTAAATTGGATTGATTTGATTTAATTTTGGCAGAAGAGGTCAAAGAGAAAGTGGGATGCAAAGTGAGGTAGTTCTGAATGGATATACCTAAAGCAAGTCAAAGCTGAAACTGTAGAGGAGTTGTAAGAGCACATGGAAGGCCAAAGACAACAAGTCTAGGTGTGAGTTTAAAAGGAAGAAAAGACTCTTTGGAGTTAGAATGAGAAACAGGATCTTGTTTTGGTTCTTGTAGATACACCTTAGAGAAAATAAACATCCCTGCTGCTTGACCTTGCCTAACTGACTGCAGCTACTGTATCTAATTTAGTTGTTACATAAAGGTAATACTGCTTATCAATTTTGTCACAATTCCTAATACTAGGTGTTTATTTTATTTTAAAACTTTGATCACAGAGTATTTGGTACTAGCATGGTTGAAGAGTATGAAGAAATAGCTGATTCTCAGTATCAGTCTGAACGACAAGAGCTGTTTGATGAGGATTATGGTAAGTAAATACTTTGCATTTTTATCCACTCAGGCCGCTCTTGTGCTGGTCTCGGTGGCTCATCACTTCTGGCCTGTGATGAAAGATTTGACTGTTAAATTTACTTGTTGACAGTGTTGCAGCATATCTGGGCTTTCCCAATAGTTCTTTGAAGTTTTAAACAATGTGTTTAAATGTAGCTATGTAGAGGGTTGCTTTAAAATGATAGTAATAAGTCTCTGTTTCCCTTGGCAGAATAGACATTTCTTCATGTGCTGACAAGTAGGAAAAGATTACTAAAATAAAGCAGCTCACACAAAACAGTTCTATTCTTAGTGTCCATTTCAGTTTGTAATATCTGACCTCAAGCTTTCTGTAGTTTTATTTCCACACCGTAAAGTTAACGTCACTGAATGACATGTTAAATCTTGAGGTTTATATTCTTTGCCCATGACAGATTAAATTTTAATAGTCACGAGTTGCTCTTCTTTATACATAGATTATCTGTTGGATTATAACACAGGGGAAGAAAAATCTTCAAAAAATCTTCTTGGTTCTGCTACAAGTGAGTATGATTTATTAGAAAAAGTTATTCCTGTGCTTAAAACATGTTGTGCTAATTGAAAGTGGAATGTCATTTTGTCATAGAACGTCTACAGCTTTCATATTCTGCTGAAGCAATTTGTGATTCTTCTTTAGTTTCGTGGGAATAATTAAAAATTTGGAGTTGGGGGATCATTTTTAGTGTTCTAAAACTGAATTTTCAATTTTTAAGGATATCTATTTTGCAGAAACTTTTTTTCTGTACCGAAAGATTCTGAGTACTGAAAATGATGTAAAAGTTTCATAGAGCCATAAATGGCCACTACTAAAGTGTTGTAGAACCTTAACACAGAAGTTGGAAATCTGTGTTTAATTAAAATGCTTGACTTACAGATGGCAGTATAAAGATTTACTTTGTACAGCTTCAGGGGGAGAGGAGGATGGAGAATGCTGTTCCTGAGAAGGCTTTATGTAAATACTGTAACTTAGGTTATTAATAAGGGCTCTGTATTTTTTTGAGAGACCTAATGTTCTTGACTCTCTGCTCTCACTTTTCCCATTGGAAAACCTCAGTGTAAGGTTTGTTTGGCTTGAGAATTCTTGAATATTCACTTCTAATGGTATTCTTCACTGCTGAATTATTCAGGGTAATATCACCTCCACACACCATTTCTTAAGGAGCTCTTGCACTGTACCACTCTTTCTTCTGTCCCAGCTAATGAAGATTTGTTATTCTGGTGTAGATTTGCACTCAGTTAATGCTGTTTGGAGTCAGGCTTTGCTTTCATCCTGTAGTGGATCAGGGCTACTTTTTCCTAGAGCATTGTTGTCTCCTGAGAATAAGGTCATGGCTAGGAATATTCACAGCTTAGAGCAGCTTTCAAAAGGGAAATAGTGGAAAAGGCAGTTTATTTCTAAATGTGTGCCTCTCACAGATGAGATAAAGCAGAAATTCTTCCCTGACACTGCTTATCTCTTACTTGTGACTTCTAAACCTTCTGTTTTCAAGCTGTCTTGGTGATGCATATTCACATGATCTGTCTGCAAGAGCAGCATTAAAAGTTTATATTCACTGTCTGAAAAACACAGTGACTTTCCATTTCATTTTTTAAATGACTAAAGCTAAGATTAAAGGATTTGAAACACCTGTTGCTGATTGTACTCAGCTGTCTCTAATGCACTCACTGACACATTGCAGTGACCAATATTTAGTTCTGGCTGGTGGGGTTTGTTACTGAGGCCTTTCCTCTCTGTCAGGATGGTCAGTGCTCCTCTTTTGGAAGGCGTAGAGTTTGTGGGTATTGTGTTTTGGTGAGGTTTTTTTATATGCAGGTAGGCAAATGTGACAGGTTTCCATTTTGCATCTTAAATGTAGAGTGAGAAAGAGGGTCCTCTGAGGAGGAGATGGAGACTTCTCAGACATTTAATCTGATAAGCATTCTGCAGTCTTCTACAAGCCTGAACCTTTGAGGGGGGCTCACTGTTCTCTCTCCTGCCATTCTCCCACATCGTAAAGCTTCCTTACCAACTCTGTATCCTCCCTCATTTTCTCATTTTTCATCAGAAACCACCCGTAGCTCAAGTTTAGCATCTTTTGACTGTTGTGACTTTTTGCATTATGCAAACCCAGACAAGTTAACATAAATCAGGAATGCAGCTTCTGGCATGTTCTGGGGGAAAGGCAGAACCAAAGTTTTGAACACAACTTCCTGGAGCCCAAGGAACTTGTCACTGCTGCTAAAATGCCTCTCTAACATGGTGACCTTGGCCGTGTGACATACCCTGCCCTATGTTGGTGGCTGGGGGAGAAATGGGCAAAATCAAGCCAGCTTCTGTGTGTTTACAGTATAGTGCTCTTTACCTGTTCCTCATCTTCTAAATAACCCTGGCAATTATGTTTGTTGTCAATATCAGGACCAAAGAGTAGCTGTATTTAATATCTGTGCTGATGTACAGCAGGCCCTCTTGGAATTTACTTCTGTGAATTCAGAGGGGAAAGGAACTGTTCTACTTAACAGGTCCTTAAAATAAACGTGTAAGCCAGATCTATGGATGTTATGTTACAGGTTTTCAAATACAGGTTTCTAGTTTATACACTTACCTTTGAAAGAAACAGCTGCCTCCAGTGTAATAGAATGATCAGATTTTATGTCCTTGCACTGTGGTTCCTTTCAAGCAAGTGTTGCAAAACAGCAGATTTCTCAAGTGCTGCTGATCTCTGGGCCCTCAGAGAGTGCCCTTGTTGAGTAGTTGTTGTCTCTTTTAGATGCTATCCTGAGTATGGTGAACATTGCTGCTAATATGCTTGGAGCCAAAACTGAAGACACATCTGAAACTGAAGGTACTGTAGTTTTTTTAGATGAAAAGCATTCTGGAAAGTTCACAGTTCTTTAAGGTTTTTGGTTGTTTTTTGGTTTTTTTTTTTTTTTTTGTGAGGACTCGGATGGTCTGTGATGGTTTAAATGACTTTTTTTCACCTTTTGTGACACACCTGATTAGTGTCATAGAACCTAGTGACTGTGAAAAGTGCAACAAAGATGCTGAATTTGCTGAGAAGAAAACCCATACAAAGATGACACATAAGCTTGTTCAGCTTTGTTTGCAGATCTTTACTCTCTGTGTTACCCAGCTGAAGCTGTAAAGTCCTAACTTGCTGCTGCTTTCTGGAAGTAATTCGAGACTGTTCACAACATCATCCTCATAAGCTGTCAGTAGCATTTCATTCAGATAACTTGATGATATCTGCAATAATTTGATAGCAAAGTTAAGCCTAAAAATTCCCACCAATAATAAACCCAGACCTTGGAATTGGTTTGAAAACAAAGATGGTTCTTGAATTTCCACATTCATATTTTCCTCCTTCCTGCAGCTGGGAACAAAAGTGTGTCTGAAAATGTCACTGTCACCCCTGCAACTTCAACAGCTGCACCAAGACTGCCTGAGCCAACACCTGTTCCTTCACCAGAGTAAGTGATTGCTCTTGGGGTTTCTGTAATGTGCTCCAAGCAGAGACAAACATGTGCCAGTCTGCAGTCCTTGGCAGTAGAATGCTCAGGTATGGCATGCTGGCCTACTTAAACAAGGGAAAAAGCAAGTATTTGGTAAAATCTGTGGCATGGTAATGGCACTAACCAGAGAAATTTAGTGTTTTAGTTACTGTCTATTGTAGTTATTTCCATTGTGGTGTGTTTAGTTTTGACACAGAAACTGGCTTAATAGTGGTCCAGGTTTTGTGGTCTCCTGCAACTAATTAGGAATGTAAATTTTATTGCTGAAACTTCAGTTAAATTGTATTGACAAAATTCTGGTTTAGAAGCTTATACTTTGGTAGACTGCCCTTAATGAAAACATGTATGCAAATATGCAGAGTGAGCTTGAGAAGTTCTGTAAAGATTCTGTTGTTTTTCGGTTGATTACAATTGCTGATAATTAGGCTGCTTAAGGCCAAGACCCCACCTCTTAAATGTTAAGACATGACTTGTGCTGTATTTAGTGGCTTTATGGTTTTCTGTCCCTCTTGCTGTGAGACTGAGGAAGGTCAGTGGGAATGTTGTGGTTCTTGCATTTGAGAATTGCATCAGCAGCGTAAGATGCTGGCTGTGTAAAAAAGGGGATTTGAACTGATGACTGTTTTCAGGGGTGAGGGAAGGGGCAATATCTAATTGAGAAAGTTTGCTGTTTAAGAGGCAGGGATTGAAGTAATTCGTTTGCCTTTTGGGACTGAAAATCGCTGGAGAAAATACTGTCTTGCAGAATTTCTGTCTCAAAACTGGCCTTTGGTCACTGGACTAAGCTTTGCTAATTTTCTGAAAGACTCTTTTCACAGTCTTCTAGAGCAGAGATGTAAAACTGTTGAATTAACACCTTGTCTTTAACTCTGTTGTAGGCTTGTTACTACAGATATTCCACAGATAGAGAAAGAGCAATTAATGCTGGATTTGACAAAGGAGAGCCCAATTGTTCAGCTAGTGCAAGAGTATGAAGAAGATACAAGCCAGTCCACAGTAACTTTGCTGTCCAGTGACGAGCAGGAGGAGGAAGCAGCAGCATGGTTTGAGCTGGAGACAGAGAAGTACTGCTGTGACATGGCAGCAGTGTGCTGTATTTCCACCTTCTCGGAATACCTGTTGAAGTGGTGCTCGGTTGCAGCGGCCGTGCGTCGGCAGCACGGCAAAGCTGGAGGAGAGGAGAGGCCGCCTTACCCTGTGGATGTGCAGCAGCCACAGCCAGCTCTGACTGAATCTGCCCAGACTGCAGCAGAGGAGCCTCTGCCTGAGCAATCGGACAGCAAAGCTGAGAAGCCCCCTGGGTCTGTTATTGCAGTTGACTTCAGTGCAGTCCATGAGGAGATCAGTAATGAGACCACAGAGTCCATTGAGCTGGAGCCCAGCCATCCTCAGACTGTCTCTCAGTCCCTCCTTCTAGAAGTTACTTCTGAAGTGAAGCCATCCCCCACAACAGACGTGATGCTGGAGCCTCCAAAAGAAGACTCAGGCCAGGTAGCACCGAGGGTGACTCCCCAGGTGGATGTCCCAGAGCTCAGCACTGAAGTGGAAAAGGTTGAGAGCTCAGTTGTAGAAGAAAGCCCCGAGACCAGTGTGGCCACTGAGGTAAAGGAGATGAGCACAAGAGAGACTGTTGCTACTCCAGTGACTGCAAAGCCTACAGAGACTGTTGTGCAGCCTGAAAGCACAGTGGGCGTCGTGGCCAGCGAGGCAGTGGAAGGAAAGGAGAGCACTCCCGAAGTGCAGAAACCTGCTGTGGCTCCCGTGGAGGCTCCCGTGTCTGCCGAGACCAAGGAGGACGAGCAGGCCGCGGAGGAGGCTCTGATGGCGATTCCGGTCTCGGGGGGCCCGCAGAGAACAGCCACGGATTTCTATGCTGAGCTGCAGAACTCCACAGAGCTGGGCTATGCCAACGGGAACCTTGTCCATGGGTCCAATCAGAAGGAATCTGTCTTCATGCGCCTCAACAACCGCATCAAGGCCCTGGAAGTCAACATGTCCCTCAGCAGCCGCTACTTGGAAGAGCTCAGTCAGAGGTGAGGCCGAGGAGGGTTGGTAAAAGTCCAGCCTGTGAGGTACAGGGGAAGTTGGGCAGAGGGCAAATCACACCTTAAGGCTTTATGGAAAACTGAGGCATGGACCCAAGCCTAGCTGGCTTTTGGAGTTAAGCTGTGTGAGACAGGGCTTCCCTTTTTGTGTGTCAGATAAAATCCTGTTTATTTTGAGGAATGTTGCTGTGGGTTTTTAAAAGGATAGAGTGTTGTCAGGATGTAGGCACTAATCCTGTCCATAATTCTTTTACAAAAGGGCAAGTCCTTCTGTTACTGTTGAACTGAATGTCACACACCTACAATGCCTTTTTTATTAAATTGTTTCCACTTAAAGTACCCTGTTATCTGTAGTAACTCTGGTTGAATAAGTGACTGTGGAGAGGGAACCAAGAGTTTCCTGTGAAGGATGTCTCTGTGTGCGAGTGTTTCTCTGTGATGCACCTTGGCTACAGGAGAGTGGGGAGATACACCCATTTCAGAACTGGTTCCAAGGAAGGGGCTCACATTTACTGTGCAGAGTGAATTCAGTAATTTGGCACTAAGCTTGAAGATGTTGACATAGATTTGACCATAACCTTGGGGGAGAGAAAACAAAACAAAAGGCATATTGTTTTATTTGAGAAACTTAAAGGCAGGTACCAGTTGATGTTTAAATAAAGCTCTTTGGGCAAAGAGAAGGTTTTTGCTGGCATAGTAATGTTTTCTGAAGACAAGCCTAAGCTGAGGAGTTTTGTGCACTAATATTTCAGCCTTAAACACTTTTTATTTTAGGTACCGAAAACAAATGGAAGAAATGCAGAAGGCTTTCAATAAAACAATAATAAAACTTCAGAACACCTCAAGAATAGCAGAAGAACAGGTATGATTTGTTTGGAGTATTGAGGTGTTTTGCTAGTTAGTAAGGCTTACTTTTAATGAAGAGTTGCACAGAGGTGCAGAAATCCTCTTCCAGCTGAGCTATATATCTGCATTTTAAAAGTATCCATTCCATGCTTTCCTGTTTTTCTCCATAATAAGATTTTTAGATATGTTCTCAGTTGTTTCAGAATAAAGCCATTTTCAGCTCTGTTTTCTGATTTTGTACTTGTCAGCTGGTAATGGCTAAAACTCTGTAATGTGTTTGTCAGTGAAAAAGTTATCCAGGGCAGTTCCAGCCCTTGTTTCTTGGTTGTAACTGCACTCAAAGCAATTTTTAAACTTGGTTCACTTTTCATATCTGATTTAAAATATCGATAGACAGTTTCCCTGCTGCTGAAGAGACTGAGCCTATGGAAAGGCCAAGGGCTGCAGTAATGGCTTGGGCCAAATCTGCATTTAAAAATGCAGTGCATGTAACAGAAACTTTACTTCATTCTTCAAAATGTGGATTTTCCCTGCTCTGCCATCTTGGCTTTCCTGAGCAACTGTGAAATAGAGCAGTAACTGCTGTGCTAAACATTCACTAAAGCAGCTGTGCATGTAGCATAGCAGACTTGATCCCAAACTGTCTGAAAGTTTCTGAAGTGCAGTCCCGGGCCTGGAGTTTCTTCATCCCTGGACAATGAAGAAAATATAACTTTCATTTGTTGCCTTTTCTGGGTTGGGTTTAATTTTTTTTTTTTTTTTTTTTGAAGAGTATCAGTGCTGGTCAGTTTGAGGTTAGTCTCCCTGGTGTTCTGGTCACCTCCCTTCATTTCTCATAGGATTGAGTCCTGTTAGGCCTCTTCCAAGGGAGCACTTGTTGGGTGGGAAGCTGTTCTGGCTGGTCTGGGCTCCTGTCTTTGACTGGGCTGTCTGTGCACCAGCCTTAGCCTGGAGCTGTGCCTGGGCAGCTGTGTGTGCTCTGTGGCCTCCTGACAGTGACTGTGTGGAGCTGCCTGCTCACTGTGCCCGTGGAGAGGACAGCAGAAGTCTCTCTAATGAAATGCACTTTGGCATAATGTTAGGAAATGTTAGTTGACAAATAGAAATGTGAACCCTGTGTTGGAAACAATGCTGGATAGGCCGTGTGGCTGCTGAGTGCCTTGCTGTGTCAGACAGAACAGTAATGCTGTGGCCATGAGGGCGTGTGACAGTGGGACCCTGTTCACTGACAGCATGCCTGTGACTGTTCCCCACAGGATCAGCGTCAGACAGAGGCAATCCAGCTGTTACAAGCACAGCTCACCAACATGACCCAGCTGGCTTCCAACCTGTCAGCCACCGTGGCGGAACTGAGGCGTGAGGTAATCACAGTGCAGAGGAAATAGATGCAGAAACATGTCTCTGTTTGAAGGGACCAGAGTTGTCAAATGGAGTTTTAAATTGTCTGTAGTGTTGCTTTCAGCCTACTTTATCCTAAACCTCTAGCTGCAAATTCGAGTACCTTGAGATGTCTTGTGCACAGCAAAATTGGTGATAGTTCCTGCAGCCCTGCTAGCCCCCGTGATTGTAGTCTGAGCCAAGGCACCCTTCTCCTGTTGTCATCTTTAGAGATCAGCGAAATCTTGGCAACAATATCAGGAACATTTTCTCTTAAATGTTTATGTTCTGCCTGCTTGGCATTTCAAGGAGTACCATAAACATGATCTTTTATGTTTTGTGCATATTGCCAAAGACCTCCCTTGAGCTGACACTTGGTGAGACTACTCCTTTGATGGCTGCCTGGCTAAGCTCCTGTTTATGAGTGGTGTGGTCAGTGAAGCCACATGAGTCAAGTGGTTATAATGGGGCTTTGTGAAGTACTGCAGTGTCAGCTGATAAAAAGCACAGTTTAGATTTGCTGCAGTGTTACATCCATGTCAGCTGTGAACCAAAGAAGTTGCTTTCTGAGCATGGCTTCATATGGGAGGTGCATTGCTTTCAGGGAGGTTTGGATGCTCTTTGCAGGGTGGGCAGCTTCTGTAGTTATGCTGGTGTTGGAGGCAGGGGAATCTTGTCCTGTTAGCAGCTGGTGGGATCCAGCCTTCACTCCTCAAATGCTGCACAGCCAATAGACTGCAGCAAATCTCTGAAAAATTTCTCAAATGTGAACAGGTGTTCAGTGAAATTAAAGCAAAGTGTATCGGGAGCATAGCATTTGTCTTTTAGAGCTTAAAACATTAGACTGGCAGTATCGTGGAATTGTTCTGTCTTCAGCAGTTGTCTCCAATCCCTGCAGGTTTCTGATCGCCAGACTTACCTGGTGATTTCTCTGGTTCTCTGCCTTATTCTGGGCTTGGTGCTTTTTGTGCAGCGGTGCAGGAGCCCTTCTCAGTTCTGTGAAGATTACCTCTCAAAAATTCCCAAAAGCAATCACTACCCTAGCCCCAAAAGGTAATGTATTTATATTTGAAACTCAATTTTTCTTGCAGTTTTTATTAATATTTCCTAAGTCTGCGGGTACTGGCACATTTGCTTTAATTCTGAGTTTTCTTTCTGCACACTCAGAGTTTGTAGCAAGGGGCTCTTGATCACAACACTGTCCTAGGAGCATTTTGGGGCTGCTGCACTTGAAAAATATGCCTTGATAACTTGTAGCAAACACAGTACTGTGTCTGTTAGCCAGGCTTTCTTGGGCACCTTAGCAAACAGTTCTGTCTTTCTGCCAAGAATGATTTTTAATGAGCAATGTACATGACAAAGTCCTGAGAAAAATGTGTTAAAAAAGCTTTCTGGAATTTCCTAGGTGTTTCTCTTCTTATGATGATATGAATTTGAAAAGAAGAACTTCCCTTCCACTGGTGAGATCCCAGTCTTTTCAGCTAGCTGGTAAAGAAGGTATGGTTCATATCATACATCTGGTCTTGGTGTTGCTCTTGGTGCTGTGTGGTTTGTGTATGTGTTCTGTAAAAGAAGGTGGTTTGTGAACAAGTTAGCAGATACTCACAGAACTGTGCTGAATTATGCTAAAACCTTAAATGCAGGTTTTGCTGCAGATACATTCTGCTCTGCAGATGGTTTTTTGGGGTTAGGAGCAATCAGTGCAGGCACTCAGGTCTGCAAAGCTGTGAAGCTTGCAGAAAGTAGCTTTTTTTTCTCTTGGAAATGCCAGACGTGGGAAGTCTGAGTGTCCTACTTTTATGAAGTCCTGATAGCCTATGTTTGAAACTTGGCAGGCATTTAGAATTCAAATTTAGCAACTTCAGTAAGAAAACTTAGACCATTTATCTTGGCTTGGGTATGAGGAATGATCTGATCTTTGCAGTATTCGTGGTAGGTTTGGGACAACTGAATTTAGATTCTTTAGGCCTTGAGTGTCATGCAAAAGCAAGTGCTGCAGATCATAGTAACTACAGAGTATGCTGCTGACACAGCTCTTCTCAGTGCAGCAAACTTGCCTCACAGCTTTTTATTCTGTGAATAAAACTCCATTAAAAACTCTGAGTTGGCAGTGTGATGCCGTGAACACTAGCCAAGGCCTAGACTTTTTTTTTTTTTTCCCCAAATGACGCTTTTCCCAAATTCTCCCTGCTGGTCTCATGTTAGTGTGACCATCTGCCTCGCTGGTAGGTGCACATCTGTGCTGTCAGGGGCAGGCTGCACATGGGACACTCTTACACTGGGAGCAGTTTGTTTTCCTAGACTTCAACACTCATTGACTCTTCCTTTGCCCCAAAAGATGTTCTTTGCACCTCTCCCGTGCCATGGCTGTGAGAAAGGCAGGGGGTTTCAGGTGTGTCTCTGACAGCTGCTGTGACAGCACAGGGGAAATTCTCTGTGTGCTGATTTTACTGCCAGTGTTGGTCTTGTGCCCCCCTTAACTTAGAAAGGGAGAGAGGGAGAAACGAGCCTGCTCAGCGGAATATTTTGTCATGTTGCTGTTTAGCTGGGGCTGCGTTGCTCCAGAGCTGGCAGTGTCAGCACTGTTGAGTGTTTGTTCTCTCTCTTACAGTGGATCCAGAGGATCTGTACATTGTGGAGCCCCTGAAGTTTTCCCCAGAGAAGAAGGTACCATCTCACCCTGTGGGGAGGGAGCTGCTGGGGCTGAGGTGTTTGTGCTGGCAGGTGGTGCATGTCTCAGCTGCTCTCCCTGCTGGTTCCTGGGCTTGGCTGGGATGCTGTGCTGGCCTTCCAGAGCCTCACCGCTTCTTTTTGTCATTTGTGGTTTCAGAAAAAGCGCTGCAAGTACAAAAGTGAAAAACCAGAGACTATTAAGCCGACAACAGAGCCCCTGCACCCGATAGCCAACGGGGACATCAAAGGAAGGAAGCCCTTCACAAACCAGAGGGACTTCTCTAACATTGGGGAGGTTTATCACTCTTCCTACAAGGGCCCTCCGTCCGAAGGGAGCTCCGAGACGTCGTCGCAGTCGGACGAGTCCTACTTCTGTGGCATCTCGGCGTGCACCAGCCTGTGCAACGGGCAGAGCCAAAAGACAAAGACTGAGAAGAGGGCTATAAAGCGGAGGCGGTCGAAAGTTTCAGACCAAGGGAAGCTCATAAAAACTCTGATACAGACTAAGTCGGGGTCGATGCCGAGTCTGCACGACATAATCAAAGGAAACAAAGATATTACAGTGGGAACGCTCGGTGTCACGACAGTCTCTGGACACATCTAAACCTAGCTGAACTTCTCAAACAGGAGAGTGTTTGTTCGTTTGAGAACAGTCTGTGGTATTCTGTGGGAGGATAGTGGGAGACGAAGAGCTCAACTCATTGGAAAGTATTCAGAAATTTGGTTTCTGCCTTTTTAAATAGATGGGATTGTGTCAATCTTGGCTATAAGCTGCAGCTTTACAAGGCTGATAATTTCCTATGAGAACAGCTTGGGGGGGGAGAGGGAGGGCAGGGTTCATTTTATAAAGGTTTTTTTTCACAGTTCCTGGGGCAGAGATTTTTTGAAGCCCAGTTTGTTGGGTGGAATAGGGATAAAAGCCTAATCCTCTTCCTTTAGCTTTGTTCCTATTTCTTGCACCTTCCCATATTTATGTGCCTTTTGTCTATTTATAATGCCACTGGAAGAGGGGAGATACAATTGTTTGTCATTTGATTTATTTTGTAATTTCTCTAGTTTTTTTTGAAGATGCAACACTACAGTGCTGTAAAGGGACACGTGTTGGCCTTCAGCTAGACTCAGTAATGTGGACTGGATACTGTAAAAATACCAAGAGATGGACTTGCCTGACTAGGTTCTTGTTTTGCAAACTCTGTTGAGGAGAGTCTCTCACCAGGGATGGCAATTGTGTTTACTTGCACCTTCAGTCACAATCGGAGCTTACTCTGATGTGCGAAACCAGTGACGGTGGCTCTTCAGGATTTCCTGTTTGTGCTGGAATCTGGGGCTGAGGAATGCATTTGTCACCTGAAGGGCCTGCTGCAGCTCTCTGGAGGAGGTGGATGAGGAATGCTCACTGCTGTGCTGAGGAATGTGAGGCTGCATTACTGGAGCCTGCTCTGGGTGTGTTGAGTTTGCCAAGCCTGGGAGTCTGAGCCTTCGGGCTGGTTCACAGCAGGTGTTCCCATAAGATTTGCTTTTGTATTGGCTAACAAATGTGCAGTGTTGGTATGGCTGGTATTTCATACTCAAGTGTTTTTTTATTTTGACTGTGACTGTGTATTTGGATACTATAGGATGTGTGGTTGCTGAGCTGTTGAGTGTGGTTCTGAGTGAGTGGAACAAAAGGTTACTCCTTTTGACAGGTGTTACAGGTTCACGTTGTACAAAATAAGTTAACTTATTGAGCACTTTTAGTGGTACCCTTTTTAACAGATCTAATGCCTTTCCTGAGTATTGTATGTAATGTGACTTATTTAAAGCCTTTGTTTTTTTTGCTGCTTTCTTGTTAGTTTGAGTACTTTAAAGTGATGTACTTTCAGAGTTGATCTGCACAATTAGCCAGTCAGAGCACACGAACCTGATGTGTTGAACCTGAATTCAGAAGGATGTCAAACCTGGATGAAGAAAATTCATACCACCAGAGTGCAGCATCCAATGTTGTGGAGCAAGAGTATGTAACTACAGAGCTGTAGTGCCATTAGAAACTGTGAATTTCCAAATAAATCTGAACACTTTGTCTTTCATTTACTGGCATTTTTTCCTCTGAAAGTGAAACTTGTTTACATTCTTGCGAAGAACTAGTCTTAAGATTTCAGTCCAGGGCTAGGACTTGGGAGCCATTGGGCTGTAGTAAGGAGTTCATATATTTGTCAGCCTAGATGTTTTTTTCTATTTAAATAAAGAAAAGTGGGGGAGGATGGATTCTGAGGGCTGAGTGGTGCTTTCTCTGAAAGGTGAGGAGTTGTGGCCCTGTGAAGGTGCTGGAGAGGTTTCCAGCAGGTCAGTTCACACCTTGCCCTGGGAGATCCCTGCATGTGGTGGCTTTCTGTGAGAAGAACTGCATGAAATGACCTCTTGCTACTCAGAGCTAAGGCTTGTGAAGGACACAAAAGGCCCTGAAAGGAAAGTTTAGAGAGTCATTATCTCAAACCAGAGTTTTCAGCTTGAAGTTTGCCCCTTACTAGTCCCTCCCCCTCTGCCTTTCTTCCATCAAGCCCAGCAGGACTGTGTGCAGCCAAATTCACAGGCTGGCTGGCATCTGCTTGTCAGAGGTGCCCTCCCTAGCACTGAATTTTCACTTGAGTGTCCCAGGACTCTCTGCTTCATCATAGCACTGTGATTTAAAAATAAACTACGTGGAGCTTACTGGTGGAGGAGAGTGAATGTTTTAGTAGGGGGAAAGTGTGGGTTTCTTTTGTTTACTCCTTCCTCTTGATACATCACTTGTTAGAAGCATGTGTACCTTTATTGCCTTACTGAAAAACCACTGGGTTTTTCAGTAAGAATCACCTGAAGCTGGACATGACTGAATTCTTAAAACAGCCCCTCCTGAGACTGCTATGGACTAAACACTGTGCTGATAAATGAGGCTGCATGTTGAAAGCCCAAGTGCACATTCAGATTTCCAAGTGGACAGCTGCAGATGTGAAACCACATGCATTCTTAATCAGTCCTTTAATACTCTGCTCCCTCTATACATGTTAAAAACTGGGCCTGACTTAGGTCTGAAGGAGGAGTTGATGCATTCTGTGGAGAAATACCAGTGATAAAGCTTGCCCTGTAATGAAGACAGGGGAAGTGTGCCATAGGAATAAAGAATCTGAAGGAACCTACAGGGCAAGTTATGCTTTTGCAGACTTGAGTGTGTGTTCTGGTAAGAGACTGGAGATTGAACCTCAGCTTCCACCTGCTGCTGCCTCCCTGCTTTTAGTTATCTGTAACTTTTTTTTTTTTTCTAGGAAAAGTTCTCTTACCATCAGGTTATTATTGCCTAATGTTTTCCTTTCATGTGGGCTCCTGAGTAATTTTTTACTTTCGGTTTCATTGATGTCACGCAATCTGGCTTTCAAAATTTGGTTCTTTGGAATCGAGTCTCTCTTAGCTTGGTTATAGACTTTATGTAGGGATAATAGTTTCTAATGAAGACAGTTTATACGTCTCAAATTCCTGTGTGACAATCCTGTGATATTGCAAGGAGAGGTTGGACAGCTGCTGGTGTAAAACACCCAGGAGCCAATGTCTGTGCTGGAGTGAGGATGGTGATCTTCAGCCCTTGGGCAGGTCCTGAGCCCAAGGTCAAAATAATCTTAACTGTGAAGGTTTCCATGTGCGGGTGGATAGGTGCAAACACACACCTTGTGTGAGTGAGTGGCTGTGTTTGCCAGGGTAAGGTGTCGAGGTTATATACACCAAGTATCAGAGTGGAAATCCAGGGGTTTTTAAAATGCAGACTCTACCAGCTGTGTGGTGATGTAAGCAGAAACCCCAAATCTAAGGTGATGTGTGACTTCTGCTTTTGCCAAGTTGCAGCAGGAGGTGGAAGAGCTTAGCAGGTTTTGCATAATTAGCTACAAACATGTTCCACTTCATTTGGAACAGTGAAGTGGAGAGCCCTGACCACAGGGTGCTATGACACCCCAGGGTGTCTCATCTCCTGGAAACCCTGAGTGTCCAGCTGCAGGTGCTGCAGGTGCTGCTGGGCTTTGTGACAGCTCAGCAAGAGCTCTTCCCAGAGCTTGTCCAGGTAAAAGCTTAGGTTGGGAAGGAGTGCTGAAACTCACTCATCTTTCTCACTTAGCCTTTCTCTAATTTAAGCAGATTAGATTTTAAAGAAGCTTCCAAGGAGGCTGCTGCTGCCTGTCTTCTGTCTGGTATTGAACAGGGGCTGGGAGCTGCAACTGGCCCTGGCTATGCTGCTTTCCATTCCAGTCACCAGGAGCTCCCACGCAGCAGGGCAGCTTTTGGGAGGCCATGGAGAGAGCTGAGCTCTGCCCCTTGTGGACGTAGAGATGAAAAAGAAACGTTTGCCACCTTGGGGCTTGTTTTTCTCCCTTGTCAGATGTGGTTGGAACCTCGTCCAGCTGCAGCAAACAACAATCCCTGTCTGCTGTTTCTCTTCCCGGAAAATAACTGGAAGCAGCTACTGAAGCTTCTGTGAGTTGTAACGACACAGTTACCGTGTGTTTGTCTGGAATGGGCTGAGACTGGCTGCTCCCAAGAAGAAATAAAACTGTCAAGTACTGACCCAGGCCCCCCTGTCCAGCAGAGCCAGCTGGTGTTTGCCAGGGGCAGGGCTGGCGTTTGCCTTTGCCAGAGGCTGGGGCAGGGCACAGACCCTGCAGAAAGGCTTGGGAACGGGGCTGGGGGAGACAGGAACTCAACACCTGCCTGTTCTCTTGGTCTTCCTCACAACTGGCCACAGCACCTTGTTCCGTTTGGTGCTGTGACAAAGCTGTGCACCATGAAATGACCCTGCTGCTCTGTTCCTCAGAATAGATCCCATTACCTCATAGCCACTCTACCTCATTTCCCTGCACTTACCACAGGCACAAAAGAAATGAAAGCAGCAGAGTAATGTTTTAGTTGCTCCTCTTTTTCTCATCTGCTTTGGCTCCTTGGATTCTCTCTCACCTCAGGACAGCACTCTTTTGCTATATTCAGGGCTGCTGGCTGCTTGGTGGAATCAGGGTGAAGGAGAGGACAGAGCACCTTGCTCCCTGGAAGAGGGACGTGCTAAGTACTGTAATTCCAGGCCAGAGCTATTAGCAGTGGACTTTAAAACCTGTTCTTGAGTGTGAATATCCGAATGTCCTTGTCATGGCTTTACATGTGCAACAAACGCTCCTAGCAAGGAGAGCAGTTGTTGAGGAAATGAAAGGCATTGCCCTGTTAGTAAATATGTAATAAAACAACACAAAGATATGGGTGCTAACTGCAAAGGCTGGGTGACTTCTGGTGCCTTCCACACTCCCCTGAGGCTTCAGCAGAGGGAGGTCCTCTCCCTTTGGAGGCAGCTCTCACAGGTATCCATACCAGCGTTCAGTCAAAATTTGTCTTTTTGTTCAAACCTCTTCAGATTTAGCTCACAATTAGTGGCTCCTTGGGAGGCTCTTTATTCTGTGAGATTTGAGAGCTCTCTGCTGCTGGGAATCATCTCTCTCTTCACAAGTTTTCCACACACCGTCCATCCCTCCCTGCTAATCTGTTCTTGAACAGACAGATTTGAACTTCCTTTCTGTCTAACGGTTCCTGCAACTTCTTCCAGAGCCTCTCTGGAGCTGGAAAAAAATACTTGTAAAGTGAGTTCCAGGGGTGTCTGTAGGTGTCCAGGGCTGTGTGTGAGCTCTCACAGGAGCCTGTGAGCTTTCCCTGCTGGAAGCTCATGTCCAGCTGAGGAACCTCTCAGCTTCAGGCTTGTTTTCTTTCTAGCACATTGTTTTCTACCCAAAGAGCTTGAGCTGCAGTCTTTGTTTCTTGCCTTGTTTTATTCTGGTTCATTTCTCTGTCCTCATGATGTTGAATCCTGTGTTCTTGAATGTGAATGATTCTCAACTTTCTCAGTTGCTCTTGGGTGTAACTCCTGCAGCCCTGTTGGTTTTCAAGAGTTGCTTTTTAACATTTCCGCTAGGCATTAGTGTCATAGGAAATATTTGTTAATCGCTTTCCAGAGAGACTTTGTCCAAAACACGGTGAGAGCCTCTCCTACACAGAGGTTCACACTTCAGTGTTTGAGTTTCAGGGTTTATTTTCTGCCAAGTATTAGATCTGGATCATTGTTCAAGTCCGGCTTTCTTTGGGCTGTTTGAGACAGGTCATCCTTCTGTCCCTAAATCCTGCTGATACAAACTCTTAGCTGCTGGTTGATTCTCTGCCATCAACTTTAGTATCATAAGAGCTCCCACCTCTCCTCTGCAGGTGAATTGGGGATGGAGGGTTGTTCTAAGCAAATCCTCTTTTGCAGTCTGTATAGTGGTTTTGTTGGTTTGGTAGAGGGGAACAATTCTCTGACAATGGCTATGGAAGGTGTTTCCATTGGGGAAGTATTCCTTCCTGTTCAAATGACATAACAGGGCTGCTGGAAACAGGGTGTACAGGCTGGTTCAGGGGGGATAGGATGGTGGAGGCAAATCTGACACCCTTTTGTCCTTATGCCCTGATTTCCTGCCCAGCTCTCCTTACCCCACATGTTAGGAGGGCTCAGCCTTATCTAAATTCTGGCTCTGGGCCTTCTAGCAAAATTCACGTGACTGAAGTTCCTACCTACAGCAAATTGTCCTGCCATTATTTCAGTAGTCTCGTTAATATCCTGTGTCATTTGAGCAGCAGGAAGCCAGCAGAACACAGAGCCTGCAGACACCAGAACCTGCTTTTTTTTGGACTAGAGGTCCCTTCCACCCCCAGCCATCCTGTGGCTCTGTGATCCTGATGTGCTGTGCAGACACAGCCCTGCACCATCTCCCAGTCAGTGTCTGTCGTCCTGGTGGTGTGTCTGAAGGGGATGACAGGAAAATGGAGAGTGACAGCACAGCAGAGGGAGGTGTCCCTGAAAGCACGTTGTGCACTAAGCATCTTTTGATGGCAAAATAGCCCCAACCCAAACTTTGGTTTGCCACCACATGGGGTATTAACAGGCTCTTGATCTGGGCATTCAAAAAAGAAGATGCTGCTGAAATGGGTTCAGCTGGTTTCCTTTTCTCTCCCTCTCACCCACCCTCTAAAAAGGCATCTTTGTGAAAGTGGGAAGCAGTGGGTGTGGAGTAGGAGCACTTGTGACATTTAAGGGAAACTGGTACTCTCTCCTCAATCCCACCTCAATAAGCTGTTGGCATTAACACAGAGTCAGGAAAATGTGGAAGTGGATCCTCTCCAGGCAAAGGAACCATGTGACCCTCTGTTGTAATGGCTGTGGGAGGGGATGGGGACCTGTCCTTGGGTGGCTGTTCTGGGATAGAGACAGGGGGACTGAGCCAGGGTAGGCGTGACCCAGCTTGAACATGTTAGAGTTGAATTTTTGTTGCTTTTGTGTCTTTTAAACCCAGAAGTGTGAGGAACAGGCAGGCGTGGTTGTTGAAAGCTGCGCTGTGGACCGCTGCTGAAGCAAAGGGCTGGTGAATATCTTCAAAAAGCACTTGGGTGTCTGGTGGTGCAGGCAAGACTTTGTCAGCACGTCTGATTTCTTTGTGTGGTTGCAGGCAAAGCTGAGCCCTTGCTTTGGAGAAACAAGTGTACAAAGGGTGTTCAAATGTGCCCTTTTCAGATCCCAGTTTTGATGTTCAAGATCAAAGCCTGTGTATTGTGATTGCTTCCTTCAGCCACAGGAGACAAATCTCCGGTTTGCTCTTGTGTTAAGCATTTCCTTTTTTTAACACTAGCCCATACAAATACACACTTCAACACGGGTCTGTAAAGTGCAAGGAAAAATGTTTATAATCGCCTGTGAGCACCTGTAAATCTCAGGTGGGGAAGTGTATTTATTGCAGTTTTCTAAGTGGGGAAAATCTCACTGTCCCCACTTAGAAATCTGCAATAAATGAGGAATGGAAATTGAGAAATGGAAATGTCCCTGTCTGTCTTCATTAGGATATTGTAATGAGCTCTTAAAAGTGCTGGCCCTTGCAGCATGGTGTGGATTCTGTGTTTTTCCTGGGAAGGCAGGAGGGCAGCCCCCTGAGCTGGCTCTGCCGGGGCAGCCCTGCTCGGGCTGCACGGACTCTCTGCTCTTTCTCTTCTGACGGAGGCTTTTACCGCAGCAGGGCAGCGTCTGTGTCCTGTGCCTCGGGATCCGTGCCCTGCGGAGCTGCCGAGGAGAGGGTGGGATGCCCAGCGGTCGGGAACGGAGCCATCCTCCTGCATCCCATTTGGGGTCGGTTCTGCGCCCTCCAGCTGGGGAGGACTCCTGGGCTTCGTCTCTCCCCGGCGGTGCAAGGGGATCTCCAAGGGGATGCCGGAGAGTTTGTGGCTCCTTTTGTTCCACAGACTGGCTGCGGTCGGGCAGTGAGGAGGCGGCAGCAGCCTGCACGCTTTAGGGGAGCTGCTGCGGGTGTCGGACGGCGGAGCCCCGGAGCGGGGCTGTGGGAGGAGCGCCCGGGTCCCGAGCCCCAGCCGGGCCGGAAGGGGCTTCGCTGCTGATGCTTTGAGGCTTTCGGAGCGGCAGCATCCCGGTCGGTGTCGCCGCAGGCATGCAGCCGTACCAGGGCAGAGCTGCCCGCGGGGCTGCGCCGAGCCCGGCAGGTTTCGGCTGCCCCAAGGATGATCCCAGCAGGCATGTCCGGCCCGTCCCGCTGCCCCCCCTGCAGCAGAACCTGAACTACTACCCTCAGATCTTTTGGGTGGACGGCTGCGCTGATGCGGGGCCTTCCTGCCCCCCGGCGCCCCCCGCGGCTCCTTTCCCACCGCCCGTACCCGACCGGAGGACAAAGCCGCGGAACGACAGAGAAAGGAGGAGCGGCGGCTTCCTCGTGATGTTCCTGCTGATCCTGGTGGCCTTCACGGGAGTGGGGCTGAGCATATTTAAGATTTTTCATCTGGAGAAGGAAGTGGATGAACTCAGAGAGGTGAGGTCTGCCTGGCTGGGCACAGGTCCCTGGGGAAACAGGGAAAAAGAAACACTCGGAATCGTGTCTGGGATGTTCCCCGAGGGGCAGGATGGTGGCATTTCAGTGTCTGCTGTGACACAGGAAGGGCGGGTGCTTGCTCTGCGGGGGGCTGCTCGGTTGGTGATGGGTTTATCTGGATGTCTCTGTGCTCCTGCCTGCTGCCAGGTGTCTCCCTGCGTGTTTCTCAGCGCTTTGCAGCTCCCCACGGGCACCCACACTGGGCCCCTGTCAGAGGCCGCGCCTGGCTGCTGATGCTCTCGGTCTAAGCCAGTGTCCCTCTTCTCTCTCGACAGTCTGCCAGCGCTGAGCCCATCCCTCCAGCCTCTCAGAAACTCACGGGTGAGTCTGTGCCTGGAGGAGGAACCCAGTGAAACTGAAACTTTCCACAAGAACCTGCCAATTTTTCTAGATTTCATTTAGGAAAAGAAAAGAAAGAGTTTCAATTTGGGTGGAACAATTTAAAAATTGTGTTTTGGACTTTCAAACTATTGCTTTGCTTTCCATGTTAATGTTATAAGTGAGGATATCCTTTTCAAGAATGGCCAAGTCAGAAAGAAATTTTCAGTCCTCTTGACATTTTTTTCTAGGTCTGAAAGTTCTTTTTTTCCCCCCTTAAGAATTTTAGTTATTAGAAAATTTATTTTCAAATTTGTTCTGATACTGAATAAAAAAAAATTTGAAATAGCAAAATTCTTGGGAAAGGGCAGTCCTGGTTCTCATCAGCTCCTCTACCAATGTATTTTCCCCTTTATGGGGAGGGGAGCTGTCATTTGAACTGGATGCTCAGTGCTCTGATCACAGACTTCTTTAGCAGAAGCTAAACATCAATAATAAACCTGAATTTCTTGAGGGGGCTGGATAAATAAATAGAAAAAGGGAAATAGTGTAAAGGAGAAGGGGGTGCGGAGAGGAAAATTTAGTTGGATCAAGAAAGAAAAAGAAAAGGCTGCTTCTAAAATTAGAGAACATGAAGTAGATGTTGAGGAAAGATGAAGGGATGGAGTGGGATGGGATCCAAATACCAAGTCACTGGAACTGGCCCGTGTCTCCAAAGGGAACTCGGCCCTCCAGGAAAGGCAGAGTTTTCCCAGCCGTGCTCTCCCTTCCCGAGCACAGCTCCACTCCCTGCCTGGCCGGTGGGATGGTTGGCAGGGTCCCAGGTGCCAGCTTTGGGGCTGGCTGCCCCCTGCTCTCTGGGCTGACTTCTCCATGGGGCAGGTGGCCAATGTCTTCCCTATCCTTGTGCAGGGCAGAAGGAGCAGCTGGTGCAGAAGGAGGCCAGGAAGGCGGCACATTTGACAGGTACGGGCTGAGGGAGCAGGGGTGGGCAGCTGTGTGGGCTCAGAGGGTGGCACGGCGGGAGTTTGGAGGAGCCCACCTCACACAGGCTTTCCTGTTCCCCTCGGGTGACACGTCTGCTCTGAGAGTGGAAATTTGCTGCTCAGACAAAACCCTCCCCCTCATTTGTGCCTCTCAGTGAGGCCTGGTTTTGGCTTGGTTTTTGGGGTGTGCCGGGCAGGAGCTGTCACTGGGGGCTGGCGTTGGTGAGGCGGAGGCTGGGGAGGACTTTCCACACTGCAGACAAGGCTTGGAGAATGGCTGGGCTGCCCTGTGATGTGGGGTGGTACAGCTGTGTCCTGGAGCTGCTTTGCCGGCTAGCTAACCCTCTGGCAACTGTATAAGGAAGGTTTGGTGGGTCTGAACCTCAGGCTGAAGCATGGTCGACGGCGTGGAAGAAAGAGTGGACTCTTGCTTGGGTTTCACCAGGCTTTATTCCTCCCAGTTACCTCCCATGTGCAGGAGAGCAGAGCAGAGAGAGTGCCCAGCAGCCCCTCTGTCCCCACCTTAAGTGCAGGGGGCGTACACTGAGCAGGGGAGAACTTAGAACCAATCCAAGGGGATGGAGGGTGTGACCCAGAACGGGGAAACTGAACAGAACAATGACAGAAGGTGGTACTGGGGTACCTTGCCAAATCCTAGGGCTTTGCTTTTTCCCCAGAATCTTCCAGATCTTACAAGGTGATTGACAAGGTCTATCACAAGGGAAACACCATCGGGGGCTCTGGGGATGCGGGTGCAGGAACAAACCATTACAAACATATCACAAAACATACAGAACATTAGAAAACCCAAAATGCGCACCACTACAGGGTGTGACCTGAGGAGAAAACACACAACTGAATGTACTTACCGCCCTTTTATTTTTTGTCTTGTTTCGCCTTCCAGGCAACCCAGCCCAGCAGGACCTCCCTCTGGAGTGGGAGCCCATCTCTGGCCATGCCTACACCAGCGGCATCCAGTACCACAACCGGGGGCTGCTCATCAGCGAGCCGGGGCTCTACTTTGTGTACTCCAAGGTCCTGTTCCGTGGCAGCACCTGTGACAGCCAGCTCCTGTCCCACGTGGTGTACAAGAGGAACCCGGCCTCCCCGGGCAGCCTCGTGCTCATGGAGGACAAAGCCTTCAACTTCTGCACGGGCCAGAAGATGTGGGCCAGGAACAGCTACCTGGGGGCTGTCTTCAAGCTCAGGAAGATGGACAGTTTGCACGTCAACGTCTCCAAAATCTCCCTGGTTAATTTTGAGGAATCCAAGACTTTCTTTGGCTTGTTTAAGCTTTGAAAGGGAGCGTGGCTGGCAGACACACACATACACGGATGTGTGAGGGCTGAGTGCTGCCTGGTCACAGTGGCACCACAAAACCCACCCAGAAACCATGTTTGGGCTTCAGCATGAGGGGATAAAGTAAAGGTTTGAAAGCAGACACCTGGAAAGCACCAGGGCTGTGCTGCATCAGCCTGAGCAGAATTGCACATATTTTCCTTACAAAAACCCCCAACAAACTCAAGATGTGGCGTGCTGAAGACCCTGCTGGAAATTACTACTTGCTGCCTGAGAAGATGGTGGGACCTGCTGCTCCCTGTGGTGTCACAGCCCTGGTGGGGACAGCTGGGGGGTGTTAAGGAGGTGTCTGGGTCATGGCACGACACCACAGACAGTGCTGTGGGGATGAGTCGTGTGAACAGCTGCTCCCCCTGAGCCATGGCTGGCCCGTGCCCGGCACTGTGACTGCTGTACCCACAGGCACTTCCTGCTAGCTGGGCTGGGATGGGGGCTGCCTTCATCTTGTGTTAAGTTATGGACCCTTCCCACCCCGGAAAATGCTCCCAAACCACTTGATTTATCTCACCCCAACTGCCTTGGAGGGAACACGCCAGAAGCAGCAGCGCTGTGAGGGGTGTCCCAGAAGTGACAGTGTGACCACACCGTGGTGGTGGGGATGGTGGGGTGGCCACGGTCTCTGCTGGTGCAGTCTAAGCAACACAGCAGTGCAGGGGCTGGAGGTGAAAGCAGCACCTCAAGCCCCCCTCCTGCCCTTTCAGCACATGAGGGTTCTCTATGGAGGCCTGGTCTGCCACCCCTTTCCTGATGCAGGGGGTGACATGCTGGCACCTGTCAACTGCATGACTTCAGCTGGGCCCCTTGCCCTGAGATGTTCTCTCCTGAGCAAAACACAGATGGTAAATATATATTTTTCTAGCGAGTGGTACTGTCCTCTCCTCATTTGGTGCAACAGTCGTCAACCCTGGCCAAAGCGCTGCGAGGCCTCTGTGATCAGGGTTCAGCCCCTCGTTCCTTCTCCAGCAGAAATCTGGGAGCCTCATCCCTCTTTGCTGCCTGCTTGGCAGGGAGCAGGGCCCTTTCCATGAGGCTTTGGAGCTCCAGCATGGAAACATGAGGATGTGGGGACTGGGAAGGTGTGGTGAGGGCAGCACAGCCCAGGCAGCCCAAGCCCACTCTGGCCATCAGGAAGGGGCTGATCTCACATCACAGTTTAGAGCTTGGGTGGAGCCCAGCGCTTGTGGCTGAGCAGAAGTGCTGCTGTCCCCAAAGGCACTGCCTGTGTGACCTCTGGCCCCAGAAGCACTTCTCACAGAGTGGTCTGAAGGGCAAAAAAATGAAGTGATGTAAAAAAACCCCAAACCCTATTTGTTCACCCTGGTGTCAGGTCCACAGGGTTCTAACCCTGGGGCTGTCACTGGCACTGCCGCCAGGCAGGACACAAAGGCTGCAGCTGTGGTCCATCATCACCTTTGCCCATGCTCCTGCTGTTGGTCTCAGTAAATGTGGCTCTTCAGCAGCCTGCAGCATTTGTTTCCTTTTCCATAGTGCTATTCTCAGCTTGGTGGCCTGTGGTTTGTGTTGTCTGCTTCAGAGAAGTTCATTTCCTCAAAACTTCTCAGTGGTCTGGCTCCTGCTGTGGCCAGTGTGAGCGAAAAACTGCACCCCTGTTCACACAGCCATTGCTGATGTTTCCACTGCATTTCTCAGAGTGGAAAAAAATCTCAAAAGGATGAAGTTTAGGGATTTTCTGGCTTGACCTTTTCTCACTGCCCTCACCTCTGCACGTATCAGAGGGCAAAACTGCACAGCCAGAGATGGAGCTGCTGAATCCAGACCTTTCCAGGAGAGGCTGGAAATTGCTGTCCTCTTCTGATTGCTGCTTGGGCTGTGTTGCCCTCCTGGTGATGGGACATCCAAGTGGGGAATGGAAAGCTCTTTGTCCAGCTGTCTCTGTAGCCAAACCTGCTGAGCACATCGGGTGCTTCCCTTCTTTCCCGGGGAGCAGCCTTGGAGAGAGGCAGGGCATTCCAGGCCCACAGGAAACCTGCCCTGAGGTTCCTCTGTGCTGGCACAGTGTTGGAAGGGCTGGAAGGATCCCAAAGGCTTCTTTGGCTCACCACACAGTAACCCATGCAGGCTGTGGCTGCAGGCACCTCTGGGGCAGGATGAGCTTTCTCTCTTGGGAGGGGATGAGGTCTGTCCTTCCCTGAAATGCCAAAGGCCCCCAGACCTGCACGTTTGAGAGGCAGTGGCACAGGGGGTGGGCAGTGCTGCTGTAAACAGTGCTGGGCCTCCTGAGGTGGACAGGACTGGTGCAGGGTCCAGCTGGGGCTCCCAGGCTTGTTCCTGAGTCAGTGGCACAGCTGCCAGAGAGACTCTGGTTCTGCTCTGTGCTCCCTCCCTCAAATATCCCTCCAGTGCCCAGAGCAAAGCCGCTGCTGAGCTCCTGGGCTCTGACTTCAGATTGGGAGTGAGGTCATGACAGGATTAAACCATTTCAAGCTGCATGGAGTCAGTTCATAGGCTGCTTGTGTCACACCGACTTTATTAAAGTCATCAGCTTATCTCGCTGATTAGCCATTCATTTAAAGAGATTTTTTGCTAATTGTTACCATTAAATACTGAATGAGTATTTAATGCTGACGTTTGGCTCTCTCAGGCTGAGAGGATTGGAGTTATTCAGCCTGGAGAAGTTTCCAGGGAGACCTCAGAGCCCCTACCAGTGCCTCAAGGGGCTCCCAGACAGCTGCAAAGGGACATGTGACACGAGCATGGAGTGACAGGAAAAAGGGGAGTGGCTTTAAACTGAAAGGGTGTAGGTCTAGATTGGACATTGGGAAGAAATTCTTCCCTGTGAGGGTGATGAGGCCCTGGCACTGCCCAGAGAAACTGTGGATGTCCCATCCCTGGAAGTGTTCAAGGCCTGGTGGGATGGGACTTTTAGCAACCTGGTCTAGCAGAAGGGGTCCCTGCTATAAACAGGGGGTGTTGGAGCTATCTTTAGGCCAAACCATTCTGTGATTTTTAATAGCTCTTGGGCTCTACTTATTTTTTTAAATAAAAATAAATTATTGAAATATAACTTCAACTTTCTAAGTATTTTGTTCTCTCCCCAGCAAGGGAAGGGTCTCTGCACAAGATGGGATATCCCAGGTGTGCCAGCAGGACTGACCATTGGGATGTTTGGGATTTGTCTGCCCCGCAGGCCATGGTTGCAGTGGTCTGAGCTGATGTACTCTCTCCTGACGGAGCAGCCTGGGTCAGGTGTGGAGGTGCCTCAGGGGTTTCAGCACCATTTAACAGGGCTCCAGAGACAGCCCCTCTGCAGAGAACGTGGCTGCAAGAAGTGAGCCCAGATCATCTCCTGATAAGAGTTCTGTGGTCTGCTCCCACTGCCGGGCACACAGAAAACTCCTGTGGGCAGCTGAACCCTTCCCAGAAGACGCCCCTGTGTTTGGACGTGCAGCTGCCCAAATGGGGGCTGTGCATGGCAAATATTTATTCTGGTTTGTTCAGCACAGAGAGCTGCTCGGCAGAGATTTGGCCTCTCTTGTGGTTGATGTGCATTAGATGCTGTATCCTGGTTACCTGCCCCGCTGGAGGAAAAGGGAGACCAGGTTCCAGTGCCTTGCACACCCTGTCTAGGCTCAGGATGTGCTGTAACCAAGGGGACAGAAGGAGCTGCATCACGGATTTCTCTTTTTAATCTCCTTTTACCTCCTTTTTTTTTCAACCTGAAGCCAGCCTTGAGCTCTCTGGGTTTCTGTTGCAATGTCCTGTGTGGGGTCACTTCTTCCAGCCCGAGGAGCTGCACAGGCTCTGGCAAATCTTTACCAGGTTGGAAAGGAGCTTTGTCTAGTGGTTAGAGACAGGAGGAAGGGAAGAGGGGTAGATTTGGGTATTGCTGTTATTCTACTCCTCCGACACATGGGTGTATTACATCATGGTTACAGAAGTGCAATTTTAGGCATGACTAAGTGACTGAGGTTCAACACAGAAGAGAGGATGAGTTGAGTAAAGACAGAGTAATTTTGCTGCAAGGTGAGGCAAGCTGCATGTGAATTTCTGGTTGATTTTAATGACTTAAAAAAAGAAAAAAAAGGAAAAGAGGAGGAAGAAAAGCTTGACAAGGTGTTGCTGATTCATCTCCTGGGGTAATGAGGAGAGCCAGGTGCTCTGTTCCCTGCACATGGCCTGTCCCAGGAGCTGTGGAACTGGCCCTGCCAAGCCAGCAGCAACTGTGTGAACAGGTACAAAGGTCTTCTGCTCTGGAGACTCACAGGTTTGATTGGAAACCAGCTGTTCCTTCCTCTGGGTAGCAAAGAGACTAAAAGCTCCAGGTGGAATTTCAAACCACAATGTGCTTTCCCCTCCCTCAGCTGCCTCAGCACAGTCTATGAAAGAATCAACTTCTCTCCTCCTGTACAAACCATCACAGATATTTTACATCTCTCTTTTTCCCATATTCCACAACCAGTTTCCTCCAACAACAGCTGAAAAAGGTCTCTCTGTCGAGATTTATTTTGTTGTTGGGGATTCCTCTGGTTCCCCTTTGTCAGGTCATTCTTGGGGACTGAAAGTCAGGTGGTCATGTAGTTCCCTGGGGCCTTCACCTTGGAAAGCTGCCCGGGCAGGGGAATAGCTGGCCTTTTGAGCCATGTGAAATGGCTATCAGGACTGGGCTGCATGCTCTCCCCAACTCTGGGGTGCTGGGGACATGCATTTCCCCTGATGTTTCTCTCTCCTCGTCACTGTGAGGTTTATGTCAACACAGAGGCAAAATACATCAGAGAAAAAGGCATCAGGGAGGAACATTTGTGCCTCCTAATAAGATTTCTGCATGAAGAACAGGTATCAGGGATTTTTATTCATTACAGTCCTGAGAGAGATATCCAAACCACGGAAGATAAGAATGCACAAAAAAGAATGCGATTTTCTCAGATTCCCTGCTTGATACCAGCAGTGAAGGACCAGGAGGAATTCTGTAGTTAAATCCCATTGCTGCACTCGGTTTGGGTGAGAGTGGGTTGGATGACTGTTTTTTTTTCCTGAAGCAGCTAGAAAGGAATGATCATTTTGCTTGAAAATCCCCCCTCACGTCCTGTGGAGACCCTGCTTGCTGTGCTGGAGGAGGTGACTCAGATAAAGCTGTCAATGGAAAGAAGGGGATGGTAATTTCCTAATCCAGTTTGCACCATGCTGAGGTCCTGTCTCCCTGCCATGAAGAGGGAGGGTTACTTTGTCACCACATGCATTTTATTCCGCACAGGGGGATGTTAGTAACAAGGCAGGGTGAGATCCGTCTGCCAGTCTAATCATCCATGTCTCCAGAACCCTCCAAGTCACAAATTAAACATGTTCCAGAGCTGATAGGATTGCAGGGCCACAGGAGAAGTGCCAGTGCTGTGCACAGGACCCCTGGAAGGAGCAGAGCACCACCAGCACAGGTTCCTGCTGCCATCAGACTCTTTGCTGCAGGCTGCTGGTGGCCGTAGGTGGCACTGGGACCTTCTGCCTCCACGTGCTGATTCCTCTCTCCTGCAGGACACAACCTGAAAGTCCTGACCAGCATTTCAGCCAAAATTGTTCCACTCGCTGCCATGCTTTATCTTCCTGCAGACAAAAGTAAACAAAACCCCAGCTGTGGAGGAAGCTGGAGGAAGCCCTGAGGGGACAAGGCAAGAGAACATGGGGACATGGTGGCAGACACCAAGGCTGCCATGCTCAGGAGTGCTGTTAGGGGCGTTGGGGCTGAAGGCGGAACTGCCAGCAGCCATACAACTATTGAGCTCTTTGAAAAACCCCAAACCCTACAAGTGGCACTTGGCAGCAACGCTTTCGTTTCTCCACGTTTCAGCTCAGTGCCCGTAAACCCCGGGCGTGGAGGGCACTGGGGAGAACCTGCCTGACTTCCCACAGTGCCTGTGGTGGGGTCGTGCCCGGCACCAGAAATGTGTGTGGAAATGGTGACGGGGTGAGCTTGTCCCCTCCACCAGCCCACAGCCACCGAGAGAGAGAGAATGATGTTCTATGGACGGAGGACATGGCTTAGATCATGGTTTCTGTCTTAAACCATCGACTCTCCAGGAACATCACTTACACAGCAAGTGTTGCTTCTTTGTACAGCCTTCTTTGGAAAACTGACCATTTTTTGTGACTAAACTTCTCCCCTTTGTTTTCTTGCAACTGTTTTCTGGTGGTTTGTGCCCTCTGTAAACCTAGTACCACTGTTGAACACTTCGCTTTTGCTCTTAGGGTGTGAAAACCTCATGCAGAACCACCGAATCACCTGCTGGTAGAATCCATCACGTAACTGCTTCAGAAATTCTATCTTTCTTTAACCGCTTTTTACTCATTCTTTACTTCTAATTTCCTCTGTGACAAAAATAAAAAAAAAGTACCACCCCTCCCCTGAAGACCTACTTTTAAAAAGTGCTGTTTCCTGTGGTCTCCAAGAGCACATTAAACACAGAAATGTGAAGCATCTCTGTGCTCTCTTGCTGGGTGTAAGAGGGAGCAGTTGGGCAGTGAGACTCTCTGGTGACTTCCAGTAAACCCTCAGCCCCACATGGAGCTGCTGGGTTGGTTGGGGAGGGTCTGCTGGGAATCCCTCCCTCCCTTCCCAGGCCCTGCCAGGGCTGCAAGTGTGTTTCTGCCAGAGATGCAGATGGAAATGTGCTTTTTCCCCCCCTCTTAGCATCCCTGTGTGCTGCATGGGGCAAGCAGGGCTGAGCCTGGTGTGAGACACTCAGGGTCTCACCTGAGTCTGCTACCTGAGAGATACCTGCTGGCTGGACACACCTCTCTGTGCTTGAAATCTCAACATTGGGTACTCGTGGTGGGCTGACCCCCATCAGCTCCCCCACAGCCACCCAGCCACTCTCACTCCTGGGCAGCACAGAAAATAATTTGGAAAGGCTCATGTTTGGGATAAATGCAGGTAGAGCACTTACCAGTTACCCTCGCTGCCAAAACAGACCCAGCTGGGGGAAACTAATTTATTACCAATTCAAAGAGGTTTGGATGATGAGAAACAAAGACAAAGGAATGCCTTCCACATGCCTCCAGCACATTTTTTTCCCCTTCATGCCTTCATTCCCATCTCCTCTGCCTCTCCCTTTGCCGCTTCAGCCAGCTGATAAAACAACTCCTTGCCATTCCTCCCTCCTCATGCATTCCCCTGCCACAGTGTGGGTCCTGGAAAAGCATTAATGGGAAGGCAGGTGTTGGGGTGGAGCACACAGGAGGCTTTGGAAGTGTCTGTGGAGAAGACAAGCAGGGCTGCGCTGGCACAGTGGGTGATGTGTGGCTGAGCTGTTAGAAGCTGTGGGAAACGGTCTGTGTGGAAAGTCACACTCATTATTCATTAATAAATGCTATCTCTGTCTATAGACAGGCATTTTCCTCCTTAAATGAAGCAAACCTACCCATAATATAACCTGCAGCCAGCCAGGGCAGGTAAAACTGTCAGCACTGTGGGCAGGACCCTTGAATTTTGTTGCCTTTAAATTCACAAGGAAACAAGTGTAATTGTTTTGCAATCGATGTAATGCTCTTATTTCCTGTCTTAGTGAGTTGCCCAGTATCACACTTAAAGCCTGAAGGCCTGGAGGACTTATGTAGGGACTTCTGTTTGTTTTGTGGCTCTGGTTGGAGCCACATGAGCTGCTGGAGATGCATCAATCCGGGTTCTTATGTGTGTGTTGAGGAGAGGGTGGTGGTCTGAACTCTGTCAAAAGTTAAATTTCTGTGCTAGTGGCTGGAAAGGAAAGTCTGGATAGAAACTAAGAAATGCTTCTTTTTATTAAGGAACAATTCAGAGCAAGGAGGGAGAGCAAAACAGATACAAAAGGCTTCCCTTCAGTACCTGGTATTTTGGGGACACTGGTCTGAACCGACCCTCACTGTGCCCTTTGTGGTTATGTTTTCAGCAGAAGGGTGATGCCTTAGGATTTTAGCTTTTATATTTTTCACCTATTTGTAATCCTGCAATTCTTTAGTGTCTAATTCTAAACTCCATATAGAGTGTCAGGTACTGTTATCCCATTTTGGTCAGACACAACAGTTCCTTTCTAGGCCTGGGAATCAAGGACACCTCACTGCCTCAGGCCCTGAGAAACGTAACCAAAAGTGGAGGGGTGCAAACTTGGGGTAAATTACTTCATTACCCGAAGCTGTAATTGGAAGATTAACCCCCAGTATGCAAATGGACCAAACTTATAAAAGTGTAAAATCCTGTGACCTGTCGTCCATTTTGGGTGTAGCTCCTGGGAGGGCTTCGTCTGCCCTCAATGTACCTGAGGGCCCCTCAATAAATATACCTGCTTTTTATTCTCCTAATTTTGCCTGGCCTCTGTTTTTAGGTCGCCCCAAAAGGCGTATAGGGGAGGAGGGCAAAGGTGTGACCACACATGCCAACCCTGCAGTGAGCCAAGGGGCTGGAGCCAGGCTTTGAGGGGAGGCCCAGGATTCGGGCAGCCATTGGCAGGGGCCTCCATGCTCACTGAAGACACGGGTCTGCCAGCAGGCTCTTTGGTGGCACAAGGGACGCTGAGCAGGTCCCACCTGCCTGGCACGGGCACCACCAACACTCCCCTGTCCCAGAGTCCCAGTGTCCTGCCTGCGGCCAGGAGGAATTGTGACACCCCCTCAGCTGCCTGGGCGCTGTGGCACCGTGACACGGGGGCGTTCTAAAGCGGCCTGGAGACACGAGGCCCAGCTGATTCATCGACATTTGCATTCTGCAAACGGCTCCTTGCTGGGTGAGTCACAGCTGCTGCTGCTGAGGGGGCAAAGGGGGCACAGCCCATCCTTCCCCGAAGGCTGGACTGACTGGTGGGCTCTCCCCTGCCCCAGGTGCTCTGGCCCCATGGCCAGTGCTGAGCTGGGGACCTTTTGGAAGCTCCTTCCTCCAGGCTGAGCGAGGTGCCATCCTGACCCTGCAGCAGAGCCCATTCCCTGCCACCAGGGATGGTGCCAGGGGTGTCCAGTGCTGCCTCCATGGGCTGGGCTCCCCTGCATGCAATGCATGCCCTGCACGGGAGAGCTCCATGTGTCCTGCTGGGCCCTGGTGACTGCCCTTGCTGCTCCCTGGTGATCAGAGGCTTCCATGGCACCTGGTGGTGGCAGGGGCAAGATCTCCAGGGTGGGATGACATGTGCCAGCACTCTGCTCTACTTGTTAGCCCTGCCTGGCACAGGAGGCTGGGCAGGGGCTCTCCAGAGAGCCTTTCTCACTTCCTCATCCTACAGCTCAGTGCCAGGTCCCAGCTAGAGCCTTTCCTGTCCCTCTTCTGCACAGTGTCTCTGCACTCAGGGGGATGATCTCAGGCAGGGAAAGCCTCCTTCAGCAGCCAGGGAGGAGGAAGGGATGTGCAGGAGGGGATGAACAGCTCCTCCCCACTCCAGACACCTCTGGGGTGACAGATTTCTTCCAGCTGTGCCTGTCACTGTCCCCAGTGATGTCTCTCTGCCACCCGGAAGGGAGAAAATCAGCAGCAATGGTGATAAACAGCTCACCTAATAGTCTAATACACAGCAGATACAAAGAGAAAATGCTTCTTCTTTATCTGGTGGAAAGGCAGCTACAGGAAACCAAGCCATGTTGGGCAGGAAGCAGAGGTTACTGAGGACAGGGACAGCACAGCCAGCCAGCGCTGCTGCTTCTGGTGGTGGTGCTGATCCACTGCCGCTCCAAAGAAAGTCACCACCTTAATTCCCTGACAGAGGAGCCTCAAAGGGCTTTCAGAGAGGCAGCAGGGACGAGAGACAGTCTGCTCTGCTGTGCATTCTGCACCTCCTAGCCATGGCTGGACCAGCATTGTCAGGAAAGAGCTCTGCAGGGAAGAATCTTGAAGTTATGGCAGCTTATGAACTGCTGTGATGATAAAAAAATATGGAGGCCTTGAAGGCCAAGGAACGGAGGCTTAAAGGGCACGATTTAAATGAACACCCTGCCTTACACATGCAAACCTGCAGGCTTGTTGAGATGTGATTTCTGGAGGCAGCTACGAGATGTAAGCATGCCAAAGTGGGTTTGGGTAAAATCATACCCAGACTGCTCTCTCAGAATGTTAAGTAAGAGGCTGAATTCAGAGTAATCTTAGAAATAAAATACCCAGGAGACTCAAAAGTAGATTAGGATCCAAATAAGCATCTGCTGAGTTCAAAGGAGCTGGAGGTGGCTGTTGCCAGTATTGTGTTACTGGGGCTATTCACCAGGCAGGCCTAGGAATGTTACTGCCAGCTCTGTCCCTGAAGAGCTTTAGACAAAAAAGGTGACATTAAACTACTTAGGGACCAGAGTTTTCCCAGTTCTTTGGAAGGTTAGTCACACTGATCACTTGGGACCAGTGTGGGCTGAGTGTGATATGTGCATCAAATTGAAAGTTTTAGGTTGGCTCATCAGCAAAGGGATGTGAAGGCAAAGGGCCCAAGTGTAAAGAAGAGAAGTCCTTCAATACCTGGATGGTTTTCAGCCTTTCCTTGCTCTTCCTCTGCTGTTGAGAATCCATTTAACTGAGATGTCCTTGCTAAGAGATAGGTCACTGCTCTCATCATGGCTCAGCATGCAAAAAACTGTCCTTAAAAAGTCAGGGACTTGTAACAAAACCATCACAGGCTTGGAAAGGACTATAATGTTTGGGGAAGCAGCAAAAGCAGGAGGAAGTAAGAGAAGTTTATTGGATTTGCATGGTAAGGTTTTAGTGGCAAGACTTTGGTGGTTAAATTCTACTTCACAATTAACCATTCTTGGGAAAAAAAATAGAGAAAATTTTACTATCACCAGAGAAAGGCTTGAGATCCACTGGTGCAAACCAACCAGATCTGGGTGAGAAATGAAACACCTGGTGATCAAGTAGCCTGAGGAATTCTGATTTGCTCATTCTCGGCACCTGTGTGGAGAAGGAGGCACAGCAAAGCTTAATTGTCCTGATCAGGCAAATTGCTCAAGTGGGGTAAGGTGAGCGGGAGCCAGTTTGGTTCTGCCGTGCTGGCTGGGAGGTAAGGCTGTGTGCTTTTCTTTTTTGCTTTAAATACTGTAATTCAATATTCCTGTGTGGGCCTGGGGCAGCGTATAGGGCAGTATATGGACTTGAGTTTGCTGTGGGTGTTTGAAAGTGGACTGGCTTTGTGCTAATTCACCTCTGGTTGCTTGGAGTGTTAATAATGCAAATACCTGTTTGTGGGCAGTGCCAGAGGGCAGCCAGAGGCTTTTGTGTGACCCAGTGGATATCACATTCTCAGTGTCACTCCTTGGACACACATCTCTGGAGTCCTTTGGCAAGGCTGGTGGCATTGAAGCTGAACAAACTCCAAAGGCAGCAGAATGCTACTCAACAAGCAATGCTTTGTTTGTTCCCTCCTCTGTTCCCCCTGACACCTGGAGCACAGAGGGATTGGTGCACTTTGGCTCTAAAAATCTGCAGTCCTGTCTAGGCTGCCCAGCTGCAGAAACAGTGACAGCTGTGCCTGTGACCCTGGCCACCGTGCAGCTCTGTATTGCCCTGTTTGCAGGCCTTGGGGCTACAAGATTTTCAGGCCTGTGGTCACAAAAGCTATTTTTCTGTGGTCGCAAACCAAAACACGAACCTTAAATCTCGCACGAAAGCAGGCGAGGCTCACCAGCAGTCACACAGGGATCAAAGAGTGTTTACAAGAAAGGAAGCCACCTGAGAAATCACCCTCGATGATTTTACCTGATGAGAGAGCTCTGCTCCAGCACTGTCACTCGCCCAGGCTGACACACATGGGCCAGAGGGGCTACAAGATGTGTTGTACCCCAACACAGGCACCTCCAGGGGAGAATTCCCAGCTCTCCTACCACAAACCCACGAGGAACAGGGAGCATTCCCGGCTCTCCTGCCATCAATCCACTGGGAACTGGCTGAGATACGCTGGACTGGAGTGCAGGCAGTGCAGGAGCGGCTGTGGACACTGCTGTGGGAGGTAAGGGCAAAGAGGGGCTCTGGCTGTAGGGTGTGGAGGGGCTCCTGCTCCAGGGTGGGGCTGGCTGCTGTGCCCAGCGTGTTTTGGGTCCAGCAGTGGTGCTGGTGGGCACCTCTGTGCAGTCCATCTCAAACTCCTCAGCACTCCTTGATCAGAGGCAGTGTAGTGCAAGTGCTTCCCCTGTGAAAGCTGATCTGGGGAGATAAGCTGCAAGACAGACATTTCCATGAGACATAAAAGAAAATAATCTCTTTTCCACCACCACCACACTTGTTCCATGCCCCGGTGGAGGGAGATGAGAGGAGGCAGGAGGGCTGAGTGGGTAGAGCTGAAGCCCAGCGCTGACCCAGGGTCTGGCAGCAGCCCAGGAGCGCTCTGTAGCCTGCAAGGGGAAATGGAACAGAGTAGGCTTCACAAGGAATGAGTGTCCCCCGGTGCTCCAGCGCTGATTGTGAGCAGCCCCTGCATAGATGGGTCTTAGAACTCACCCTGTTTCTCAGCTGAGTGTGCTTCTATCCCTCCCTTCTCTATAGTGAGGCTGGAAAAGGGCAAAGAAGCTCTGTGTGTCTATTGATGAGCTGTGGGGGATGGAATGCGAAGCCCTCTCCATCACTTACTTTGAAATTATTTATTTGGGTACTCTTAAACTGTTGTGTCCCACCCTTGGTTTCTTTAAATGTCAAAGGCTGAGCATCTTCTTGACAGGGGAGCTCAAAGCTGTGCTCAGAGTGAGGCTGTGCTGCCACGGCAGGTAAATGTGCTTGTCCAGGTTGTCGGGACTGGATAGTGGGAGCCTTCTTCCCATTAGTGCCTGGGAAGGTTTTTGAAAGGTTTTGAGTGAGGAAGATGTTCTCCTTGCAGTGCTGTCTCCTTCCTGTAATGCCTCATGCTCCCACCTGTGCTGAGGTGATTTCTGCCGCTCCTGAGATGCAGTACTTTGTTTCAGAGCTGTTGTTTTTATGTACGAAATGAGCTTACTTAAAATTAGCGTGAGAAATATCATTTCTCTTTTCAAGGCCCTGTTCTTCTGCTCCAAAACTCCCTGCTTGGGCAAAAACATTGCAACTGCCCAGGCTTAATTATTTTGTCTTTTGCCAGGGAATGCATGTTTGTCATCAAGTGCGGGGGACAACATCGTGTTTATTTCCAAGATAACAGAAGACTGTTCATTTATATATGTGCTTGAAAACCACATTAGTGGCCTACTTTCTCATGTTGGCTGGTAAAGGGAGTTGTTTTTTCTTCAATCTGTTACAAAATCCTCCCCAAAGGTATAAAAACTTTTTTTCTAGCTGGATTTCTGCTGTTAGAATAGCAAGATTCTTGTGATGCTTTTTCCTCTGAGGTTTTGCACTGTTTCCAATTTACTTTTTTTTACTCTGTTTATTTGCAATTCCGTGAACATTTTTCCGGGTGAAAATGCTGCTGGTGTCAAGCGTGTGGGGGAATGAATGCAGCTCATCTGGGTGGCATTACTTGCTGCGCCTGAGGTGGCACCTGGCATAAAGAAACCTGCTCGATTCGTGCTGCCCTGGGCCGAAGGCTGAGAAAAGGGAGGGTGGATTCTCTGGAGGAGCACTTGGAAGGGGCCCTCTAGACGCCAGGCAAGCAGGGAGAAAGGGAAATGCTGGCAGCTGGGCACTGGGGCAGAGCAAAGGCCCCCCAACTCTGAGAGAAAGGCGTTTACCTGTCCTGGCACAGGGGCAGGGAGAGGTGCAAGCAGCTCTGCGTGCCCTGCTGATGCCATCAGCCTTACAGAGACGCAGACAAGTGGGAAAAACCTCATCCTCCCGGCGATTCTGCCTCTCCGTAACCACTTGCATCTGCCTTGTTGTTACCCTGCCCACGTGTTTTACATCTCGGCTGCTCCGGGAGCGCGGTGAGAAACCACCCTCGCTCTGCTCCGTGACTCACGCTGCCCCCCTGCAGGAAACCGAGCGCCGTCGGCAGCTCCTCCTCATCTTCACGGGGGCTCCCACGTCTCCCAGATGCTGCTCGCAGCGGCTGCAGGGGCATCCCCACCTCCTCAAATGCAAGCGCGCTCAGGAGGTGAAGGAGCCGAGCTCCTCCTCCTCGGCAGGGTCACCTTTGCGCGGAGCCGGCGGGGATTCCTCCCGGAGGTGGTTTTTCTCTTTCCTGCTTTGAGCTGGGCTGTTTGAACCCTCTGAGGGCTGCTCTGCCCTGTGCTCCACGCCTTTCCTCTGCGGGAGCCGTGTCTAACGCGCTGCCACACAGAGTGACGGTGCTCCTGTGCACAGCAAGGCGAGGATGCCCTGGGGGAAAGCCTGCTGAGGATACCCAGAGCAGGGTGGGAAGGCTGGCTCTATTTTGGGATTATAGTCACTCTAAGTAACTGCAGAAAACCAAGGCAGGCTGTGGGTGCGGAGTCTGGTGTGCACACACAGCTGCCAGGGCAGTTCTAACACATTGAGGCTCTTGATTTTTTCACCTGAGATTTTTGCTTTGCTGGGCAAAACAGGGAGTTCAGGACTTCTCTGCTCTCTCCTGGAGGCCTGGTGATGGTGTCCAGCTGGTGAGCCATGGTGTTTGACTGTAAACTCATAACAGGCGTGAACCCTCAGTCATTGCCATCTGCTTTCCCCCACCACCCTGTGGAAATGACTCTGAAATAAGACTGAATTTGCTGTCATCGAGTATGCTGGGGGAGCCAGGCAATCCTCATTTCAAACTGGAGATGCAGAAACACAAATTGAGGCTGAAACTGCCTGTTTGGGTACTCCAAAGAACCTGTCGGGGTGGTGTGAATATTACTTTCCAGCAAGATGTGTCAGTATTCAGTGTGTAAGCTGTGTAATTCAGTGTAGTCTGTGTGAATTCAGTTCTGCATCTTCATCCCACCCGGCCATGACTGCCAAAAGTCACAGCCATGGGGGTGTGGGACAAAGCTGAGCATGTTGATGCCTGGGGCATGCCCTGCAGGACACAGATTTCTTAGCCAGCAGTTTCCCTGTGAAATGGATATTAACGCGAGTGTTGGGGACCTATCAAGTATCTGGTGCCACAGAGGGAAATACAAACCCTTTAAAGCTGCCAGGGTCCTAGGCCCATGCCCTAATTCTGGGAGAAAATCCCTGCAGGACACAGGGAAGAGCAGAGCTGAGCTCCCTGCACTGGATCACCGAGTGATGCCTTCAGTCCTGCCACTCTGGGGGGCCGTGCTTGCTGAAATCGCGTATCATTGTGTTTCCTGTCACTCCTCTGGGCTTTTTATTTTGGGCTGCCACGGTTAGTGTTACCAGGGCACTGCCATCAGTTGTCTTTCCTGTGTGCAGGGATGCACAAATGTTCATTAGCTGTGCCTTATACATCTCCCTTCTCTGGCCATAAGGATGAGCTCTCAAAAATGCCCATGGCATTGGGTTGGTGTGAAATAATTTATTTTGTGGCATGGGCTCCCTAAAGGTTCCGGGGGAGCAGAGCAGGGTGGGATGGGATTTGAGGAGTTTCCTTTTTTAGTTGGCAGCTCCTTGGTTGGGGTCACGCAGGTTTGTTCTGAGTGCGTGGAAGCCCAACACGGGGGCACGTCTTGGTTTTGTTGTGACAGGGCAGATAAAGGTGGCGCTGGTGGAGTTTGAGCGCAGACCACTAGATGTCTGTACAGACCAGGCTGTGACAAGCAGCGCTCCCAGCTGCGGGGCTGCCACTTCATTGACTCACCAGGGGCGGAGATGAAGCGCGGAATCATGAATTTCAGCACCGGGCGGAAAGCACAGGAGGGTGGCAGTGAAGGAGGGGGTTCAGGGGCAGGGCCTGCAGCACAGAGGGGATGGTGCACGGCCAGGAGGTGCCTCACAGGAGCCTGGGGACATGTTAATGCCACCATTTCACAGCGTTTCACATTTGTCGGTGATGGAAGTTCCTCTCGCCTCTGTTGAACAGTAGCCAGAGGTACAGGGTGTTGTTTTGGCAATGGCAGCAGATGCGCAGGGTGTTTGAGAGGTAGTGGGAGGATGATAGGAAAAAGGGTGCCCTAGATGAGAAGGGGATTGCAGCTCTGCTCCAAAATAGTGTGCAAGGAAACAAAAATTGGTCAGTGAGAGGTGCAAAGAGAAGGAATTTGTGCAGCTGGAGGTGAGAAATAGAAACTGGTGGTTGAAGTCACCCAGAATCGAGACTCAATCTGAGAAGAGACTTCCTATGAAAACAGGAATGCAATTAAAGCCTTTTTTTAGAAAGGTGAATGTTTTGTTTTGTAAAGATCCTGAGAGATTTCCCATAAAACTGTTGCTTGGAGAAGAGGTAATGCCAGCATTAAGACCTGCCTCCTGATCCCACCCTGAGAGGTGAGAAACAACCCGGGGAATACTGGGAGCATCCTCTTGAACCGAAGGGTGCCTTTGGCTCTTCCAGAAAGGAAGTGATGTTTGTCTTTGGTATTTTCCTCCTGCCATTGAGTTCCTAGATCCAACAGGTTTGGATCTGTTTTGTCCCTGCCAGAGCAGCTGGCTTTGCTCTGCCCCTGCAAGGGAGGGCGCTGCCAGAACCAGAGGGCAGCTGCCCTCCTGCACATAACTCTGTGTTAATGGAAGAATTGTTCCTTTTACTGTCAGGGAAGTCGTGACACCTGGACTGCAGATCCTTTTCTAGTTTTGTGGCATTATTACTTAAGGTGATATGAAGACAATAGCTCATTTATGTTTAAAAATTTAAAGGATATTGATGTTTTATGATTTTCATGTACACTACAGCTTTTCCAAATTTTTTTCTACCTTCATAGGAAGAATAAACACGTAAAGCTTCTCCCTAATTTAACAGTAGAAGTCACTAGTATGGCATATGTATTTTGGGAACAAGGTTCAGCATGCAACATAGAAAACCATCGAATGTATCCCAGCGCTTCTCCTCTCACACAATCCCTCCGAACCCACTAGAGGGCACGGAGGCTCTGTGAAAGAGCAGGGTGGGGACAGTTCAGCCATCCCTGCAGTGAGACATCCTGCGCCTTAGGCAGGATCCTGCTTCCCTACGCATTCCTGGGCAAAGCTGGTATTGCTGCAGCCTGGGCTGGGGCAGGAGCAATCCCTCGTTGCCCAAATTCCATCTTCTCCCTCTCTGGTCTGCTGACACCTCCCCTCATCCACCTAGATACCCCCTGCCCTGCTCCCTGCCTCGCTCCATCCTCCCATCCCTCGCTCCATCCCTCCAGCCCGGGCTGGAGCACTCTGCTGTAGAGAATTGCGGGGCTGCTCCGAGGAGGGACAAGCAGCCTCTGAGCATGGAATAGCTGGTGCTTGATGTTCCTGACCCTTGGGAGCTCAGCCAGCCCAGGGTGAAGCGGCCAGAGGCAGAGTGAGCTGGAGGATGAGCCTGAGAGAGCTGGCGAATTGCATGGGGGCATCGCAGCCATAGCAGGGGGTGCAGATGAGGAAAGGGGTTACTGGGAAAAGCTGGCCCTGTCTCTTGCCTGCACCTTTAAAAGAACATTTGTCTGGCTTCTCTTGAAGGGTTTTCAGGAAGATCCTGCCTACAGATGTCTGTGCCCTATTAGGGTATTGCTCAATGGTGTTTCTCAGGGCCAGTGTTTGTGAAGTATGGCGCCGGCCGTGTGTCTCTTGGGGATCCTCTCTTCTTGTTTTTTCTCTAATTCCAGTTAGCAAGGCATTCTCTCAAAAGTTTGGACAGATAGCTTCCAAATGAATTGTTTAAATCTGGGTACTGGACAAACTCTGATGTACCCTTTGTGGAAACCAAATAATCCACTGCTTGCTCCTGTGTACCCTTCGCTGTTGCACCTAATTTTGGATCCAGAAAATACATTTGCCAGCTGGTGAGGGAAAGTGTAGGGGGAATGGACCCTATTTCTTTCCTAGGAAACAAATTTTGAACACTTGCATTTCTGACACAGGCAGGGCTAAGGTTCAGCTGGTCACCCTGCAGGCTGGGCTGGGCCAAACTGGAACCTTGCATCCTGTGCCCACAGCATGGATATGCGTATGCTCAGGCAGGCTGGTCACACAGATGATTTTTATAACACAGAGGGTTTTTGTAACTTTAAAGCTCTACAGGTTGATGTATTTGGGTGTATAATTGTCAGGCTTTTAAATCTCTAAGCGCTGGAGATGTATTCCCAAGCAGAGCAGATGTATTAACACTGTTTGTGCTTCCTGGGAGTACTAGACTATCTTCTGTATCCAAAGCTAAGCACCAGAAAAAATGGCACCTTCTGTCTCCTAAATGGCAGGAATAGATTGCAGCTGGATGCAGAATAACTGTGTGAGCAGGAGAGGCCTCCTCAGGGCAGCGGATGTAGAAAAATACTTTGGTTTTGTGGGCACTCTGGGACAGGATGGCTCTTCCACCACTGGAATCAGTGATGAGCAAGCCGGGATTTGTTTCTTGCTGACCAGAGGTGTCACCTAACACCAGAGGAGTTCAGAAGCCTGCAGTCCTTTTGCTAGGTGCCATCTCCTTTTTCTGGTTTGCCTCTATCCTTTTGAGCTTTCTTCTTGTAGAAATCTCTTTGCCCAGCACCTTGGCCTCTGATTTGCTTCCCATGCCTTGTCTGGCTGCACTTCCAGCTTGTGAAAGAGCAGAGAGACCCCAGAGAGAGGAAACAGGGGGCAGCCAAGAGCACAAGGAGGGCAGATAAGTGTATCCTGTGGGTGGCCAGAGCCATATTTTCTGGCTCCCGGCTGAGGAGGTTTTTCAGTAACTCCTGAATGAGCAAGCTGGTACCGTGGGGATTTGGCACAGGTTTGACAGAAGCAGAGTCTGGGGTTGCAATCCTTGATCCATGTTTGTAGCTGTGGCCTCTGCTTTGTTTCCAATTCATGATTAATTTCCCATCTTTGGATTGGGGATCCCATCTCAACACACCCCCTGATTTACTGTATTTGTTCTGTCATTTTGGCTGCTTCCTCCAGAGCACTGTAGCTGCCTCTGGCCTGTTGGTCCCCACCAAGTAAATCCTGGCTGTGTGTACATTGTAGCCAGGTGGGACTTGTTCTTGCGGTCTGACCTCATCACTGTTGAGGTGGCATTCTCATTGGAGAGACTGGGAGAGGACTTGAGGTCACCCAAGAGCACAGTGACTTGCTGTAACCCCACCCTTGCTCTGCCATGTGTGGGTGAGGTCGCGTCTGTTTGAGATGTTGATGACAAGGGAAAATCTTTCCCAGAGGTTTAAGATGAGATCAGGAGCTGGAGGTGGGAGATTTGCACTCACCAGCTGACCTTGTGAGGCCTTCCCAACTGTGTTCACAGCAGTGTCACGGTCCCCTAAGCTTGGGGTAGCACCCAGCCCTGTTTTAAACACCCCAAGGCTTGTTTTACAGCACTGTGAAAATGCAGTGTTAGAGCCAGCCACAAGTATGAAAACACAAACCATGCCAGTGAAATGAGTCAAACCCTTCAACACCCGGTGTCCTGCACTGAGTGCCTCTGACGTTTCTCAAATGTGATGCTGAGCAAAGCTGGATGGGCTCCCACCTGAAGGCAGCTGCTGACACCTTTCTATTGGCAAGCTTGGAAACTTACTCTTCATCCTGTAAAAGTCTTGCTCTAAAGGAGAACCAGCTGAAATCCCCCATGAACCAACCATTCTAGCCATTTCTTGGCCAGTCTGGAGGATTCACTTTTGCTCTTCAGAGAGTTCTTTCAGTGCCTAAAAATGCTTTAATTCCTCTGAGCATCCTTCAGACAAGCTCAGAGCTGTAGCTTCTCCCAGCAGATGAGCTGCCTGGCTGCCTCTGATGTGGTTTGTGGTTACATGTAACATTGCTCATGTGGCCCTCCTGTGCTTTTGATTTTCTGAATCACCAGTGAGTGCACTTTCACAGGCAGGTGTGAGCCTTGCTCAGATGGTGTGTGTAAATACTCTGGGGAGACTCTGAGAGCTTCAGCTTCTTCCAGCCTGACCTGAGGGGTCCCTGTGCCCACAGCAGGTGTGGGTGTGTGGCCTCAGGGACACCCTGCCAGGTNCAGGAACACCCTGCCAGGTACAGCCCTTGCACTGAGCTGCTGGGCACTCCAGCCACCCTCCAGTGTGGGATGGAGCTCCCCAGGGTCAGATGGTAGCCAAGCTCATTCCCCACTTGCCCAATTACCACCTCTTCGTTGCCAAGTTGCTGCAAAACTGAGTTTTGCCAGACTCCAGGAGTCCTGGTGTTGACCTGCCCCACGATGGGAGCTTTGAAGGTGTTTGTTCTACTGGTGGTCTTTCTGTGTGCATTAAATGCACAAAAGGCAGGCATTGCTGTCCCAGCCTGCCAAACCAGCCATGGCACAGCAGTGACAGAGGCCAGGCACGATGCTGCCATTGGGACACGGTGTGAACATCCATGCCTTTTCTGCTAAAACATGGCAGAGCAAACAGTGGAGAGTAAACCTGGCAGGAGCCCTGGTTTCTCTAAATTTGTAGGTCAGGCACAGCTGTGTCAGAGCTTGGGTCCGGCAGGTGCAGTTTGGAGCTTGTCCAAACCCTGAGGTGTCTCACTCAGAAATGCTGTGTCCTGTCATCCTGGGCTGTACTGGAGATAAACACCACAAGGAGCTGGGTTTGGTGCATCTGCAGAGAAGGACCACAAATCACTCAAGCCCAGGAGGGACATCTCTTGACTTAGCAGGGTGATTGTGGAAAATGTGCCATAATCACATTGACATGAAAATGTGATCTGAATAAGTTGATGAAGCAAGATGCTGATTCGAGAAGAGCAGGAGCTGGTGCACAACAGGGCCCTCCCAGCACACTTTAACTTGTAGTTTCTCTGTCTCTTGTGCTGGCTTAACTGGATCTTCAGCCCTCTGAGTTTCCAGCAGCAAGTTCACAAAGCCAGCTAAACCAGCAAGAGGAGCCTTCAGCAAGGCCTGACCCTGTTAATCTGCAATGGAAGTTCCTCTCGCCTCTGTTGAACAGTAGCCAGAGGTACAGGGTGTTGTTTTGGCAATGGCAGCAGATGCGCAGGGTGTTTGAGAGGTAGTGGGAGGATGATAGGAAAAAGGGTGCCCTAGATGAGAAGGGGATTGCAGCTCTGCTCCAAAATAGTGTGCAAGGAAACAAAAATTGGTCAGTGAGAGGTGCAAAGAGAAGGAATTTGTGCAGCTGGAGGTGAGAAATAGAAACTGGTGGTTGAAGTCACCCAGAATCGAGACTCAATCTGAGAAGAGACTTCCTGTGAAAACAGGAATGCAATTAAAGCCTTTTTTTAGAAAGGTGAATGTTTTGTTTTGTAAAGATCCTGAGAGATTTCCCATAAAACTGTTGCTTGGAGAAGAGGTAATGCCAGCATTAAGACCTGCCTCCTGATCCCACCCTGAGAGATGATAAACAACCCGGGGAATACTGGGAGCATCCTCTTGAACCGAAGGGTGCCTTTGGCTCTTCCAGAAAGGAAGTGATGTTTTTCTTTGGTATTTTCCTCCTGCCATTGAGTTCATCGTCCTCTGCCACCTCCTTTAAAGAGGCGGGGAGGGGGTGGAAAAAGCCATATGAAGCAAATTAGCCAAATCTTTGTAGCGTATCCAGAGGCTGGACTCCTCAGTTTGCCAAGGTTTTCCTGCAATGTTTTCTTATATTTTGGTTAGATCAAACACTCATGAGACCCTTAGAAATTGAAATGTCTGTGTTTGTGTTTGCCTTTTTCCTAGTAGATAGGTGCCCTATGCTCCTATTGGCAAATTTGATTTGGAAGTGCGGGGAGTTTGCATCCCTATGGATTTGGGGGTTGAGACCTCTGGCCTGAGCAACGTTCAGATCCATCTCCCAGGGCCTAGCCCATTTCCTTTTGTTGTGTTGTGCAACAATGCATTTAACTCCTAATATCAGAGGCTGGCAGCGCTCTGCTGCTGTCTGAGAAAGGTCACCGAAAGTCAGAGGAGTTTCACAAAAAACATAGATGAAAAGTTGACTCAGATTCACTGAAATGAACAAAACTCTTTCCTCTTTTTCTTTTAGAATTGTCTGTTTTTTGTGAAACTCGCTGGTTTTGCTGTGACCTTTATCTCTTACTCAGTTGCAAGAGGCTTTGTTTTGGCAGGCGCAGAGAGGAAGGACTTCAGTGCAGAGTCTGCACCCCGTGCTCGATGCTGAAGGATGGATTCAGATTTCCTGTGGCAATCCTGTCACCAGTTAGCAGCCTCTGCTGTTGCTGGTGCCATCTGGGCTCTGGGGATCCTATCCAGAATCCTTCCCTTCAGCCATGCAGCTGGTGAGGATGTGCCTCTTCTGTGATTTTTTGCCATCCCACCAGTTTTTCTTGCCTGTCACTGACAGATAAAGATCCTAAAAGTTAAGAGCTGTGGCAGCATTTGAGGCTCTTCACCAGCCTGGCCTGAATTTAAGGATTTTCCTGGCCTCCAGCTGCAATGCCAGGCAGAAAACACTGTTTGTTTGGCTCCTGCATCCTTTTCTGATTTCATTTCATCTTTTGTGTGTGTAACCCAGCAGTGATATCTGATGAGCTATCAAGAGGGCACCAGTGCAGAACAGAGAGCATTAAGAGGTTCTGATGCTGCAGATATTTTTGGTGAGAGGTGATACTTGAGGTAAGAAAGTCACCAGTCCCAGGTGACTTTGGGGTGCTATTAATAGCCCGTCAAGCACAACAGCTGTGGCAGCTGGTGGCCCCTGTGTGGGCTGGTGGTTCTGCAGGCACCACCAAAACCAGTGCCCTTGCCTTGCCACTGCCATCTCAAGAGGAGCTCAGTGAGGCCCCAGTGACACTGCACTGCAGACAGGAAAACATTCCCTCCTCACACATCGGCTTCCCCTTTCAAAAATCCCGTATGGACACGTGTCAGACCTGACTATGTCTGTAACAGACGTTTTCTCAGGGTGGAGAGGGCTGGCCATCACAGAAAAATGTGCCAGTGCTGCAGGATGGGCAATGGCAGCGAGCCTGGCTTCTGCCCAGACAGTCTCCAGGATTTTAAGCAGAAGTGAATTTAAGTGCTGGCTGCGGGGCAGCAGCATGGTCAAAACGAGAGGCCTCTCATTTTGGTGTTTTGAGGACTGGAGATGAGCAAATTCCCCAGCTGCACCTCTCCTAGCCCAGGAGGGTTTTGCCCATGGAAATTCATTGCTTTTTTGGCTGCAGCAGTAGCCCAGAGCTCTGAAACACTGCTAGGGTCCCAAGCCTGAGTGGTCTTTGTGTGCTGCAGCCGTTCCCATCCCTCCAGGCAGATGTGGGTAGGAGTTGCTGTGCCTCGGCATGGCTGTGTAAAAGGGAGGGAGCTTGGATAAGGCACGTGGGTCACCTCACCATCAAGATGCAAAATCTGTCAAGGATGGTCGGGAGTCTGAGCACAGCCCAATCAACCTGCCCAGTGGGGTTGGGCCTAAATGCGTGTGAGCTCCATCTGTGCTTTGTGCAGCTTTGAAACCAGATGGGAAGCTGGGAAGAGAAAACTGATCTTGATATAAATGCAACTTTGAGAGCACCTGGCAACATCTCCCAAAGGCTCTGAAGAAAATGCAACCTAAATTCTGAAATTTATCCAAAGAAGTCCGTTTGAAGCTTTACCTTCTGTCTCTGGTACAGGAACAGCAGCTGTATTCCTACATTATTTTGAAGGTTGATGAGGCCTGGATCCTGGCTATCTGGAATCCATATTCAGTTGTTTCCTTGGCTCCACGTCATGTCTTTCCCATCTGCCAAGGCAGAGAATTCATTCTCAGGGCATGTCCTTACTGTGGGAGTACAAGACTGGCCCTCTCAGTGAGTTGACCAGCTGATGGGATAAAGTGTGCTTTCTGTGGATTGAAACAGGGATCCATGTGTAGGTAATCAAGGAACAAAGATGCCTGGATTTAATTAAAGCTGTAATTAAAATCTTTGTCCATCAAACTGGGGTAGAGCCTGCAGAGGAATCCTCAAGATTTGGGTGTGCATGTTGGTTTAGGATGCCTTTAGGTGAGGTGGATTTGCTGAGCAGCAGGAAATGTGTGTTTGGGCACCTTGGACCATGTGGGAACTGCACCTGGGTGCAGGTGATGCCTTGAGAGGCTGCCTAGAACAGAGGGCAGACAGAGTTAAAGGAATAAAGTAGGGATTTATTCAAAGACTTTCAAAGGGTGTACCTTGGGCAGTACAAGATCCCGGCCATGGCTACACCCAAGATGGTCACGAGTTTTCACACTTTTATAAGTCTTGGTCCATTTCCATATTGGGGATAATTGTCCAATAACAGCCTGAGGTTATGCAGTCCCATCCTCCCAGACTGCTCTCCTCAGTTCATTGTTGTTTGCACTTTTTCGGCCTGAAGCTGCAACAGTCCTTATTTCTGGAGCTGGAAAAGGATTGTTTTGTCCAACTACACTGTGAAGATAATTTGCTAACACTTTGTATGAAGTTCAGAGTTATATACTAATGTGGTACAGAATCTGGAAAATATGAAAGCTCAAACTTAAGGCATCACAGGCAGGTCGTGCCTCTCCCCACTGATGCAGGGACACGCTCGTGCCCCTGATGATTTGCAAACTCTCCAAGGCTTTCCTGTCAGGCAGTGGCTCCAAGTCTGCCATGAGCTGGTTTCAGCCCATTAGGAGTCAGTTAAAGCTGACATGAAACAAACAATTCCCTAAATGGGAATGAGCACCCAGAGCACTTGTCCTGTCCACCTTCAGTAGATGCAGCTCCCAGCTCAGACTTCACCAGCACAGCTCACTCTGCCCCTTCAGCATCTGGGCAGCATTCCATAAGGAAAACAACTCCTAGTTAGAAAATACAGGGGTTGCTAAAAGGGTCAGTAGGAGTTGCTCTATTGGGAGACGACCAGCTATAACAAAATGGGGTCTTGGCATGGTTGGAGGTGAGGGGTGCTCCTTAGGGCTCAACCTTACCTACTGTTTTCCTTAATTCCCCTGGTGCTGGTTAAAATATGCCTTGGATAGAAGTCAGGGAACACCTTCAGCATGGAAAAGAGCTAGAACATCATACCAGGAATGCTGAGACCGGAGCAGAAGAAAAGGGTGAAGCTCAGCAGTGACTAATAATGAAAAACTGCTTTTTAGCAGGAGCCTGATCAGTTAGAAAATACTGAGAAGGAGAAAAGATGCCAGTGAAATGGCTGATCACAGGATGACTACGAACCATCAATATTTTGTTCTGGTGAAAAAGACAAACTGAGTGTGAGGATCCAGCAGGTGAGTTGTGGCCAGCCCCAGTGCCCTGCGTGGTGCAGTTTTGAGGAATGGTGCTGTGGATGTCCGAGGGTCTGGGTGTTTATTACACAAGACCACATTGGAAAGAAGCCCAGAGAAGGCATCCGTGTGCAGCTGGGGTGGTGTGAATTCACAACCACTGTGAACTGATGTTGTTTCAGCCACGCTCCAAAGTCTGTGTCCCTGCCATGGTAATTGCTCTCACACAGAGCAGACACCCACTGCTCTGCCACTCCAGGCTTGCATCTCCAGTCCTGTGGGGTTCAGGCACTGTTCCCTCATCCCTGTGGACATTAAGCTTGCAACCCAAAGTACTCGTTCCAAAGCTGATGTCTCGCAGGCTGGCCCTTAGCAAACCAAGCTTTTTTTTTTTTTTTTTTAATCATCATCATCTTTCCATGTGTTTTCTGTTTGTTCTGAGAATTGCTCCAAACTCTGTGTTAGTGACTCATTTTCATACTGCTGCCTTCTGCTGAATTTATTTCCCATGGGTGTCTTTTCCAGCCCCATGTGGCTGCCCTCTGGAAACAGCCTGGGGCTCAGGTCAGAGCTAGGGGGGTCCTGCAGATGCAGGACTGCTGCCCCCACCTTTCTGTTTGCTGATCGTGGTTTGGGCTGGGAACTCTGGCCAGCTCTCTCATGGCTTTCCTTGGTTTGCTTCCTGCAGGGGTAGGCACGACAAAGGGAAAGCTGCTGGAGCAGTCTGGGAACATCTTATCTGTGCCCCCGATTTTAACACAAGTGTGAAGCACTGGCCACCCAGCCCTGGCTTCTCTTGGTGTTGTTTGAAGGGGCTGGAAAATGCTGATCTGAGCAGGGCTGGAAGGAAGTGAGCTGGGTTTGTGATTTGCAGCTGGAGGTGTATTTTGCCTGGAGCCATACAGGCACCTATCAGTGACTCACTGCTGGATGGGTCACTGAGAAACGCTTTTAAACAGAAATTCGCATTTGGAGAAGTTTCCTTGTGGTCTTCGTTCTTTTCCTGCTTGCATCCTCCTTTCTGAGGTGTAACTTTACTCAATTCGTTGGAGTTTTTCTAAACCCCCTGGATGTGAGTAAAATCAGGAGCAGCTCTTGTATTTTTAAATGCAGCTCTGTGTGTATAGCAACTGTCAAATATCAAGCTTGCTCCTAAGGCCACTGGTTTTATAAGAACCACTGGAGTGTTTAGGATTTCACTTTGACTAAGGTTGTTTTTTGTTTTTTTTATGGAAACACTATGATGACTTTTTTTTGGTACAGTTTTGAGCCAACAGGTGCTGGGATAGCCCCTTTTAGAAGTGGTCTGTTTGTTTGAATTCCTGTGAAATTCAGACTCCAAGGTGAGTCTGAAGTGGTTAACAGCACGTGTGTTTGTTTTTGTTTTGGGGCAAGGTTTATAAGCCAAAGAACATATTGGACCTTGTGTTTTCCTGATCCCAACAGTGAAATCATCCAGGCAGCTGGTTTACCAAGACTGACTTTCTAGTAAGAGTTTGTTGTTAAAGTTTCCTGAAAATTGAGTGCAGGAAAGTCTTTGGGTCAGAAAAGCCGATTTTTCTACAGTAAAGTCTAAACAGGTCAAGCTTTCTTTAGCAACAGAATATGAATTGTTCAGGGTTTCACTTAGCAAAGCAGAAGCTCTTTTTTTCATAGCATCCAGTCAAACAGTGACAAATTACAGATAAATTGGCAATGAAACATGATAAACTGTCATGGTATGAAACCAAGTCTCTGCTCAAACAGCACCACTAATAAATTCCTTATGGCATGATATTAATAATGTGGTCTATCTTATTACAGATAAAGAGATTGAGCTGGGTGTGATTTTAATATTAAACCAAGAAACACACTGAAACTTGGACTTCATCAGCAGACAATTAAACAGTCATCTTTATTTACTGTAAGCCTCCTATATTTTCTTTTCTGGCAAAAAGAAAGGCTACCTAGACTGTCAGCACTTGCTCATGTAACATGGGTATTTATATGGAAATAACTGCCAGCTTCAGCTGAGGAATTCTGGTTCTGGAGGTATTTTGGGCCAGCAATACTGAGGGTCTGGATAGATGAGCCTGACTAACTGCAAGACTTTTTAGGGATGCCATCATCACCTTTCCCAGCCATCTTAGCTTGACTTGGCACTGGGAGCAATTTTAACTTAAACCTTGTGCTGAGAGCTGTAGCCCTGAGCTCAGGTGACTCCTTGTGTCTGCTCCTGGGAGAAGAGCAATTCCTTCACTGTTTTGTGGGAGCTTCTTTGGGAGCTCAGCAAATCCAACACAAATCTGATACCCTCAGTGCCCTAGGAGACAGGGACAGCAAACCTTACCTTCCCACAAACAGCTGTGTGAGGGTGAATTTTCCGAAAAACGGTGATTGAGAAACGTCTGTAGGTTGTGCCCCGGCCATTCCATGCAAATCAATGTAACTGCTGCTTTGCAATGGGGTTTGTGTCATTTTTGTGCCTAAATTGACAACCCTTGTCCCCAGGTTTGACATGGAGAATCCGTGTGCTTATTTAGAATTATTCATTCCAGAGTGTGCACTGGTATCTGTTTCCCTCACACATGAACCATGGGCAGTTTTGACAGGCTGAATCTCTCTCCTACTCTGGCTGCAGAGGGAGAGCTACTGACAGGGCCAGCTTGCCCAGCTCTTTGTGGTCCCCTCTGTGGCTTTGCTGGCCCCTCTCCTTCCAACATGGTTCAAAGCTTCTGGGGTCGGCCTCTGGGTCCAGTGCTCCTTGGTGGCACTGAGAGCAGACACTGGAAGAAGCTGTCTGTGCTCCTGGGAGGAAACAGCTCAGGAGATGTGCCTGGGCTGCTGCTGGCCTGGGTCTGCAGTGGGTGAGATGCACAGACTGACATCCAAACTGGTGCTGGGAATATCAAACCGGAATTCTGGCCTGTGCACAATGCAAAGAGGATCTGGCCTCTCTCTCTGAGTGCAGATTTGACTTCTTGCCCAAGTAAGAGATGACTTTTCAGTTAGTTCCTGCCATTTATCAGTTTAGGCTGATGAGGTCACAAAGTGCCTGTCAGTGTAGGGAAAGCTTAACTCTGTTTTCCCAGGCTGTGAAATATTTTGTGGGAAAGACTTGCTTCCTGAAAGTTGCTCCTGACAGATGCACTACTTTCTTATGCACCCTTCGAGGGATGTGAGACCTGGCAGCTCTGCCTCCAGCTGGGGAGGAGCTCCACCTGCTAGTTCAGTTTATCTCTGCTTTTAACTCTATGTTTGTAAATTAAATTAAATATTCTGTCTCTAGAGACGTCTCTTTACTTCCCTGTATGTATTTATTGGTAAATGTCGAGGGGCTGCTCGTGTCCTTTGCAGGGCCCAGTTGTGCCCCTGGCAGAAGGGCAGACTGGTGCTTAATAAAACAGGAGGCTGTTTTATCCCTCCTTCTCTTCTCAAGCTGGGCTCAGGCCCAGCCTGGACACATCCCAGCCCCCTGCCTGGGTGGCTTTGGAGCAGATCCTCCATCCCATACAGCACAGCTGTGGCTGCCTCCTGAATTCTGCTGAGCAGAGGATGATGCTGGAGTTGCTGGGATTCTTCTGGCTCTGCTCACGGGGTTTCCAGCACTCCTCAGTTTTCCAGTTGCTTAGGTTTTGCATGTGTGCAACTCTGGGTTTTTGCAGATCACTCAGAGGCAATCTTCCTGTCCCAAATACTTGCTCTGTGTAGGCAGCACTTCCCCTCTGTGACTGGGGAAGTCACAGAGTGGTGGTGGTGGTGGTGGTGTGGTTCAGGGTATTGGGACCTTTGATCCTTGAAGCAGTTGGATTTCAATGTCCTGTGCAGCAAGAACAAATATTTCCTGTGGCAGCTCAGCAGAAATGCTGGGGCTGCCATTGTGGTTGTGCTTGATTATGCTGCTGTTCCCCAAGGCCATCTGGAGTGGCAAGTCAGGCAGAGCTGAGCCAGAAGCAGTGTCTTGAAATATCTCAGTAAGTACAAGGGAAGCATGGATGTCTTTGCCAAAACCAGCACACATCACCTTTCTATCAAAATCAGCCCATGAGCCAAATTACTTTTAAAGCAGGAGGCTCCCTTCAGATTTATTGCCTTTGTTTAAATATTTATGATTTAACTTCCTTATGCAACACATTAATCTTCTTCTGTACAGTTGCATTACTCTTGATTTCTTGCTGATACCAAAAATAGCTGCGATGATGGTGGTGCTGTCTCTGTAGGATTTCCTGACTACTTTCTGATTCAGAAGGAAAGGAAATGCTTTTTTTTAACCACTCGGATATTGCATGTGCGTCGAATGTGCAATTCCTTAAGAAAGAAAGTTGTGGTGTTGTTGTTTTAGTTTACCAGTACCCTACAGATAAGCTCCACTGCAACAGTGCTGTGCTGCTTACTGAGGCTCTGGACTTGCCAGTGGTTCCTGATCCTAAACACACACCCGTGAACTTTGCCAAACTTGCTACCTTGTGCTCACTGATGATGGGGAAATAAATGCCTGGACTCTGACACATCACACTTCTCCACTTGCTGGTGTTATCTGCTTGGATTTCTTCCCATGGCATCTGAATGCAGAAATATTTTCTGTGTGGGTGAGAAAACCCGCTGGGTCTTTCTGATTCCACTTCTCATTTGCAGTCCAAACAACCTGCAGAGACCTTGGGAGGATTGTGCTGGCACTGGCATGTGAAAAAGCAGACCCCAACAGGATTGTGAGGCTTCTGTGATCCCTGTCTGCTGGTGATGATGATGCCTTGGAGTGGCTTGCCTAGAACAGAAGCTAGGCAAGGTTAAGGGAGTGAAATGGGTATTTATTGAAGGCCTTCAGTAGGTACACCTTGGGCAGTCAAAGGCCTCGCAGAGGGACTACACCCAAGGTGGACCATGGTCAGGAGTTTTTTACAAACAATTGTAAGTTTGGTTCATTTACATATTGGGGTTAATCCTCCAATTACAGCTTCAGGTAATGAAGTCACATTCCCCCAATTTGCTCCCCTCCAACTCACTTTTTCTTCATACTTTTCGGGGCCTGAGGCAGTGAGGTGTCCTTGAGTTTCAGGCCCAAAGAGGAATTGTTTTGTCTGAATAAAACAAAATGTGTGATTAACAGGCTATGGAGCTTTAGAATTATATGCTAAAGTAGTGCAGGATCTGAAAAATATGAAGGATTATAAAGGCTGAAATCCTAGGGCATCAATGAGGGACACACTGCTGGTGCTGTCCCCCACCCCACCAGGCTGGCCACACCGCTACAGTTGAGCTGCTGGGAGCACACAGGGGAGCCTGTCAGTCAGTGAGGATGGCTGCAGTCAGGACTTAGCCACGTGGCTCAGCTGTGAGCAGGAAGCTTCACAAAAGAGCTTATCTGGTGTCATATCTGGTTTTGTAGGAACAGGGATCCCCAGAGGCACAGCAGCTGATAAAGGATGCTCACATCCAGGGCAGGCAGGAGGGTGAGCTCAGTGCCTGAAATGCTGCTCTTTGTCTTCCTTAATGGCACAAGCTCATGAACACCGACAGGAGAATGACTGGAGAAATGCAGGATGCTGGAATGCCAGGAGGTTCTAGCTGAGGCAGGGCTGGGCCTTGTTTCTCCTGGGGATATTGCAAAGTGTGGGATCCCCGCTATTTCTGTTCTTGGGGGTGGGAGACTCCTTCCAGATAGGGCTCGAGAGGCTGTACCTGCTGTCAGACCCCTGAATTCTCTAACCAGGAGCAGTTGGAAGCTGGTGGCCTGTACCTTGGGCAAGATTTTCCTGTCATGGTTTTTTGGGTGCTGGTGGAGTCCTTGGATTCCTGAGTGTGGATATTAAACTTCGCAGTTCTCGTGGCTAATTTTTTGACATGGAGTAACATTCAGAGGGTGATGCTTAAAATCCTGGGAGTCTGGCTAGAGGAGCACAGGTGCCACACTCCAGGGAAGAATGGAAAGCTTTTCCCATGCACATCCTTGCAGTGCAGGGGAAGGTGGAAATCTTTCATTGTTAGCTCTGGGCTGTGATTTGGATTGTAATTATGTTTATTCGTTAGCTTTGGTACTGTTTGCTTCTCTTTAGTCCGCCTGAAAATAGGAATGAAAAGGAATTTGGGAATTCTGAAGTTAGGAAACGAGTTTGTGAGGGTTTAGGCTATTTAAAGTATTTACCACCACTATCTACTAACAAATATGTGGGTTTTTCCTAGCACAACACTTTCCTCGGAAATGAGTAACAAAACACAAAACCCTGCAAATATTTGCAAAACAAAGCCAATTGCATCAGTCTGTCCATTAACAAACAGGGTGCCAGAGGATGTCACAAAATCCATGTGACTGGATGAGAATATGGCAAATGAAGTTTATTACCAATCACTGCAGAGCAATGTGCGTGGGCAACAAGAGCTTGATTTAGGCACGTAGAAATGGACATGGTGCAGCTGGTTCTTTCCTCTCTGGAAGGCAGTTGTAATCCAATGTCCTCCTGAAAAGCTCACTGCAGCTCTCAGTGGGAGCAGAAAAGGCAAACAGGGAGAATTTGGAGCAAAGTGAAATATAAATCCATATTTAATATAAATAAATATTTACTTTAAGTGAAATAGAAACCCGAAAATCTGCAATGCTGGTGGCAGTTCCAGCCTGAGAAACTGTAGTGCAGAGGGGTAGGAAATGCATAGATGGACAGCCAGGGTGGTGAGATTTCATGTGCAAGGTAACTTCACAGAGCTTCTTCATTTAGAAAGAGGCAGTTTCGAGGAGAGGTGCATTTATCCACAGAGAATTGAAACGTGCTACAAGCAATCGTGGATGAAACACAAGTGCAGAGGCACACGGGGCAATGGATCAGCTGCAGGTGAGCCAAAGGAGGTGGGGTTTTCACAACACCCCATCCAAGTGCAGTGAATTGCTACAGGGTATTTTTGAGGCCAGAAATGTACCTGGCCATGGGGGTTAGTTACATTTGTGGAAAGCAGGTCTGTGACTGACTTAAAATTCTCAGCTTGGCAAGTCAGCAAATTTTGCTCGCTGGGATGGGTAAAGCAGGGTCCTGTACTATGCATGCACCTTCTTTAACACTTTCTGCAAACCTCCTCCTTAGCACTGTCAGAAAGAGGCTGTTGGGTTAGACGGGCTAGCTGTCCTTGGCTGAGGGCCCTGAGTGTGTTTATGTGTAAACTGAGAGCACTGTGATGGTCAGTGACGCTGTGGGACAGCTCAGAAGGGATGTCTCGGTTTCTTGGGAGATGTTTAATCCCAATATCCTGGTCCCTCCTTTCCTCTCCAGGTACTTTGTACAGTGAACTGGGAAACATTAGCAAAGGTTACACAAGCTCTACCTATAAATGTTAGGGGAAAATCAAGCCAACAGTCTTGTACATGCTTTATCAGTCTAAGGACTCCAGGGAAAAAGAGGAGTAACTCTTCCAACCTGCTGCCCTTTCTCCTTCATAGCATGCAGCATGAGCCCTGAGATCCAGAGGCAGAGATCTTGTAGAGAGTGAAGAAAGGCTGAGCATGTGTTCAGAACAAACCACAAGAATTTTATCAGCTGCTGATAGGAATTACCTGCTAATCAGCCAGTAACTTTCTTAATGTCTGATGTTTTGCAGAGATTTCTTCCTGAGAGGAGACCCCTTGTAATGCTCAGTTGTTATCTGCTCGTTGCTGTCATGCTGGGATTGCATAGGATGTGTGTGGGCAGAATGAGAGGAAGAGGAAGGAAGGAAAAACTTCACATAGATTGTTGTGGTTTCACCCACAAGAGAAGCCAGATTTCTCTGTTTGCATGACATCCTCCTCTCTCTGGGATAATAGCTGCCCTTTTTGGGCATGGTGGATGTTTCCTGGTCCTGTGAGCTTCCCCCTCAGACCCTGCATCTGCTCTCAGAAGGCAGACCCAGTGTTCTGGCAATTTTTCAAATGTTTATGACTAATGGAGAGTGTGGGCATTTGGTTGTGTGAGGTTCCTAAGAAAGGGCTGAAGATCTCTCAGGAATCTCTGGCTGACATGGGGATTTTGTTGCTTCAGTGAGTTGTAGAGCACTAAGAAATAGATCTCGCACGTGGACCCTGATATAATTTCCTTTTAGGAAAAGCATAACAACAGTTTGTTATTTGAGCTCAGAAGACCCACAGAAGGACGTAGGTGTATCCTAACAGTGATATTCCTTCTAAAGCACTTGCTAGATGAGGTAAATGAGATTTCTTATCCCAACTATCCTTTCCTGTCTGATCGTGTGCACGGATTTAAAGTCACACAGTGGTCATTAGGGAATATCTGCCTGCAAATCCACTTTATCTACCCTTCCCACCAGGGAACTGACCTGCAGGAAGCTGAGTGCTCTACCTGAGAGATGGGACAAGAGTGTAGGACTCCAGTGCAGGGAGAGATACTTGGATCTCCCATTCCCAGCTGGGGTGCTTCAGTCAGTCCTGCACTTGTGTTCCATGTTTGCTTCCACTGCCTGGTTTGAAGGTAGTTTCTGGGAGTTCTTCACCCTCAAAGTGGGTTCTTGTCACATAGACTACTGGAAGCACAGTGAAAAAGGGTGTGTTCTTCCCACCAACGAGCTGCTCACAAATTACAGGGTCTCTGGCTCTCACAGAGCTGGATGGAGCAGCAGAGGGAGACAAGAAAGCTCCACGCAAGATGCAAAGTTTTATTCCAAGCTGAAATCTCCAAATTGCAAGGGCTGAAAAGTACAGTTGTGAGGGAGAGCTCTTTAGGCTTTAGCCAAATGATCACAGGGTGGGTGGAGGGTGATGTGGAGCCTCACACACTCTTCAGAGGATTGTGTGACTTTGCCAGCAGAAGATGTGTTGCCTCCTAAATTTGCACAAGAGCCCTGAATGTGACTGATGCACTTGGCTTGCACAGGTCTGCTTCTTGCCACACAAGTAATTCTTGCAATGATATTGAAGAGGGCAGAGGGAGGAGGTGGCTTGTTCAGTTCGCCTGCCTACTGAAATCTGGGGAGCTGGGGTGTTTTGCAGTCTCCTGTGGGGTTGCAGGATTGTTTAAAGTTTTATTTTAAGTTTAGTTTAGCTCGATGTGCCTGAGAAGGGCTTCCTTGTCTTGATTGGAATTTTTGTTATCAGAAGTTGGAATGCGCATGGTACCTTTCTCTCTGCCTGCAGACTGTTTCTAATTGGTCTGTTCATCGTAAATTTCCATGTTGTTAGGAAAACTGTCGCTTCACAAGGACACAGAGCCTTGGAGGAGTCTGCCCGTGCCTGGCAGAGGCCCCCCAAGACTTTACCTAACTGTCTATATCTGATTTATTATGAACTATGTAATCTGGTTAATATGTATACTTTGTTATTGGCTTAAGAGTTTTGTGCCCACCCCTGAGCTAGCTCTGAAAAGACCCCCGAGCCCAGGGACTTTGTCTCTCTCCTGAGGTACCCACCCTAGGGTGAGGGGGTCCCCTGTCCCCCAATAAACCCTTCTTCCACCATACCTCCGAGAGATCCCTCTTTCATCGCCGCAAACCATTACAGTAAAGGGTCTGAGGGTCTGCAGAAGCAAGAGCCCACCTCAGTTTTGTCGGGACATGCTGGAGCTGCCAAGCAGTCTGGCTGAGTAGGCTGACCAGCAGGGCACGCACCCCGACAGTCTCCCTACACTGGATATTTGCAATAGGAGGAAAAAGGCTTCTATTTTATCATCTTTGCTCTTCAGTTTGTTGCCTAGCATTCCCACCTAAACAAACAGTTTTCAAGTTAAGCGTAAGAAAGCTGGTGATAGTAAACTCTCTCTGGAAGGGCATAGCAGGGTGCTGAGTCACTCCAGAGGAGTAATCTATAATAATCAGTAATAACAGTAATAACCTGACCTTTTATTAGGGATTTCCTGATGTCTTGACCCTATACTTGGGCATTAGTCTGCCCCCCACACACACTTGTGTAAAAAAATAGCTGACTCAGATGCTTGTGTGGTGACTTCTGCTTCCCACTTCTGCTATAAAAATGCTCCCTCCTGGAGCTTATAGGAGTGAATTAAGGAATTGAGCTGGGAAATCTTCATCTTTCATATGTATGTCTTTATTTATGTGGCTTGCATGCTGCCACCAGCTCAGCTTTTTGTGTGATCAGTGATTGTCTCTTGGTCTTGCTCTCATATACAAGACCATTTTCTGTGCAATTGTTCAAGACTGGAGTGTCCCTCATCCTGCTAATGTGATGATCGTCATTCTTTTGCTCTGACTGTTGGGTAAACACATGTTCAAAATGGATTTTGGGAGGAGTAGGTATAAATATTTCTGGTCTAAAGTAGGAAATACAAGTTGGCACAGTGTATATTGGAGAAAAAATGGATGACATTAGACCAGAGGAAGGGGAAAATAAGATGTCTTGAGAGAAGCTAGGTGAGCCTGATTGTTCCTTTTTGCTCTGATGTGAGTGAGGGACACATCCACTGGAGTCAACGAAACATTGAGAGAAGTATCTCAGGAATGAAACAGCTGAAATTTAATTGAAGCTCTTGTGAGGTAAACACAAGGCTAAGCCCTTATCAATGTGTGATCAGTGTGCTTCACCTACCCCAGGATCAATTTCCTGGTGTACAGGGTACAACTGCCACCTCTGAAATCATCTTCCCTGATGTGCTCATCTTGGAGAGAGGAGAAGCGGGGCTGAGATCAAGTTAAGTCGTGAGTTACTATTCTAGAGCTGCCAACCCAAACTTGTGCCCTTCTGCCCCTTGTCACCTTGTGGCCTGATCCTTCTCCTCCTCTACCTTTACATCTTTGCAGTTTTATTTTCTATTTCAGATGCACTGCCTCTTACTGCCTGGAGAGAGGTGCTAATGATGCCTCGAGTTTCAGCTTTCATGTATTTCAGATTCTGGGCTGGCCAGGGTGCAGTTCTGAGCCTGGTATTCAGTGCCAGTCAGCTCTTCACAGAGCAGGGAGACAAAACAAATCCTTTTCCTGCTGGAGACCAAGGACAACTTTCAGACCCCAAAGCACAAACAAGGGTGGCCTGAAGAGAGAAACAAGAAGGATGGGATTTCATAATCTGAAGCTGTAATTGGACAATTAAACCCCAATATGCAAATGGACCAAAACTTATAAAAGTGTGAGACCTCATGACCAGTTGTCCATTTTGTGACCATTTTGGGTCCACCTTGGGTGCAGCCCTGGCCAGGCTCTCGTCCTGCCTAAGGTGTATCTTAAAGGCCTTTCAATAAATATCTACTTTATTCTCTAGCTCTGTTCAGTCTCTGTTCCAGCTCAGCCTTCCCAAGGCATTACTAACAGTTATTTCTTAAGTTTGTTTTTCTCACTGCTGCTGCCAGCACAAATATTTGCAAGAATCTATTTCTGCACATGCAGATGTTGCTCTTTGAGAGTCACTTCTACTTTCTATTTCTGCTCTTTTCTACTGATGCTATCAGGCAGTCAGACATCGATCCTGTGACAGACTTAACCTTGTGCCTTTCCATCCAAACTTCTCTTGGCCTTGAGGTCTGAAGCTTTGGAGTGCTGTGCTGCACCTGGGCAGGTGTCCTTTGCATCCAGGTGTGTGATCTGACTGCAGTGTGACTCTGCCCTGTCATCACTGTGCTTGCTCTGGTCCTCCTTTAGGGATCTGCTGTTGTTCATATTCCAGGGAAATTGTGGTTAATTGTAGAACATCTGTGGCAGCGTTGAAAAATACCCTGTCAAAGAGCAGAAATCCTGGCTTCTATTCCTACTCTCTTATTGGCTTCTATTCCAACTCTCTTATTAAATGTGGGCATTGAAAAGAAAAACTTTTCCTTCCTGTTTCACCCTTCCACTGCTGAGGTCTGATGCCTCTTGGTGTTTTTGTTTCCTACCTGCATTTCTGGTGGAGCATTTCAGAACAGTCTGTGTAAAAGAACTTTGGAACAAATTTATTTTCGTACTTTTTGAATCTCAAAGAAGTTTTGTCACAGAAAGGCACAGTCCTTTTGCAAAGCAGGTGAGATGGCACAGCTCAAATAAAGGAGATGCTCTGGTCTCCTAGGCTTGGATCACTTCTCTTGTTTCCCTTATCTGAGGAAAATTAATTTTTCCTTTAATAAATATATTGAGGAGGACAGTCATTGGGTTGATGAACTGTGCTTCCCCATAGGATGGACCTGCTGGTGCCTCCAGCTTGTCAGAGAATGCAGTCTGTCCCTGAGCAGGGGTAAGAATCACGCTGCAGAAATGGAAACTACTGCAGAGATTTCATTGATTAAAAAAATAAAATCTACCCACTTCCCATGGAAAATGTAAAAAATTGCATTTTTGTCCTGCAATCTCAGAACCATTTGTGAAAGTGGGGTATCAAGTTAGTTGAAAATTGCCTTGTCCTCAAGAAAAATGTCATCATGTTGTTATCTCCCAGCTACAGCCTTTTCTCATCATTTGCTCCAGGGACTGTGGTGTGTGGGGGGGAATTTGCATTTCGGAGAAATCCCTGTAAAGTCTCAGCCAGTGCTACTGGAGAAGAGGCTGTGGTGTGTTTTGGGAGTGTTGGTCTGCTCATAAAAATGAACAAGTAAAACTCTTGGATGACAGCCCTGGTGTTTCATCCAGGCAATTCAAGTTGATGTATCTGGATGGAAAATCAGGTCAGAATAAAAGCACTTCGAGAAACTGTTACTTTTCTCTTTTGGAAAACCTAAACAGAAGTGTCAGTTGATGTTTCTAGAATAAAAAAAAAAATGAGGAAAAGAAAATTGGTGATTTTTCTAGGGAAAATTGAGCATTTTATGTTTTTCCTGAAGGAAAATGTTCCATGACAGAATTTTTCCAGCCCTAAACCTGCATTTACCAGGGGGAAGTGGAAGAGAGCCTGTGAGGGATGTTTTAATAAATATTGTCCAGCTCCTTGGATCCTGACAGAGTCTGGGTGGCTGAAAGCTTCTCCATGAACCATCCCTACATCACCTGGATGGTCCACAGCTGGTGGGGTAACACCAAACCTTTACCTGCCTGTAGTCGAAGGAGGAATGTGCTGGTTGGAGGCTCAGAGGATGGAACAGCAGGATTGGAGATCCCTGGGTGTGTTGACAGAACAGCTCATCGCTCAGGATAATGTTGGAATTTTGCTTTGGAATGGTTAGAGCCAGACTTTCAGACTGTCAGCCCATCTGAGCAGGAAGATGGCATGTCTACCATCCAGGGACAGAGTGATAAGTTGGAGTAATTCTTCATTTTTCCAGGGGCTGAGCACTCTGGCTGAATTCAGTGTGCCAGAATCATTAAAGAATGTTTCTGCAGGTTGGAGCCTTGGTTTTCCAGGCCAAGATGGTTTCATTGCACAGGAACTGTTTCAGGCTTGATTTTGATAAAGCTCCATTTGCCTTCAGTGGCTTTCGATCAGCATAAATGTAGTTTAACTTTTGTCATTAATGATAAATGTTTTTTGCCTTTGGGATGATAATTAAAATCCCTGAGCATTCTTTAGGCTCTGAAGACAACCCTGGGTGATGCTCACCTGGATTGAAAGCAGGGGCTAACTTGCCCCTAAAGGCTATCAGTGGTCAATCCTCAGGACAGCTGAGGCTCTTGAGATCATAAAATCGTGAGATTTTATTTGAGATGGAATCCAGCTGCTGCCCTAACACTGCCAAGAGGAAACCATAGGGCCCTGAAAGGTGGGAAGTCAGTAGCAGCAGCAGCATCTTTGTAGGTACCCTCTTGTCTGGGCACTGATGTTACAAACTACTCAGGCAATCAGAGACTAATTAATTAAGAACATCAATTTTCTTAATCAGGGTGAACAGAACTACTTGATCTCATTTTTTGTGTATGTTTTGATGTCTATAACAGCAAGGGAAGAGGGCAAGTCTTCATCAGGACTTTGGAACGTCTTTTGTAATCAGCAGCAATGGGGAATGAATAATGTGGTCTCCGACATCTACTCCTTCCCATACTGGGTTGCTTTTGGGAAATAGGTTTTGCAGTAAGATAGAGGAGGAGAAGAAATGGCTTTTTCTTTACAGCAACAGATGACTGCATTTTACAAATCCTCAGCTGATTGTGTGTCAAAAGTTGAGGCAGAACTAAACTGCGCATCTTTGCCGGCCTCTGAGGGAAACTTGAAGGAAGAAAGCATTTTACTGTGCAAGAGAACTGCTTCAAATCTGACGTGTGTCCATCCTCACTTGGTTTGAGTTAATTCTTTGTAAAAGTAGGAATAACATTGTTTCCCACTGGTTTGTCTTCTTGGAAAGAGGTGCAGATAATTTCTTTTCAATGCAACAGCTGAGGGCTCAGCCTGGAAAACTTATGTTTTCATTTTTTTCAAACCAGGACTATCTTAACTATCTGTGCTGAAAATCAGTGCTGTGAGTTGCCCTGAGGCAGAACTTTCCCAGGGAACCAAGAGCAAACAGGTGGTGTCCAGGCCTATCTGTATTTTGTGGACAGCAGGGGCCAAAGCCAAAGGCCTGTCCAAAGGCTAAAGGGGGAGGGAGCCGTGGGATGGGATCGCAGCCAGGGGGTTCCTGAACTCCTGCATTGTGACAGGGTTTTTTGGAGCTGTGTTGCCTTGAGGTCTGCGTGGTGGGGCCCATCTTCTGTGCTGGGCAGAAGCTGCCTGCAGCCTAATCCTTTTTCCTGTCAGGACTTTTCCAGAAAATCCTGCTCTGGCTCTTTTTGGACAAGTCACATGTGTCAGCGCTGTGCCACATCTGCTCTGTCCATCTCCGGGCTGTTTTGTCCTTCCCTGCTCTTATGTCTGTGCACAGCTCACAGTGCTTGGAAGGTTCTCTGCTGTTGGTTTGAATTACAGCAAGTTCTCTGGGAAGAGGAATAATTACTCCTTTTTAGTGGAAGTTTTAAATAGTCTTTAATCAGTGGAAGTTGTCAGTGGTTTTAAATCAGAGCAGGGTTGTGTATTGAACAATGAGGAGGTGACAAATGATGACTAACACTCAGTAAATGAACTTTTGCCCATGTGTGTTGATGCTTAGGGAAAAATACTATTTTTAAGGGTAATTGGAAGTTTGTGAAGTGTGTGAAGGGAAGTCAAACTGAAGAGACAAAGGCAAACTTAATTCAGGCGTTTCCTGAATCTTGTATTGCTAATAATTTCCCATGTGGTTTTATTTTTGTTGACTTTGTAAGTGGAACTAACTGCTTACGTCTTTCTTACTTTTTAAAAAAAATATAACCTTGTAAGAAACATGTTCTAGTGGCAAGGATAGTCCCTTTGTTTTGTGTTATTTAATCCAGTTTATTAGCAAAGCAGTAGGGTTTCTAAATAAGGATGATGGTTCTGAAATGAGGCTCTTCCTGATCTGAATGCCAAAGAAAAGGAGGATTTTTGGAGCTGGCTTAGATGGGTGGTGTCCAGCAGTCTTCCTGCTTCTAAATCTGGATTTTGACATCAGCTCTGTGCTTCCTCCTGCACAGCAGCCCAGGGTTCCCTCAGCTGAGAGATGAGTTTTTCATCTTGGGCCAGTGCTCAGCCCGTGCTGCTTCAATCTCTGCAAATCATTGCCACTTGAATGAGAAGTTTTAACAAACAGGAGCATCCTTGGTGGAAGTTCCCTCTTTTCATTTGAGTGGCATCAAGCAGTCTCCTTTCCCTGCTTGTGCTTGATAATTCTGGGGTTGCCACTTTCTCTGGCTGTCCTGTGATCCCTGCACACACAGCATCTTCTCTGCCATTTATTCACATTTTACCCTTTTCCCTGCCGAGTCCTTTTCCACTCAGAGGGCAGAAACCCCTGTCCAAAGGCTCTGCATTCATGGGAAACTTCTCTTATTCTGCATGTTTTCTGTAAATAATTAAAAATTGCAATTGTTTTGCAAGTTAGCCTGGACAAGAGAAAATATTTCCTGTTGAGTTTTAGGAGATGACCTTACTTCGCCACCTTTAGTGGCTGAGAATCCCTGACACTCGCAACAGCCATGGAATTTTCTCTGGTCCAAGGCTGATAAGAATTTTTTTAATTGATTTGGAAATGATGATGATGATGGTCACTGCTCGTTTTGGTCATTTGTGATTGGTGCTGCTTATTGTATCTTAGACAAAAGATGTTGGGTATGATGTGTTTGGAAATTGTGGCAGAACTATGTAGCAACATTATTGGCACCCGGGGTTTTTATAAATGTCATGTTCTAAATATGTTGAATTCTAAATATAAACCCAAATATTTGGTAATGGCTTTCTTATGATAAGGTCCTAGGGATGAGAATGTTTTAATAAAGGAGGAATGAATTGTTTACTTTGGATTAAATAAAAAAAACATTGCCCACAGAACTGAGCCTCTCTGTAAATGAAAAAGTTTTGTGAGTTTTGACTTCCTGTTGGTCTTTTGTGAACAAAAGAACAAAAATTGTTCTTTCATCCCTTCTGGACTGATCAATAGAAATTTTAAAACAGTTGGAAACAAACCTGCCCTATCATGTGTAAACAATTTTAGCCGCTTTTGATGTAGCTTTTTCTATGGTTTGTTTGTGGGAATAGGTTTCCCTCACATTTTTAAAGCTGCCAGCACATACTTGGAATGGTAGCTCTAAGGAGGAGAATTCATTTTTCACTTCAACCAACAGTGAGCCTCCATATTCACCATGGTGGAGGGAAAAATAGGTAATAAATGGTGATCTGTGAGAAGTATTACAAGGCCTCAAACGCTGCTCTCCTTTATGGCTTTTTGCTGTTTTGACACCTGGTTTGGACAGAGAATTACAGTGGGTGGGGGGGAAAAGGAAAATATCCAGGTTGCATTTGTTTAGCAAAGCTCTAAAGAATGTGGTCTCAGTGGGATGAGCTTTTTCCAGTTCTTCCAGGATTTCCCACATGCAGGTTTTTAACTTTTATCATTCTCTAAAAAAAGCGTCTTGTAGCTTAAATGTTGAAATATCTAACAGAAAAAAGTTTGAAGAAGAGATTGGGAGACATTGTTTTATTAGAGAGATTTATTCATTATATATATATATTATATATGAGATATTATAATAATATATTCTTATTATAAATTATTGTTTATACTACTAATAATATTTCTATAATAAATAAAACATTTTGTTAATTATACAAAATATTATATAATAGAAAATGTTATCATATAATAATGAATATGAAATTAATGTGAAATAGTGTCTTATTATATTATAGTTAATATAAATAATGTAGAAATTATGTTGTCTAATATAATATTGATTATATTATAAATAATATTTAATAATATGTTATGTATAAGGAGACATAGCTTTATTTATCAGGTAATAATGGAGGCAAGTAACCTAGAAATGAGCTTTGTTGTGATTTATGATATTTTTCTAGAGGAAAAGCTTTAATTAAGCCATAAAACCAGAGCTTAATGACACAATTAACCAGTCTGTGGTAATACAAAGTTAATTGAGGTCACGTCATTCAAGGTAATGTCTTTAAATTCACCTGATGGTAAATGAAAAGAATTCTTCTAATGGCAGGTTTAAGCAGGCCCATTTTCCAGCCTCAGAGGTTTGGGAGCATCACCTGTCAGTGCATTCCCCCTGCCCGTGTGTTTTGCCCCCTTGGATTTTTGTGCACGTTTCAGACGCCGCTCACTCAGCACGGTACCAGAGCAGCTCTTGCTTGTTTGAATTCCTCACCACAACGATTTTAAGTGCTGTGGGTTGTGCTTGGCAGGGGCCGTGCTGGCAGCTGAACATGATCCTCAGTCATTCTGAAAACCAGGTCCTTTCTCCTCCCTGAAGTAAGAAGACAAATACTCCATGTTCTCTTGGGGTTCAGTTATGGGGTAAATCTTCTGTCATCTGCCTCGAGTGGAGTCTGTGTTGTCTTGTGTTTTCTTGTGAGCTGATTCATGAGTGACTCTCAAGATGAAGGCACAGCAAGCAGGGCACCCAGAAATGGGCAGGCTTCCTTCTGACTTGGCAGCCAGTGTTTAGGAGATAGATTTCTACAAATTCCTACAAATGTTGTGAGCGGGGTTTTCATGGCTCACCCACTGTGGTGTGTGGGGAGCGTGCCAAGCCACTTGTGGACAGATACATCTGGCTGAGCGAGTGCTGAATACTGAGTGTTTGTATTTCAGAATTCCCTGCTTTTGCCACAGTGTTTGTGGTTCCTTTGACCAGCACAAGGATTTCCCAGAAGCTGCTATCAAAACTGGTGAAACATTAACAGAACTGATAACAGCAGCTGTTGTATGGTTTTCAGTAGTGACCACAGCACTCAGTTTTAATGTGGCCATAGGAAAGAGATAATTTAGAAGTTCTGTGTCCAATACCACTCCGTCAGACTCTTGCCTCTTCTCTACTGATAGTTTTTATCCTTGTCCTTCTCTTTATTGCCTTACAGTCGTGGGACATTGCACACACTGTCAAGAACAAACAAGTTTGGTAAATTGAGGAGCAGCTCTGTGGCAGCTGCAATTGACTGGGAGTCTCCATTGCCCTGGGACACTGAGCAGACTCGGTTGATTTGGTCATGGCTTTGATCCAAGCAAGGTGAGAACTGCTCCTCCTGTCCAAATTGCCCCAACCTAACACACTGAAACAGAAATAGAATTCTTTTTTGTAGCAATCAGTTATCTAAACTACAAACTCCTCAGCTTAGAACTACTACCTTCTTTTATTTTTGCACATTATTTTGGCATTATTTTTAGGCATCCTTATACCTTGGACCAGTACCTCCTTCAGTTTTAGCAGCTGCCAAATTTGACACAGAATCTGCCTCTGCCATCTACTATAGGCAGATAGCGTCAAATATGGCTTTTAATCTGCCTTTTAGGCTAGACTTGTGGTAGCTGAGGTGTTATGTGGGAGAGCAATGAAGTGGGGATGGAGGAGAAAGGGACAGGGATGTAGGAAAGGGGTGAAGAAAAATATGTGAGTAATGGTTGACCTTTGTCAGGGTAATGTTTCTAACTCAATTGTTTGCTTACTGAGCTTTCTTCTTCAGGGCCGTGTGAAATCCCCATTTATGCCCCCAGTTGTAACACCCCCCCTTCAGCTGCCTCTGTGACAAACAGATTCGTGTCTCCCACTGCAGCAGTGGGGATTTCTCCTGCTGTGATGTGGGATTGCTGTGATTCAGCAGCAGAACCAATGCAGCTGCATCAGCTCTGCAGCATGACCAGCCTGGCAGTGCAAAGCACTCCTTGGTCTTGCAGCCTTTTGGGGGAACAGCATCACCTGACAGTGTCAGCAGTGACAGAAGATTTTCAAGTGCTGGAGTCGAGGAGAAGTTTCACTTCTTCCCCCTTCGGGTTTTGTTGTAGTATAAGGAGGTCACTGTCACCTACCCATTTATTTTCAGGTAGGCATGTCCACGAGAGATGCACTGTGTGCTGCCTGTTAGTCTGAGGATCTTAAGTTGCTAACAAAACAAATGAAGCTGTGCTTATTGCCTGTTTCCCTGTAGTTTTGCCAGTAGGTCTGGTCCAAGTAACCTTTCCTTCTCTCTTTCAGTTTCTGGCAGCTAAAATCTGTTTATTCTACTGGACTGGACTTGTGGGGCTCCTTAAATTTTGTAATGCATTTGCAGACCATTGGCTGAAAGATGAAAAGGCAGTGGGAAATATTTTGGCAATCATTTCAGTGTGAGAGCAGAGGAAGCAGTTGAAGAAAGCTCTGTGTGTGTATCAAGATTTCTTTCTGGGGTGAATCAAGCACATGGTTGATGTACCCCAGGTCATCATTTTCATCACTGGCCACCACAAATGGCCTAAGAGAGAAGGGAAGGCAACCTTAGGGAAGCTGCTGAGTTGTTCTGCAGAGAGATTGCTTTTTGCTGTTGTTGTCCTGGCGTTAAATTCTTCATTGCTGGTGGCTATTAACAGGTAGCCAACAGCTGGAACTTTGGGCAACCTAGTAAGGGGAATATGAGTGTTTTACTGCCTGCTTAGCATTTACAGTATAGTTCCTGTGCTCCTTCCCTCCTTCCCAGAACCAGAGGAGTCTGGTGGGGGTGAACCTGAGGCAGAAAGAATTTACTCTGGATCTGGAACCACAGTGAGGGACTGTGGTTTATTCTGGTATGAGTGAGTTTTCCTGGCAAGCTCCCATTGTTTTGGAAGCTGTAGTACTACTTTTGTCTTTGAGGTTGGTTGGAGTTCGCCGAGTCTCAGGGCCTGCATGCACAGCTCTGGAAGAGGTGCAGTGGTGATTTTCTGGCTTTCCATGACTGCCTGGTCGTGCCAAGCAGTGGAATTTCACTTCTTCTCTGTATTTTTTCATCTTGCAGAAGGGTGGAAAGAACACAGTATTTTTGCTTCTTAATTTTGGTATCATTATTCGCATTCAAATGAGATGAAACCAGTAGAGAACGGGAAAGAAATTCCGGCTGTGTTAAGCAGAACACAAGAGTAAGATGTGATAATGATAATTTTGGGGCACATTTCTTGTTGCATTGGATACCACACAAGTTGAGCAAGTCAGCCAAGTCAATGCTTAACTGCAAACGTGCAAAAGTTGCCTCTGAATTTAGGGAGCGTTTGGGGCCGTCCTTCTCATGCTTGGTTTTCCTGGCCTGCGCTCTTACCTTATCTTCATGGCAGTGATAGAGGAAGAGCCTTTTAGCCATACCTGATGATGAGCTCCCAGGTGAGAGCACTTGAAATGGAGCTCACTGAGTGCTGAGTGGTGGACCTTTAGAAAATCAGCTTCACTGTGGTGTCACCAGCAGAGAGAAGTGGAAATTGAAATATTCATATGTTCTAATGGCTTTGGAAAATGCTGTGAGAGCATTTGCTGTAGCCCAGGGTGATTCCAAAGGAAATCCCAGAAAACTGGGAAACTTCTACAGAGGTTGGGAGGCAGTGGTGCTTGCACCTTGTCTGATGGTTTGCTTTGAGGTGTGGCTGCTGCGCTGTAAATCTGCATGGACTCTTGGCTGGTGGCACATAATTCAAATGGGTACGTGTTGTTTTATCACCAATCCCTCCCCTCCCTGAACAACATTTGTCTTTATTTTATGACCTGCAGAATGGTGGTTTTTTTTAATCTCTGATGGACCTGACATCTCTCACATGACTGCAGAGCAGGACATTATTGTGGCTTTAGGTTTCAGGCAAAGCTTCCTGATTACTGCGGCTACCAGGCATTTCCATCTGAGATGTTGTTACTTCTGGTAGGTGCCTGTGAGGGTGAGGGAGGAGACAGGAGCAGACAGGGATGCATCAACTCTTCCTGCCCTTACTGTATCAGGTGATAAATGGCTGATCTTCCTTCCACTTCCTTGAAAGCAAGGGAATGCTTTGGGCAGGTTGACAGCCCCACCTCTCTGTTGATGAGCTGTTAATTGCATGTTGTCACATGTGGTTAGTATCGTTTAGGAGAGGGAGTCCTTCTATCCTCACCACAGCTCTTTCTCTTCAGATATATTCTCAGAAGAGGAAAAAAAGAAAATTCCCCTACACTTGGAAACTCCCGTTACTGAACCTCTCTTCTCCCAGGCAGGACCTGTCCCAGTTCTGTGAACTAACAAAACTCTCCACCTGAGAGTCACACTGTGACACTGCCTGAGGTTTGCAGAGCTCTAAATGAGCAAATGCTTATTCTTGAAATCAACCCCAAGGCCATGAAAAAACCGCCCTTCTTCTGTTGCCCTGTCAAACTCCTTGAAAAGGAGACAATCTCTTAATGGGAAGAGCAAAACTATTTTTTGTCTTCACTCCCTTATTCTTCCAGCTTCGTGGTTTACAACACCCTCTTTAAAACCTCACTTTTGCTTGACACAAACCACTTCTGTGTAGGAGTTATCTTGATTTCTGATTTTTTCATCCCAAGTTATTGCTTCCTCCTACTTATCCCACTCTTTCCTTGGTCAGTGGATGCATTTCCAGTAATTTGTGTGACAATGTCTGGGTCAAACGCTGGTGTCCTTGTAACTTGCTGGTTTTGTGCTGGTACCTCACTGTGTGACCTGCTGCTGTCCCTTCCTATGGACAGACACTGGTGACATGAACTCTGTGCCTTACTGCTGGTGGCAGCACTTCTCTTTGCTTCAGCCCTTTGCCTAAAAGGAAAGATGAAGAGATGTCCTCATCGGTCACTTTCCTCTGCTAAAGGGCAGAGAAGGGGAGGGGAAATCCTTGCTCTGGTGTGATGGTCAAGAGGCAAAATAGTTGGTTTGCAGCTGACCAAATCCTGAATAAAAGGGAGTTTATAAGTACATTTTGTTGTAGTTTACAGTCCTCCTTCCTGCCCAACCACCACAGTGTGATGGAAATGCCAGGGCAGACCAAGGACTCCCCCTTTAAAAGCGAAGTTCTTCCTATCAGTGTTTTCAGTGTGTACCATGTCCATTCTGCACTGAGCACCTGATGGAGCTTTTGGCCCCCTTGGCAGCCTCTCCTTCAGTTTTCCCTGCTGTGCTTTCAGAAAAAGCTCCCAGAACCATGACAGTGTTTGCTTTTGTGCATCTGAGTTTCACTGTGACTGGCTGAAGCCCACACCCAGTCTTCCTGTCACGATATTTATGCTCTGTTATGTGGGGAAAGCTAAGAGATGAAGGCAAGATTGACACGCAGTGGTGATTCCCAATTGGACTTTAAGATACAAGCAATATCTGCTCAAACAGGCCAGGCCAGGCTGCTCTGCCAGCCCCGAGGAGTTTCCCACTGTGGTATAGGGCAGTTTCAAAATGACTTTGAGCTGAGCCGGTGCTGGAGTCACAGTGAAACCTGTGTGGTCTAGTTACTTCTAGTGCACCACTCACTTGGTTAATTCTCCTGAGCGTCTCTGATGTGCCAGGTCCCTTGGCAAATGTTACATTTGAGGAAGGGGGGGGAATTGACACCAGTGTTGGGTGCAGAAGGTCACTCTGTGCTCTCTCTCTCGCTGTCCCCTGTGCAGACCTGTTGAGGAGGGCAGTGGAGTTGGAGGAGCTCAGCCAGGGCACCTGAAGAAGTGCCAGTAACAACTTATCTCCTCAAGTCAATGCAGTAAATGGGTTTAGTCTGGTTTCTAACTTGGTATGCATTTCAGTTGAGTGCTTCTAAGTCATATTTTGAGACAAACAGCTGTCACCTGGGCTGAGCAAATCTCTAATAAAAGTTAATATGTCAGATTGGTCCGTTGTCATTGGAGAAAGGACACTCTCTTCATCCCATTGCAAAGTACACTGGTCCCCTGTGGATCAGGCAAATACTTCTGCAGTCAAATTCTAAGGGTATGTAGGAGTAGACACCAAAATGTCTTAATCCAAATGTCATTCTAAAGTCACAAATGTGGAGACGAAGTCTGGGGCAAAGCCCTTCCTTGTTGGTTGTCAACGTAATTTTGAAGTTGACAGTAGAGGAATAAAGTCTGAGCTGGGGGAAAAGTGAAGGCTTGCTTGCACATCTTCCTTTTTGCAAGCTCTATTCATTTGCAGAATTTCTTGCGGGTTTGTATCCAAGCTTTAGCCCTAATATTAGAGAGCAGAAGCCACTCTCGGGAGCACACAATGGGCAGGGAAGTGCATGCACAGACCTTGGGGCTCTCCTTTGCTGGCCCTGAAGAACAGCTGGTTACAGCCATTGCAAAAATCAGTGCTTGTATGAGAAAGGGCTGCTGGCCATGTGGTGTCACTTTATAAAATGGCCACTTCTCCAGCTGTAGCCAAAGGCCTGAGGAAAAACCTCTTGGATCTGAATGCTTGAGTTGTCTTGCGTAATTTTTAGCCCAAGGACAGAATCATTTGTAAGAGGTTTAGCACTCTCACAGCTGATCCTGGGCTCTTGGAGGAAGGGAGGAATGCTGTTGAGGGTGCTAGACCCCATTTTTTTTTTTATGGGAAAGAGATGTGGTGGCTTTTTATAACCTAATGCTGTGTGAATGGACCTTTGTAAAGAGGTGGTCCTGCACAGGAGCTGCAAATCCGTGTCTCTGTGGTGTCTGAGCCAGAGCCCTTGGATCCTGTGGGGTCAAAATGAGAAGCAGAGTCCAAGCTGGGATTGTTCAGGTGTGGAGGGTCAGCTAAATGCCACCCTGTTGTTGTTCTGGTCCAGGGAGAGAAGCCCAGGGGCTGGAGGAATGCAGGAGAAGCCTTAACGGATGGAGGAATGAGGGGCCCTGAGCTCTGCTTCCACTTTACAGGAAGAAGGGACTGGGAGGAATGGTGTGACATTGTTGTGGTCACATTTAAATGGGAGGTTGGGAGTTTAACTACAGGCTAAGGGCAGCAGGAACTTTATTGGGCCAAAAAATATGCTCTCATTTCTCCATGTATCCCTGCACAGAGGAGGAGGAGGTAGTGCTGCAATCTTGGATTATCCAAATGAAACCCAGTTTGAGGCCTTGCACTTATCCCATCCCTCTTACTGCTCTATTGTTTGGAAGTGGTCTAGTTGAAATGGATTTTACTGAATATTGTTGGACAGCAGAAGTTGTTGGAGGGATGTGAATGACCTCGTGATGGTCAGAGTGGTGAAAACAAGGATTCCAAGCCTGTGGCAGCTTAAATAGTTCGTGGCTGTAGGAGAGGCTGGGTGGGATGGTTGGAGAGGGACTAACTGGTTAACCTTTGGCTGGGAGCCTCAGAAGGTCACACCAGTGAGGGCACGGGAGCTCGTGACCTGGTTTCCCAGAAGAGTAAACCATGGCAGATGATTTGTATGAGGTTTTGTTAATGAAAAGCCTTCTATAAACTGAGCATACCTCCTCCCTGGGCTAAGCAGGACCACCATGCTCCTCTGGGTGAGGCCTGCATGTCTGGGGCACGAGTGGGATGTGTGTGTTTAGATACATCTGGGGAGTGTAGGAATTCCTGGGTGTGTGCCTGCAGGAGCAAAGGAAGGTTGATTTGAGTGTGTGTTATGAGTTCAACCAGCCAGACAACATTTCTGGGCAGAAAGAGACACTGTGGCCTTGCAAATACAGTGTGTGATCTCCCCCGAACTCCAAAATTTCTGCCCTGAAAATTAAAGGTGGGTAAGGCCCATTTGGAAGCAGAAGCTGACATAACCATTGCACAATCTGTTTCTGGGCTGTCGTTTCTCTATCCCTGCTTCCACCTTCTCGTAAAAGTTCTCCCTATTGAGCCATACAGTTATCTGGACTTAATTTGCTTTCCACACAGACCTCCTGAAGGCTGGCCATTGTATAATTCCTCTAATAGATGAGGGTGCTGCTCTGTAAAACAGCGTTGGGCTGGTGTTGGACACCCATCTCCAGCCTTAGGTTGTGTATCACCACACAGTTCTGTGAAAAGGGAAAACACTGAACATCTTGAAGGCTCTGGACTGTCTGGTGTCAGGGCTCAGCTCTTTGGTACAGCATGATGGCATCTCTCTGGATGGGGCCCTGGGGACACTTCTCTGTCTCTAGGGCTCCAGCTGTCACCGTTGATGTGACACTGAGCCCTAGTGCTGGCCCCACCTGAGTGCAAGGCTTTTAAAAATGCTGAGCTGCCTGCCCGTTGGTGCTTATCCATCTTTTTTTGCATTTTTTTCACCTTGCTCCCACTAAGTTATTTTTCCCCAGCTAATAGGTGGTGCCAGCTGACGGAGCACGTTCCCTGCAGGCCCTGGTGAATGGGCAGTGCTGGAAAAAGCCACAGCAGTGTCACCTCTGGTCACACTGGTGCGCTGGGAGTGCAGCCCCAGGGACAGTGTCACAGGCTGCGGCTGCTGTGTCACCCAGCCCCTGAGGCTCAGTGCTGTGCTCTGGACCCCCAGATTCTCCTCTGCATGCCCTCTGTGGCCGCGGGTGGTGCTGTCCTACTAGAGGGCAGTTTCATCATGCCTGCACTGCAGAGGGTGCTGATCCAACTCCACGCAGCTTTTAAGACGGGCAGAAATCCAGGTGAAAGCCGTGATCAATTAATCCAGCAGGCACCAAGTGCCTAGTGAAGGACAAGCCCATTGGTTTGGAAATGCACTACACGAGCTAAAGCAGCCATCGAGGCACAATCCTTTGCGGGGGGCAGCAAGCAGCAGGTGTGTCACAGTCACGTGGAAATAAGTGTGGCTGGGGCGTGGGTTGTGCACTGAGAGCAGGTACACAGCTCCTCGTGGAGCTGGTGAAAGTGGAGATTGAACAGGTTTGCATCATGGAATTTGAATGTAGTAGTCAGATATTTATATATAGAGAGATTGATCTATATATATATTCTGGAACTTTACAAAGAAAGCTAAAAGGCCCTACCTGTCAGTGGAAAAGACAAAAGTTCCTTACCAAGCCATCAGCAGACCTGGAGGTCTTGCTTCTCACGTGAATAATGGTGTACTAATAGACACTAATGCATTGCAAAGCCGAGTGAGTAAGTCATGATTTCAGGCTTACTTAATAAAGCAGCCCTCAGGGGCAGCCTGAGGACACATCTGCTCTGCGAGGTGTGGCTGTGTTGGGAATGTCACACTCAGTTCTGCTGATGACATGTGAGAGGGTGGGAACTGAGTTTTGTGTGAGGATGTGAGAGGGTGGGAAGTGAGTTTCTCAGCTAGTGAGGAGCACAGGATCAGTTGTGATCTTGTCCTGTAACCCAAATTTGGTCATGTTCTGATATGACGTTTTCCCCAAACACTGGAGTTGGGCTTGTCTGCTTCTGCTACTCCTCAGCTATGCATACACAGCACGGAGGGAATGTGCTCCTCTCTTCCTTCTGGGTGCCTGGAAACATCCAGGATTTTGCCTTCCTGACATGTGAGCTAATGAGAAATGTGAAGAATCATTGTGATGATTGTGATGTTGATGGGAAGCATCACAGACAAGATTTCTTGCTTGTTTTTTGTAGTCTAGTTTTACTTGCCCAGGCCATTTGTCCGTAAGCCAGACACAGCATCTGGAAAGAGTAGCTGAAGTCATGCTTCATGTTCCTTTTTTCCTGGGGTCAGAAGTTTCTAGGTCTTTGTCTTACGAAGCCTTTCCAGCAAAGCCTGATCCAGACACTGTTACTGACATATTTGTAAGTCTGTGTTGCCCTTTTCCCCATCCGTTTGTGAAGTGGGTTCCCCAGGGAGCAGGGTCTGAATTCTCCTCAGTGCCTGGCCTGGCTCGTCTCTCACTCCTTCTGAGGAGACAGTAGTGCCTTTTGGGTCCCAGATTCCTCCTCAGCCCTGCTGGAAGCAGTCTGATCCCAGCAGAAGCCAACAGTGTTGGGTCATGGCATCAGGGCCCTGCTCTAGGTGCAGGATAAATGTGTGTGAGTCTTTGATTTGCCTGAATCTCGCTTGTATTGGGAACTCTGGCTGTGATGCCCCTTCCTCGTGTTGCCTGCCAGAGTTCTCTCTACCTGATCCGTCCCTCCAGGACAGTCAGAGCAAGTTTTCAGTGGTCAGGAGCAGAATGACTGTGTGGGGCTCAACCAGTGCAGAGCTGAGCGAAGCTCTTGTGCTCAAACTTTGCCTCACAAGGCCAGGCTCCGGTTCCATCTGTTGCCTCCTCAGTGCCATCCCCTCCTTCTCATGTGTGCACCTCTCTTCTGGCAGCTCTGGCAGGAGCAGGAGGACAGAGAACACCAGGCCTGTGCTGCAGGCTCTCAGTGTGTCCCTCATGGCTCTCTCTCTCCTGTTCAAGGGACATTTCCAAACAAACTCTTCCCTCTGACCCTTGTCTCCAGGAGGAAACACAACTCTGTCCTGATCCTTTCTACCTTTGTGGAATTGATCTGGCACGGTCGATGAGGCTTCTGTGATAAGCTTATCATGTTTTTTTTGAATCTCACAAGCAGCTTGTTTGTTTTTCTAATTGTTTCCTTTTCTAAATGTTTCCAGACAAACTGTAGGCTGCTTCCTGTGAACTAGACAACCCCCTGTTCTCATCTGCCTCTCCTCTTTCTCGAGTTTTCCATGAGAAGTTGTATTGCTGTTAGGATCCTTGTTCTTAATTGTCTTTTTGTCCAAGAAGTTTCTTCTGTGCAGGTCTCTGTCCAGTTCTTCCTTTCTCTGCAGTGGTAAAGCTGCTCTGACCCAGGTCTCTTAGGAGAATTAGATTAGCAGCCTCCTGCCTCCTTCAACAATTAGGAGCAAAATCTGTGGTTTTATTTTTCTGTGAGGCTTGACTAGAAGTGTATGGGTGAAATCATATTCAAATACCATTTTGTGGTTGCTCTGATGAAAAGTGGTTTTTGATGATACTTCTTGATGACTTGCTCTCTGGTTCATAACTCTGTTTCTGCTAACCACCAGTCTTAAAGACAGTAGTAGAAAACATACTGTTGAGTTAATTCTGCTTGTCTCTGGAGGATCTGCTGGAGCTGCCTCTTTCTGCCATGCTCTGCTCAGTTAAATCCAGCTCACGCTCTTGCCACTTGAAATTACAGCTGCTCATCTCATCAGGGATAGGAGGCAGTTAGGATCACATCCTTTAGATTATTTAGGCCTACTTATGTATGATACAAGAATTTGAGAGGATTTTCTGGGGCGAGATGATTTCCTCAGGAGTGTCCTTAGTCTGGTCCTGCATGTGGGTTCCAGGCTGTCTCCAAGACGGAGCTGGAGCCCACCAGGTCTGGCAAGTGTTGGCAGAAAGAGCTTTGTTGGGTTGTACAACCTGCTCTTCACTTCTGTGGTCTTATTCCAGTGTTTATATTCTGTTGCTAGTTGGGGCTTTTGATTCGGTTTCCTCAGAACACGAAAATAAAGAGCCATGTTTTATTTCGACATAGAGCAGTAAAGTCCGTTCTATTTTTTTTCTTTTTGAACAAGTGATTGGGCAGAGGCACAGTGACTCATTCTGACTCAACTGAGGTTTTTCAGAAGAGGTAAGGCAGGATGAGGCCTGAAACCTGTCTCACCTTCTCATTGGTGTGTGTGGAAGATGAAGGGACTATATTGACATATTCTGAGAACTCTTTCTGTGAAGCCCAGCATCCCAAAATATCAAGGGTAGCCTCAAACTCCCTGTTCCATCTGGCATCATCTCCTGCCAGCCTGGTTTTCCAGAGCAAGGAGCTGCACAGAGCCAGGGCCCCTTGTGCTGTAGGAGCTGCCTGTGGTACCTGGTGTGGCTGCAGGGCCCATGGCCTGAGCTGGATAACTCTGCCTTTGACTGGAAGCGATTTTTTTAACATCAGAAGGTTTTTGATTATTCTCTTCCCCTCTTGTTCTCCCGTTGAGTTGTTGTCTTTGCCAAGATGACCCAAACTTTGCCACCCACAGCCTTCTGGTTCTGGGAGAGTGGCAATTGGGACACATCTCACATCACAACTTATCACTTGTTTCCTGTGTTCAGCCTCACCACCATGGAAAATGGCATGGGTGGTGGAGGGAAAAAGAGACTTTATCTTCCAGTTCACACAACAAGAAACTCTGGAAATAGCCTGGAAGTTGCTGATTTCTGTTTTGCAGTGAACTTTCCTAATGACTCTATGGCCAAGACATTCTTTGATTCAGTCGTTGCCCATCTCGTATAAATGTCTTTAACTAGAGTGAAACTATTTAATTCTTCTGACTCAGGGATTTTCTTTTGGAAGAAGGCAGTTTCCAGTGATATATTTCCACTTATCTGGAAGAACTGAGGGAGTAAGGAAAATAACTCGTGACTGGTTTCACTTGTTGGCTCTTCTGCTATCACATATTTCTCATTTCCTGAGCCCTGGGAGTGAGGGGTTTCCCTGGGATTAGGCATGAGATTTGTCCCTTGGGTGATCTAGCCAGTGATCTAAGCCCCAGGCTGTCCTATAGAAGATGGGCACTGTTGCTGTTCTGTTCTCCCGTTAGTTTTTGATTATTGTGCCTTTGCCCAAGGCAAACCCACTGTCAGGTGGGTGTTGGCTTTAAAGGTTCCATNAAAAAAAAAAAGAAAAGAAAAGGAAAAAGAAAAAGGGAAATACTAACAGTAATAAGTCTGGCAGTCTTTAGTTATACAACTCAGCATTCCTGTGGGTTTTACTTCAAATAAGGCTGCAGGGCTGTGTGGTGATTTGGGAAGCGTTGCCAGCGATTTATCAGAAGAGAAGGGGGAAGCTGCTGGTCAGGTGAATTTGCTGAGCAGAAAGCTGCTTGCTTCTCAGCCGTGGCATGCAACTTCTCTTAAGAACAGCATTCCTCTCTCCACAAGCAATTCTTACACTTCTTGCTGGGGCTAGAGTAAATATATCCCAGAAATTATTTTATTGAGAAAGAAAATCAGTTGATTGCCTTGAAATCATAAATATATTGGCCTCAGGAGAGGCGTCTTGTTCTCTTCCCAAGAGAAAGGTCAGAGAGGTCCAGGTGGATCCAAAGAGGGTCATGCCTTGTTTGGGTTATGTCTGTTGCCCATTGCAAAATCACCAAAGAAGCTGATCAAAATTGTGAATTTCCACATCAAGTCAGAATCTGAACTGTTTGTGTTAGACTGAAAGCTGTCAGGAAAAAGCAGTGCATTTTACATTGCTGAGCTCTTTCTGACGTTTCTCCAGATAAAAATAGTCTTGGTTAAAAAAAACCTGAGTCAAGCTTGTGTATTTTCTTGTAGTTCAGTATTAAGTACAATCTTTCTGTCAGCCTCTTAGCTCATGAGTTACAGCCTGGGATTATGCTGCTGCCATTCTAAACTTTAATGTTTTGTCTATGGGGATTTTGGCTCCTGCAGCAGTATACAAAGCTTGAGTCAATTAAATATTGTACAAGAAATACGGTCCTCTAAAGAGCCTAGGAAGAATAATTTTTCCAGGCTTCAGGGAAGATGTAGCCCTGCATTACCTTATATTGCCTGGAAATGGAATAGCTGCAGCACGGGTCAGCAAAGTGAAATCTTTAATTAGAAAGGAGTGATCTGACCAAAACCTTCCTTTATAATTTTCTTCACAGAAATTCAAAACAAAATTTAAAAATAAAAAAAAATGGGAGGGGGAAATTTGATTTTTTGTGGAAACTTCAGTTTTCCTGTGAGAAAACTGTGTTGCCATTGTGCTCTATCCAACCTTGATGGGGAACACATCAGTCCTCCTTTGAAGAGAGCTAAGCAAAACAAACCACAAAATTTAAATGCTTGGCGCAGTGTTGAATTGCTACAACTCATGCATTATCTGAATATCATCTGCCAATTACCTGCTTTTCTTCTGTCTTTTTCTGTCCCTGTAATTTTATAGGCTGTAATCCTGACCCTATCCGGGTCACTGCCATTAATTTCCATTGAGAGAAGGGACTTCACCTGCTCTCTGTTTTAGTGGTGGTGGGTAGAATGCATCTTAGCCACCACAAAACTTCTCCGCAGTGCTTTTCAGTTCCCTCTAACTCTGGTTTCAGTCCTCCCATGTTTTGCTGGTTCTGAGAGAGAAAGTCTCTAAGGAATCCTAAGACTAAATCTGAGACTTGTTCTGTGTTTTATACAGTAAATTCTAAATACCCCTGTTGGAGTAGTGTACAAGGAACTTCTTTCTTAACTCATGGGGGACTGCCCTATTCACAGGGAAATTTTTGTTGTGTTTTTAGCATTGCTGGTAGGTGTTCTGGAGATTTGGTGTTAAGGAATGGCTTTGAGTTTGACAATTTAAAGCCAGACAGATCCCCAGCTTCATGAACTAAGCTTAACCTGGCCATAGACCTGGCAGTGGGAATGTGATATCACCCATGAAGGGAGGACCTAGGTGAGATTTTCAGTGTTCTACTCACATATTTTACTAACATGCAGTTTTTTTGGAATCTTCCTTCCACACAAATTCTGTTTTGTAGTTGGAGACTTTGCTCAAGCCCTTGCAGCTGCAAAAGCTGGGTTGCTGGAGGCATCAGCACACAGCAGGAGCTGGGATGGGAAATGGAAAATAAGGGGCTCCACCTTGCTTTGGAGACTTCCTTCTGCCACTGTGAGTGACTCACATCAGTCCCACTCCAAACCATAAAGAATATCTGCACATTGTTAAGGGAACACAAATAACCAAGGTTTGTGAGTTGTTTTGGGCCCTTTAGACCTCAAGAGTAACCAAAACATGAAGCCTTGCCTTCAGAGGCTCCCAGGGCACTGAAACTGGGGTAGCCTGAGGAACAGCCCAGCCTCTGCAGAATGGGCAGCAAGGCACCCTTGTTGTTAGTCCCCCTTCTCGACTGTTGAAGTTTCATCCAAATTTCTATTACTTTGGCATCTATTTTGAGGCTGAAATGCTGCTTGAGATTGAACAACTTTGCAAAACCCATATACTGAAAAAATATTTCAGCTTTGTTCACAGAAAATTAGCCTTTTGGTGCTTCACATTCTCAGGCTTGTTCAGCTCTTGTTGTCTCTCTGTACCTGCTCTTCTGCCTTCTTGGTTTTCTCTCTTTGAGAGCTGATGGTCTTTGTGAAATACAGGCCATTAGAACACCCCACAGTCCCTGCCCTCCTCCCTGGTAAGAGATGGTGTTAATTCTCCAGTAGGAGCCATGGAAATTCATGTTTAGGAATCAGCCAGAGCTTTCAAAAATCCCAAAGGCATTTTCAAGTGGAAGTAGCTCTTTTCAGGGTTTCTCTCGGCACAGGTATAAAGAGAGCCACTTCCTTTCCTGGGACATAGGTGCTTTATCTTGCCATCAGAGAACCACAAGGAAGTGAAAATTCAAGCTGAGTTAATAACTGTGCTTAATAAAGCAAAGAGAGACTTTATTTACCAAATCTGGAAAAATATGGAAATGTCCAGTGCTGGGGAAGAGGGCTCTCCTGCAAGCCTCCAACCCACACAGCGTCCCAGCATCCTGCCCTTGTGGACTGGGACACGTTCTCAGAGGAGAGCAGCATATGCATTCCTTCACTTTCAGCACTCTCCGGTTCACAGTGCATTGCATCATGTTTATCAGCATGATGTTTATGGATTTTAGGAGACTGCACAGTGATGTCAATTATTTTGCAAACCAGCTTTTATTTTTAGCCGCTGCAGTTTCCCATGGGAGCTCACACAGTCTGTGTAGTAGAATGTAGTAAAGCAAAACTTCTTTTTTTTCTTCTTATAAATCTACTCCCTGAAAAGTCATTGGCTGCCCTTGGATTTTGTGCAATGCGGAATCTTCTTGTCACTGATAGTTGTATGTCTATCTACTGTCTCTTCTTTCTAGAGCAGTTTTCCAAACTGAAAAATCCTGCTTTGACTAATCCTTATTCAGCTCTAAGCCCCCTTTTTTTTTTTTTAACTTACCCCTCTCTGCCTAACTCTAGGGTATCTTTCATATGGGTAATTCCTAATGCTCTGTTACCTCCCGTGAGTCATGAGTTTGCCTTCAGTGTTCTGTATGAGGACATTGGGTTGTCCTTCCAAATTAGTTTAATAACTATTGGCATGCGTGTACATTGGCAGGTTTTCTCCCCCAGTTGGATTACACAGCATTTGCTGACACTGAGTTTTGTCTGCTGGTTTTCTGTTCACTTACCCTAACCCACAAGAGCCCTCTGTGACTCTTCAAATTCGCCTTCATGTTCCACTATTAGGAATATGTGGGTAAAATTTATCATCTCACCCATCACCCTGAATTTCATTGATCTGCAATGTGAGGAGCACACCTTTCCCCTGTTGAAATTAGAATATTCAGAACTTGAAACTATTTGAAAACCTCTGGGAGAAGAGCCATTTTTAATATTCAGCCCCTGATGTGTCTTATTTAGTTGTCAGTCTCTTTATATCCACAATGAAATCTAAAACTAACTTTTGGGTTGGGTAGGTGTATCTCGAGCATTCACAAATCCCTCCACTTATTTGTCAGTGGTAAAGACTTCCGAGAGTTTTTCTTATTTTCAGAACTGTGTACGCACACATCAAGTTTCCTGTATTAGTAGGTGATTAGCAATTTTTCCTGGAATTTCATCTCTTGCTGGGAAGTAATGTGAAATGGGAATACTTTCCAATTAGATGCTATGTTCAGTTAGCTGTCAGTCTGCCAGGCTTACTGACATGAGCTGCCACTGTCCAGCTCTGCCCAGAACAGACAACCTGTTCCCTCTGCTGCTCCTGTGCTGATCAGGGTTTTCCCTGATCAGGGTTTTCCTTCTGCCCCACAAATGCCCATTTGAATCTGGCAGAATAACCCTGTGCACGCTTTTGTAAGTAAAGCCATGAATCCAAAGCCAACCAGATTGAGAGGATTTGTCCTCGGCAGTTCCTGTTTGGCAGCCAAGTGTCTGTGTCTGAAGGGAGTCTGTCTCCACGTCTGGACTGTGGTTTTGCCATGTCATTTCTCATTTGCATCAAGCAATTTTCCTTTTTATGCACTCAAGGGGTTGCCTTGGACTCTCAATACTGCCAGCTTTTCCCTCTTTAAAGAGGGGAAAATCCTATAGGGGCAAGTAGGATAAAGTTAGCCCACTAGAGGGGAAGTGTGGGCGTGTGGAAGAGCCGCGGTGTGTGGATCTGGGCGAGGGGGCTGGTGTTGCCAGTGAGGTTGTTGGGGAGCAGTGGTCCCACTGTGGGCTGTGGAGTGTGTCAGTAGGAGCTGGGCAGGAGCGAGCCAGGAGTCAGGAAGAGCTGTGCAACCTTTGGGATACACAGACTGTGTAGTGGCAGGATTTTCTGATCTGTCTGATCAGAAGACATTCCTTTGCTTACAGGATGTCTCCTGAGCAGCTGCTTGAGTTGAACTTCCCGAAGCAACCCACCTGCATTTTTTTTCTGAGTGGTGGTAGCAATTCAGGACCCAGAAATAGGAGCAAGAAGCATAAATAAATTCCTTCTTGTGGCTTATTTTCATTCCATTTGTCAACAACACGAGTGTTTCCCTTGTACCTGCCTGATGTAGATCCTGCAGAGAGGAATGAGTCTGGGTTTTCTTGTTTAGCCTGTCTTTAACCTCAGATCGAAGATGTTTAATTTTAAGGAAAGAGCTTCTTAGCTAATAACTTCATTTTGAGATCTGGAGCCTGAGCTCCTGTCACAGCTCATGTTATGACTAGAAAGAATGACTGTGCCTTGCAAACTTAGTCTGGCAGTTCTTGATTCTGATGTGGGACAGGAGCCTGCTTGTTCTTCTGTGGAGGCCTTAAATACGTGCTTTTATAGCTCAAATTACCTGAGACTATTCCATGTAAGAAAAGAAGGATGAGTAGGAGCAGAACAGTATTCAAACAAGCAAATAACCACGTGCAGGAAGGTAAATTATTCTCCAGGTCCTTTGCCAGTGGGGAAAAAAGGTAATGAGCTGGAGGAGATGTCTTCTAGTAGTGAGGCACTGTCATCAGTCATCCATGGCAGCTGCTGAGGCTCCAAAGTCACAGCTTTTCCAGACAAGGCAAGTGCAGCTGCTTTTACACAGGACAGATGTTCTCATTAGCACATAAAAATGGAGCTGCACTCCCATCCCTTTCATCTTCTCAAAGCTGAACACCCTTTTTGCACTGATTTCACTCCATTAGGAAGTTCTGGGTTGTTCGGTTTCTCTTGTACAAGGCTGTCTCCTTTGTCACTAACTCCCCTGTATTCTTCATGTCCTGGTATCTTGGTGCATGCTTACGTGGAAGTGTGGTGCTGTTCTTTTTGCTATTTCAATTTCTATTGCTCTGTCAGAGAATAGAAAACAGGCACTGTGTCGACAGAACGCTTCCCCTCCAGCTGCTGGGCTAAGCCTGTGCAGGTGTGCACACATGCACTCCCTGTGGCTGAGCTGGGTAATTCCCAAATAAATTGAAGTGACAGTGCAGCAAAAGATCCTGCCATGAGTAAGAGCGTCAGAACAGCTCATGTGTCCTTTACCAGTCTGTCCTGCTTTCCTGGTGCCTTGGTGTTGTTATCAGGTATTTCATCATGTGGGAAGCATGGGAGTGTGGAAGGGAAAGGGATAATGAAAATATCCCTGTGCATGGGAAGTGGAACTGCCACAGTGCAAGCTAAGCAGTGACCTGGAGACGGGGTGTTCTGAGCCACCAGGGATAGGTGCTCAGCCTCTTTGGAAAGAAAAGTTCTTTGCAATATGTGTGAGGCTGCATGGTGCTGCTTTTATACACAGGTTGCAGGATGAACTGAAGAAGCTCCTGTGTCCGTGAGTTCAGAATTCCTTCAGGGCTTTGGCAGAGTGCTGAAAGAAATGTCTGAAACAACAGTGGGAAAGGGTCACTTCCACCTTTGTCCAATCATCCACTGTCTGCTGCAACCAGTGCTGCAGCAAGGACCAGAAGTGTGGCTGTGAAACACCACAGCTCCTGAACAGGTTTCCTGTTCTCAGATTTGCTGCTCTAAACCCTTCTGCCACATCAGGAATTAATCCAGGCTTCCACCTACCAAATGCTTAACATTTCCTTGTGATGAGAGTCAGGTAATGCTCCAGTTGTTAAACTGTAATTACTCTGGAGGCTTGCCCACCCTTAATTATCTGATTGCTAGCTGAGCTTGATGGCTGGTGATCCTTGAACTGATTATCACACAGAATGACAGTGCAGCAAATGCATCTCAGCTCCCAGGATAAAGCACCTGAGGATTGCCAGAATTTGAACAGCATAGGCGAGACTGTATTTGCCATACAATAGTAAAGACTATAATTTTGAAAGTGGATCCAGTTTTCCCAGGTGATCAGCGGTCAAATTCTGCCCTGACATTCCAAGCAAGCAAGACCCTTGTGTGATAATGCCACGTGGAGGAGATGTTCTGGAGGTCACAAACGTGATGTACTTACATGGCCACTAACACAGCAAGTACTGAGCTATTTGGGAATACCTCTGAGGATGACCTGTTCTTCAGAGATACGGCCAAGGTGGTTCAGACATCGAAAGAGTTAGTGAAAAGCTTTTGGTGTGCTCAGCTGAAAACAACTAAGAGTGCGTGTGATTTTTCCTGGTTTTATTTATAGGAGGTTTTTTATTAGCCAGATAATGTACTGTTCTCAGATGTTCTCTGACATCTGTGGAAAAAAAAATGTTTTTCAGTTTCAAAGTTGTGATTTGGCAGTGAAATGAGTGGGAGAGGGTTCCTGTGTTCTGCTGTTTTCATCAACTGTCATGCTTTGCAGACAGGCAGCTGAGCAGTGCTTGGGAGGAGGTATTCAGGCTCTAAGCTTCTCCTATTATTGCTTGTTTTGGTTGCCTTTTTTTTTTTATTTCTGTCTGTTTTATTAAGTGTCCTGGTGTAGGCTATGCCTGTATTTTTGGTCTTTATAACAATGGAACCACTTCCTACTGTATAACATCCAATTCATTATGAATCCCTTTTCTTTCTCACATTTTGGGAAGGCTTGGGGATGGTCTCACTGTAAGAGCACTGAGGCAGGCAGAGCCTCTGCCACAGGGAAGGACAAGGGGGACTTGAGCCAAAGCAGGACACTCCCCATGTACAGCACTGAAAGAAGTAAAGGCAGAGTTGTGCAGGTGACCCTCCAGGGAACCTCTCCCAAGCTAGGCAGAAATGGCAGCAACGCCACTCTGCAGTATTCAATGGGCTTTCTATTTCTTTAACAGCCTTCTAACTCACTTTACCCTGCCCTCACTTGAACATTAAGGATTTTATCTCTGCAAATTATCTTGACAATTGTTAAATCAAGTGTTACTGTGTGATAATGGCTTGCAGAGGAAAAATCTGATTTCCATCATCGCCCAAAATGAATTAATTTTCCTCGGTGCAATTGTTTTGATTTCAGAATAGATTTTTAACATGTCCTTGTTAAAATTTGGCATTCTGTTTCATGTCCTGCTGAATTGTCCTTTCTGCTGTGTGCTACATCAGCTGCTTGTTTTATCCTAATATTTCCTTACCACTGCCCGTGTTTGAAGGTGCAGTCTGTCTGCAGCATGTCCTCTTTGACACTGACAGAATCAGTTTCTCTTTTTCCTGTGCCAGTAACAATCATTACATAATAGGTCTTCTTCACTTTTCCACATGCTTGGTGTTTCAGTTTCTTTTTTCATTTAATTTCTGGATTTGATGCACCTCAGAAATTTTTGCAACGACTGCAGAAAAGATAGCGGTAAATATGACGTGTCCATGCTGAAATCCATCCATAAGTCATAGAAAATTTCTGGCTTTGTTGCTTGCAGTCAATGTTGGCACGAAGGTACCTTGGTCTTTGGCTTTCAGAATTCTTTGGATCTGAGAAAAAAGGGTCTGAAAGAATCTTGGGATTTTTACTATAATTACCTGTTTACTCTGCAACAGCTTGAGTGGGGAATTTGAAATGCCCTGCATGACAAAATGTTGCCCAGCTTGAGAGGTGGCCCATGATGAAAACCAGAGTATTTTGGTATTAAATGGGATCGTTGGAGACACATGGCTTATGCTTATATTAATCAAGTATTTGCTGCTACACAAGTCCTGAATGAAAAAGCAGCAAGTGGACTATTCATCACCTTCCCTAGTAAACTGTTCCAGAAGTCAAAATTTTCTCCAAAACACATCATCGAGGTTGTGATCACCCTCAAAGGGCCCAGTAACTGGTAAGAAACTGATTGAAGATCTTCCCAGTTCTCTGCAGTGACCCCTTGACCAGGCTGGTGGTTTCCGAGCATTTTGGCATCCATCCCATAAGCTTCCCTGCACCCACCCGACTTTCATCTCATCATGGGAGAAGTGAGGGTAGAAAACTGCTCAAGTCAGCATAAAGGGGTTTTGTGTTGGTGGAAAACTGTGTCAGTGTGTGGGTGGCTCACAATACTGCATTTCTCCAAATGTCCACTCTGCCAGAGCAGGCATTCCTGTTCTTGTGGGACAAGGAAGGAGCTCTGGCAGTGGGAGTGCTTCTGTTTTCTACCATTTCTTCGTATTTGTGCCTTGGTTGTTAAGCTGGGCCTGGCAGCAGCTCTGTGCTGCCACATTCAGAAATTGGCCACGCTCTCCAGGTACAGCCCTGGGCAGAAATGCAGGGAAATAGGGGCACATTGTGTCGCTGGGGACACCAGTCCTGTCCCAAATTCACATGTGACCAAGCACCTGCTTGTGCTGCAGAAAGGTAAAATATGTCCTGGGCTTTTCAGTCACAACAGCCTGGAGTGGGAAATGAGGAGGTGGGACTGTTCTGCTTAACCCTTCCTTTTGCTTTTCCATCCATCTCCTCTGGGCTCAAAGACAGTCTGCAGCCAAAGAAGGCTGGTGGCTCATCACACCAGCTGGATCCAGATCCAGGAGTGAAGGGGAGATGGGCATTTAGAACTTCAGTTGCAGACGCCGAGCCGGTTGTGCCAAGTGTGTCTGATATCTGCCATGATCATCTTGCTGTGGGCTAGTAGAGAATTTATGTCCTACACTCCTTGGGCTTGGATGCTTTCTTCCCACTATCAATCTTTAATTCATAAAGACTTCAAGTCTTTACACTGCAGAAGCTGAGGAAAGCAATATTAAACTTCCCATCCGAGGACCATATTCCTTCTCTTTTTGGGAGTGTAGCTGTGCGTTGGAAATGCAGGCAGTGGAAGCCAAGTGAATAGAAGGAAGTCAGGAGACTGGAGAAGTTGTCTTTGTTTTGCAGCATTCTGCCCAGGGGTTTCCCTCGGATGTCGTAACAGCAGTGAGCCGTGGGGTTGCAGTTGGTGATGTTGCCCTGAATCACTTTTCTAGGCAAAAAAATTCCAGGCTGAACTCTTGCTGATTCAGCCTTCACTTTTCCCTGAGATGTTTCCTAGGAATGAATAAGAGCAGAAACGTGTACTGTTGGGTTGATGCAGATAATTCCCACGGAACAAGGGCCCTTTTCCCCCTGATCAGTGCTGTGTGTGCAGCCTGGGGTGACAAAGCACAGCTACGCTGACATTAGGGACAAAACTTACTGGAGAAGGACCCTTTTTTTGCAAAAGGATTTACCTAATGTCTAGCTTCCCTGTGCTTCCTGCATTCATGTGCTCATTTGTTCACTCTCCTGGCTCGAATGGCAGCATTTATCTCTGGGTAGGCCAGTGAATCTGCCCTTTGAAAAGAGGGTGGCAGGAGCAATTGGTGCTTCCATGGTCTTTGCAATTAGGTAGGGATCAAAAGGGATGGAAAAGAGACAAGTGAAATGGCAAGTGTGGATATCTCAAAGGAGGTAAGAGAAGCTAGGGAAGGAAAGCAGCAGCTGTAGCCCAAGGAACAAGTGCAGTGAAAGTCATGGGCAATACAGCAAAATAGAAAATCACCTAGATCTGAGCTGCTGAAATCTTGGGTACCCTGGCAGTCCATTAGCACTGCTCTGGAAGCACCTGGGACTTGAACTCCATTGCTGGGCCTCACTGTCTGGACAAGGCTAAAAAAGAGTAGTAGTGAGGAAGATTTTACCAGCAACACTCAAGCTACAGTGATGCCAGGATGGCGTGGTTGAGGTCGGGACCCTGTGTGAGATGTGTCACTTTCAGGTGTGAAGTACACAGAGATTGTGTACAGCTCTGAGTCCCCATGGGTAGGGGCACAACTAAAACGGGCACAGGCTGAGGTGTCAGCAGACACAATGTGTGTCTTTAGAAAGGGCTGTGGTGGACCACAGGGCTGTTGTGATGTGTGAAAGGCAGGTGTGCAAAAATCAGCAAGGTGATTGAAGGAAAAGAGAAGGATCTTGGTCTTCAGGGTGGAAAGATCTCAGGGTCTGTGGTTTCTGCCAGGCCCTCTTTGTGAAAGAGCCAACTTCACGGGATCAGTCTAGAAACTTCCCTTTTCCAACCTTCCTGATTGCCAAAACCAGAATGAGAGAATCTCAAAGCTATTGCCTTCCTGTGGGTTTATTCTTTCCTCTGAAGCTGCTGCCAAAATTCCTCACTTTGGGTGTTCTTAACTGGAATGCAATGAACATGACCTAAATCTTCCCACCCAAGATCATACTTCCAAAGCAGGAAGGATGTCACTGTTTTTCACAGCCCTTTTTTTTTGCATCTGCCTTCAAGAGAGGAGGAAACATCCAATGCTTTCTTCCCCACAACAGAGGTACTTCTAATGCTCTGCTCTTATGGTTTTGTGCTGCCATGGAGCATTTTTCTAATCTCTGAACACAACTGAGTCCCGTGTCTTCTAAAACCATGTGAGCAGGCACGTCTGGGCTTGGATGCCCATGGAGGAGTGTGTGCAGTGCTGTGCCACACAGCCTGGGCTGATCAGCATGAGCTCTTTGATCCTCTGCTGAGATCTGTGGTGTAAGTGGGGAATAAAATGCAGCTGAACTTCCTGAAGTTGTATTGAAAAGGTGATTCATCAGTTTGGCCTTTCAGGTGAGGCAGGGAGCTGGACAACTCGTGCATGACTGCAGCAGAAGCAGGTTGGATCTGTCTGCAAGACCACCAAGCCCAGAAAGCTTTGAGGAATGTAAAGGAGACCAAAGTGCTTTGTGGTTTATCATCAAGTTTACTAAAAATACCAGGGCAGCAAAACTATCAAGATTTTTATGTTGTGTTATATCCTACCTCCTCATCAATTATTTTGGAATAATGTTAGGGGGGAATCACAAATTCAAGAAAAAAACGCAATTCAAGAAAGTCAAGATGAGTCCTGACTAGAGAGATTAATTTCAACAAGGAACTAGGAAGCATTAAACCCGAAGTGGTTTTGTATCCAAACATACCTTTAGACTCTAGAATATGAACAGCATAGTTTCTTTTGGATGCATTAAAATGGAAATCAGACCTGCTTCTTCAGAAGTGATTGATGCTGTTTTACATTTGTGAGAAAGAGCTGTTTGCCTTAGTGAGAGAAGCTGGGCATAGCCATGGTGAGGTTGATGCTGGTTTGGTCCATCACAAGTTTAATCTAGCTAAAAAGAGTGTGGATGCACGGAGATGGCAGGTGGAGGGGAAAATCCTGGCACGAATGGGTATTGTCAGTTCTGAAGGTAAGCTGGGATAGCACACAGAAACTTCTGGCTGAGCTTAAACTTGAAGTGGGAGTATCTGGACACAGAACTTCAGCCAAAATCATGAAGCTTCAGGTTCATTTCCATGAAGTGAGAAGGTACCATAAAGAACAATGATGGACCTCCCAAGCTGAGCAAACATCCCAAGCAAGGGGAAATCCAGAACCTCCATGGAGTGCATGGAATGTCTAGGAACCACACATGATTCAGACTAGTCGTGGATAAAAAATGGAAATGAAACATGAAAAAAAGAAAAATGAGTGGAGGAAGGAAAATATTTTGGCCTCAAAGACCGAAGGAGAACAGCTGTGGAGGAAGCAGAGATGATGGACTCGAAGGAAGTTGTGTAGGTTTGAGCTATGGCCCAAATCCTGAATTAATGCCTTGACTCAGCTTTTAGTAAGACTGATGTATAAAGTTCAGGTTAGAGTCTGTAGTAAAAATGTAAGTGTGGTAAGGTAAATTTAACCTCTGGAATAGAAGCAAAAGTTATGCTGATTGTTAGGAAAATATGATGGTCCCTGAGTGAGCTCTTTTCTTGGCTACTGAAAAAAATGGCACTTAGAACTAGCAGATAGATTTGAAGAGGTTTTTTTATTAATCTGTAAATTTGGGGACAGAGAGGTAGCAGATACATTGCCTATCTTCAAAATGGGAAAATCTCCTGCCCTGAAATTTGTACATGTACTAATTTTCTGCTAAATGTATCAACTCTTGGCATGGGAGAGGAAGGATGGCTGAGGGTGGGGAGGCAGTGGAAGGAGGATAAAGAAAAAAAAGACACACACAAGGGAAGTAATTTCAGAACTAATTATATCTTGCAAAAAGATTACTAACTTCTTATAGGGTAATGCTATGGACATAACCAAGACTCAAACAGAACACTGATCTGTAACCTCCATAAGGGTCTTCTCTTCAGTGGCAGAAATAATCATGGAAATTACAAGATAAAGATGGACCAAGTTAGGCACGAGGAGGATTCAAGCCAGGACAGACCTTATTTTATTCCTTCGTTTTAAAAGTTTAGCCATGAAGTTTGCAGATGACACAGCTGGGATTAAAGTCATTGCTGTGGAGGATTGTTTTGTAAAAATTCAATTATGTTTCTTTGATCTGAGGATTAAAGGCAACAACATCAAGTATCCAGTTAATTTTTTTAGGATAAAAGGAGAAAGAACTTTTGCAATATCATGGGAAATTATTTCTGGGAGAGGGTGGAGTAGGAGGGATATGGATGGATTGCCTCTGTGACTCAGACGTAAGATGACCTTATAAGGCTTTAAGTTCTTAGTAGAGACAAATTTCAGGTATTAGGATGATTGTAGAATCTGTTTGAAGACCCCATGTGAAGTACTGTACACCGCTTTGATCCCTGATGTTTAAAAGAAATTAAATACCTAAATAACCTGGAATGGTGCAGGATTCCTAGGATGGCCAGGTCAGCCCTCAGAGGCTCATTTCCAAGAAACAAAAAAGAGTGAGGAGTTTTTGCTGCTTAAGCCTAGGCAGATGATGTGTTTTCAAAGCAGGCCAAGTTTCTCTATAAACATATAAAGAAGGTGCTTTCTTCAGTTTAAGGTCATTTCTGAAACCAAAACTAATAGCCCATTAATAGGTGGAGCTGAAAATTGCCAAAACTTTTATAACCATTCTGAACAGCTTTCTGGGAGACTTGTGGGGTTGCTCCTTAAAAGAGACAATCTGAGGGTAATGTTAGAATAAGGGGCGGGAATTTTTATGGCACCAATGCTTGGGATTACCAGGAGAGCTTGTTGTGGTAAGAAAGGGATGGAGGGTACTTAACAGTGGTTAAGTACCACTTAAAGATTACCCAGAGTAATCTTTACTCTGGGATCCTATTAGTCACCCACTGAAGTCAGGGGGTTCCTGTTTTTCTCCCTGGTGCTAGCTGATTTCTTCATCTGCTGCCAGTCTAAGACTTGGGTGGCCACTGGAGCCAGGGAGACAGCGGTGGGCTGGTTCTTTTGCTGCAACAGAGGCTCTGATGCTCAGTGATCTGCCTTACACATGCTCTTCTGGCGTGGCAGATGGCCGTATTGCAGAAAAAAAGGGATTTTTTTTTTCTCTGCGACTGACGCCAGCTGCAGCGTGGAGCACAGACACATCCCAGCCACAAGCAGGGAGTTCCACCTGGAAAATTTCCTTCTTTTGCCAAGCAAATAGAGAACATTTTTTGTCTCCAAGCATCTCTTAACCTGGTGACTGGAGACCTCTTTTTTGGCTAGGATTAAGACGGGAGGCTGTGTCCTGGAAACTCGTCATCAGGAAGTGGTAGAAAAGAGGAGGACTTGAGTCTGTAAAAAATCTCAGCTGCATAGGAAGCACATGCAGCCTTTGGCTTCTTCACATACAGTCTTTCCAGTTGAAAGATTTCTTACTTTTCCTTTTTTACTTCCTATTTTCTGAGGAAAAAAGAGCATGAAAAGCAATGTTGAAACATGCATTCCTACTTTGTCCCTGCCTTATAAACCCCTGCGCAAGTTACTTCCTTTTTTTCCAACCACATAAAATAAGGAATTAAATACTACCCTGGAGAATGCTGTCACTCTCCTGGCGGCTTTAGTTTGTACTCTGTGCTTCCCATTTTCTAACCTGTCCAAGTACAGGCTTCAAGAGAAAAGCAGTATTTCAAGAAGTGAGAAGGTCTCCTCAGCCTAACTTATTTAAGCCAATGATGAAATTAGGTTTTAATTATTTTCCTTGTGTTTTATTGCACACAATTATGAGGCAGCCCAACTTCCATGTGCCTTTCTATGACCAATGGCCTTACTACACGGTGTGAAAGAGTCGGCACAGGATCCACATAATCACAACAAAGTGTGCAGGACCAGCTGTGCAATAATGCAGAAAGACATGGATGGCCACAGACAATTCCAGCTCCTCTCTAGGCCTCTATCAAGATGCTGCTGAGATCTCCAAACACATGGTTTTTTATTCTCTCATCCCCATTGGGTGAACTCCCTTTTCATATCCTGAAATCAAAGAGAAGTGTCTTAGAGAAATGAAACAAAAAATAGAGAGAGCGTGATTTCCATGTGACTCGAATTATCTCATTGTTCAGATGAGGGAGAACGCTGCTGTCCTTTTTAGGGGTTTGTGTGCATTTGCTGACTCTGGTGAGTTAACCTTGCCTGTCTGCCCGGTGCCCACGCTGCCATGCTCTGGCTCCCTGCTCAACAGGACCTGGGGAGCAAATCAGATGGAAGAGCACATGGGTCAAGATAGCAACAGGGAGGTCACTCACCAATTGCTGTCATGGAAAAAACAGATTTGACGTCAGAATGATTCAGTTAATTTGTTGCCAGTTAATTCCAGAATGACATAGTGAGAAATAAAAATAAAATTTAAAAAATCTTCCTCCCACCCCGCTTTTCCCAGGCTCAGCTTCACTTCTGACTGTTCTCTTCCAACACAGGGGCAGCTCCTGATGTCTTCTCTAAGAAGCTCTCTCAGCCCTGAATCCCTCCCTAAGGTCAACCATAGTGACTGCAGCAAGAGGCATTAAGTTTAGACTCTCTTTGGCAATGCTGAGGCCCTGATCTGAGCCGCTCTTACACTTTTGATCTGCACAAACTTTTCTGGGATCTCTGGTACCTGCTGTGTTGCAGCTGTAACAGACTGCTAACAACACCCAAAGATAGGCAAGACTTTAACCTTTATTTGTAAAATTCTAAAAAATTTAAGTCTTAAATGTAATGAGCTGTGTCCTTAGGAAGGCCCTTACAAACTGCATCACAGCTAAGCTCTGCCTTCTGTCATGGGGAGCACCTGTGGAGGTGTCACACATTTGCTTCATGCAGGCCTCCTTGCAGAGAAGGCCAGGAATGGTGCTGGACTGGAAATAAGGCAGAAACATGAAAGTCTGCCACCAGAATGTCCATGAGCAACCTTCAATTGCAGGGCAGGATGTTTCCCTGCATCCCCCTGAAATCTTTCTAAATGAAGCACTTGTCAGCCTGTATGAGTTATCACAGCTCTGCGGAGGCTGTTGCAGGATGACCTGGCCTTGCAGGTTAAAAACTGGGGGTTTTTTAAAATAGATTTTTTCTGTCTTGAGAAGTGTTGTTGTCACCAGGAAATGAGGGGGGTTTTGACACCGTCTGACTGATGGCCCCATGTCAAATCATCTCCCTGCAGCCGACAGTACTGGGAAGAAAGCTGTGAGACAAACACAAGACAGAGGCTGTTTAAGCATCTCCTGGCACAGATTCTTTGCTGTTTCACAGACCAGCTCTAGGCCTGGGGGAAGTTCAGTTGTAGGTATGGATAAAAGCGTTACTGTTTTGCTGAGATCTGCCAAAATTTCCTTAGTAATCCCTTAGCTGCTGGGCAAAATAGGATTGTAGGATAACGTGTTGCCACTATTTCAAACACCCCATGCCTAAAACTCATTAAAATCTTAGATAATTACATTTAAAATTTAACAGTAGTAATTTGTATATAATGGATTTGAGCCATAAAAGGCAAGGTGAAACAGAGAATTTGGTCACGTCTGTTTGGTATTGTTTCAGAGCCACCAGCCTTTTTAAAAATAAACCCCAATGAATGCTCTGAAAAGGGCTTAAAAGTACAAGGTGATTTCCAATTTCAGTTGGCTTTTTTATTCCACCTCTGCTATGTGCTGTCCTGCAACACTAGTCTTAGTCATTACATTACGGCGTGTGAAGTATTTGAGACGTTTTCACGTTGAATGAACCCAAGGCCTGAGATTTAAACACAGAAAGTTTCTGTGTTTGAAGTGCACGGTGTGTTTTTCTCTTTCAGTACCTTTTGAGAGTCTCACCATCCCTTGTGCTGTTTGATGCTGTTATCTATTTTGGTCACAAACTTTCATAAGCCAAAGGCGCCAATCATTTGTGAAGTTTTGATGGTCCCCGATTCTCACGTGTCGCTTTAGAGAAACCGCTGATGGTGAAGGGAGGAATGCAGCGAATCTCATCAGGATCTGAAAGGGGAACCACTCGGGGTGTCTTGCTGAAGTTGCTGATTTTTCTGTGTGCCCTAAGCAGTAAATCTCTTCTCGGAACCAGACCTCTGGCGTAAATGAAACACAGGCAACAGAAAGGACACCTGTGCTAACTTGGATGCAAATGGTGAGCTGTAAGCAAATGCCTCCCCACAGGGATAACTCTTCCTGGTTTTTATACTATTTCCACTCTAGGTGAGACACTGCAGGGATCAAAAACCCATCCCTGCTGTCATTAGTGGTTGTCATCCCAAAGTTATCCCTGTTGGCTGCAGTACCGTTTCTGTGGTTTGTGATTCACGTCTGTCCTGTGTTTGGGTAGTACACCCACAATTAATTGTTTCAAACTGCTGTGGGCTTTGTTTGTTGAGGAAGAAGAACATTGAGTCCCAACTTGTCCAAGTGTGAAGAATGAGCAGTGGGTGTGGTGGTTTTGTGGGGTTTTGTGTGTGTGTGTGTGTTTGTTTGTTTGTTGTTTGTTTTATTCTTTGACAGGATCCCTGTAGAGCTGGATCAGGGAAGAAGGGAGGTGAAATTTTGACATCTGGCTCTGCAAATGGCTTGAGGAGAGAGGACTCTGCTTGATCAGGCACTGGTGGTGTTTTGGACAGGAGGATACCTATGCCAATAGGGCAGACTCCATTCAAACTACAAGTGAAACAGGCAGCTGCCACTTCACATCTAGAAAGGTGTCATCAGGGTTTGGGTGTGACATTGCGGTTTGGGGTTTGAGTGGGATGTGGAGATGGCATTAAGCACTTTGACTTAAAATTTAGTCTAATTTTGGGTCCCTGAGGATCAGTTTAGCAGAAGGTAGGCTCTAGGGCTGTATTTCTACTTTGTATGCATGAATTAATGTCTGTATTTAGAGCTGAGCTAACAGAGGACAGGTATGGTTGTTCTAAATCAGAGACCATTCTTCTCTTGCTTGTACATGCTGAGCGAGCAGGTCTTTGTGCACAAGAAGGATCTTGGTGAGCTATGTCAAATAATTACTGGTACTAGGAATGCTACAAAAGAACTGAAAATTAAAACTAGCGGTGGCCACTGTCCATACATCAAATTCAAAGCACAAATCTCTGTTGAGTACCTCAGACTGCACCGGTGTGTGTTAAATTACTGTGAAGGATAATGGGTTAAGCATTTACAGACTGGGAAACTCAGAGCTGCCCCTGCATCTTTGGCTTGGTTGCTGTGTACAAAAATCAGGGCAAACTTTTATTTACTGGTCATATTCTTACTCTGTTTGCATGCTCTGAGACTTTACTGCCTTCAGGGCAAGGGTGAGGATGTTGCTTAATTTTATTTTATTTGTTGGGGTGCAAATGACCTTTTCATCTCACCTGCAGCTATGGCTCCACGTAGCTGTAAAAATAGGAGGCATCTCAGAGAATGAGGAATGTACCATTAGCAGCCACTTTTGAGATTTTGGTTTTGATTTTGCTCAGCAACACATAAATATGCTGTTTGGGGAGGGATAATGCAAACTGATCAAATTATCCTGAAGTCATCTGTAAGTCTACTGTCTGTCAGCTTGCAGTCCTCTGCTCTGTGCCCTATGTATGGTCCAGTTTCTGTGGCAAATATAGACAGACTAGATCTTCCTTTCTCACTGGATCAGATCCATCCCTCATGGATGGTATTTGCTGTGCAGCAAATGAGACCTGGTGTCCTGAGAATGTGTGGTTCACCTGCACACAGATAACCAGAATGATATTTAGCATTTGCAAAGCAGTTTGCATTCTAACATTTCCTTAACTTTGAATAGTTGAGCTGATGATGTGAAAATATTATCTTTTAAAATGTTTGGGTTTACACCCCTGTATTAACACTGTGTCAAGGATTGACACAAACACCAAGCACCCAGGAGCTCACCCTCCCCTGCCACAGCTGGGCAGAGGAGAGAAAAGGAATTCACATGGCTTCCCATGGGCTGTGCGTGGATCTCTGCATCCCTGTGGATCCCCACGGGCTGTGGGTGGATCTCTGCATCCCTGTGGATCCCCACGGGCTGTGGGTGGATCTCTGCATCCCTGTGGACCCCCAGGGGCTGCAGGGGCACAGGTCATGGGTCTCACCATGGCCTGCAGAGGAATCTTGGCTCCAGTGCCTGGAGCAGCTCTTGCCCCTCCTTCTCCTTGGCATCTCCCTGTTGTTTCCCTCACATGTTCTCATCTTCTCCTCTTCTCTGACTAGAAGAAAAAACTGTATGTGCCCACTTTGTTTGGATTTTCTTCTTGAATCTGTTATCACAGAGGTGTTACCAACCTCTCTAAGTGGCCCAGCCTTGGCCAGCAGCAAATCCATCTTCAGAGCCATCAGGGATTGGCTCTGCTGGACGTAGTGGAAGCTTCCAGCAGCTTCTCACAGCAGCCACCTCTGTGGCCCTCCCGCTACAGAAAACCAGCCTGTGCAAAACCAAAACACACTGAAAGAGAAGCAAAGCAGGACTGGAAGTCCTGGGGTGGAGGAGGACCTGCCTGCTGCCTCACGGTGTCTCCAGGGTTTATCCAGCAGATGTTTTCAGCATCTTAAAAGGAGAAATTTTGGCCAGGCGAGGAGACAGAAGCGAAGTGCCTGTGGCCAAAGAGAGCAGAGACTCTCCACTCTGGAAAGGGCAGGAGGGCGAGCAGGAAAGCCCCGAGAAGGGACATCTCCAGTTCAGTGCCTTTTCCCCACCTGTGGGATCTCTTGCTGATGTGTAACAGCTGTAGGCATTCAGAAGAAATTGTTGTGTACTTTAAACTACTTTCCCTGGAAACTCCAGGAGGCAGAAATACAGAATCCCCTGTTTGTGTGCTTTGCTCATCTAGCTCAGCCAAGTGGGAACAGACCCACGGAAGTGTATAGGAGGAAAAACTGGGAAATTTCGGGTCCTTCCAGACACACAGCCCCAAGAGGTCATGCACAAAGGGAAATAATGGTAATACATTGAATGAGAGGTAATAAATACCCAAGCACCGTCTAGTTGAAGGGGAAAAATGATGAGAATGTCTTTGTTGCAAGACACTTAGGTCTTCTCAAAGCAGCTTGACATTCCCGGTCTGCCACTTTCAAGTGCTGCAGCCAGTGACAAGGTCATGCCTGTGGAAGCTGTGATCTTTGTTGGTTAGTATTCCTCAGAAGGGATTAATGGCTAGGCTAGATGCAGGGTGCTGCAGGGATCACATCTTCTGCATATTCTCGGCTGTACCTGAATATCAGACATTCGTCTTCTTTGTGTGTCCCCATACCTTTTCTCTGTCTCCGAACAAGTGAAATAAAGCCCTTTGAGGGGAGGGGGTACCGTGGGTAAGGTAGCCTTCACTGAAGTCCTAGCTTAGGAATCAAGGCAGGTGTGCTATAATTTCAGATCTGTTTCAGCTCATCTGATTTTATGCTCATCACTTAACTGCTTTTGTTTCCCTACAAGCTGGGATGTGAATTCCCCTTTTCTGTCCTTAGAACAGAAGGCATTTTGGGCAGGGAGCTCATGATTGTGCAGTCCTACTTACCACAGCCCTTTACTGAAACTGCATCAATAACAAACTGGAGGCAGAGTCAGTAGGGGCAAAGTATCCCCAAGGGAGGGGACCCCTTCAGGCACATCAGGAACTGTCCCACCAGTGACATAAGCAGATGAGGGAGCAAGTCTTGAGACTTGAGTTACCTGCTTAATCCGACAAGCAGGGCTCAGATGAAGTATGCAGGTGAATTCCAGCAATTCTGGAATTTGATTCCAATTTCTGAGGGTTCTTTGCAGAAGGGTTTCCCACTCTCATTTGGTCTGCAGTACTCCAAAAGGATTCCAGGAAAAATCACTTAAGTAACCATAAGAACCAAATCCTTATTGCTTTTCTTTGCACATCTAATTAAGAATAACAACTGAACAATTATGTAATAGCTACTAGTAAAAAATTCATCTTGTCTTTTCCCTTAAAGGCATACTTAAATTCCTGCTCCTTTTAAAGTTTTCCAGATGAACTGTTGACACAGAGCTAAGGATAATCACTGCTGAGGGCCGGGCAGTGTCCTCAGCCTCCACATATTAAAAGGCCACACGGTTAAGATGATGTTCCTGAGCTGGACTGGTGTCCTCTGCCTCCCCCCACTTACGTAAGAATTACTATAAACAGAGATAAATTGTTTATATGGATTTCCCCACCAAATAATATTAGTATATAACCCAGCTTGTGTTTCTAGTGACAAGGCTGTTGAGAAACTGTCTGAATTTCAGCACATAAACAAATATCATATTTTAAAAACGTACATAAAAACATGTTGGCAGCCAGGAAAGTATTTCCTTATAGATCTTCATCAACAGTGAAAACAAATCGCTTCACTTAGATTGGTGATAAGTAATTTTATAAGCCAGCCTGCAGTATATCCAGTTTTATATGTTTTGATTCCTTGATGTCTTCCCTTTCCTTGTCAGTAGTCCAGCTGTGTGTCAGGGTTGTCTGCGCTTGGCTGGCTCCAGCCCAGCAGGGTGTGGATGTCTTCCCTGTGGCTGAAGCTTGAAAGACTTGGAAGCCTAAAGCACCTCATGGCATTTTCAGGATGAACAAAATCCACAGTGATTTGCAACAAAATCTGGTGTAGGTGTGGTCCTTAGGATGGCCTTTTTTTCAGTGCTCTCTCAAAATGTCTTTCTTGTCTCTGCTGTTCCTGTGCAGGTACTGGCCTGTCTTGGAGGTAGAGGCTCCATCCCAGAAAGGGGATGAGCAGGACTGAATTCCTTTTGAGGCTTGTCTAAGGGCTTGTGACTCTGTTGTCTGAGGTAGCAACTTCATTCTTTGTGGAACCCCTCAAATGGGGAATGAGAACCAAAAATTCTTATCTCTGAAAAAATTCTTATCTCTTAACATTGTTCGTGTCCTTCAGGGAGGATGGGAGCCTTTCACTGTGGTGTCCTGGGCACCTGCTACAGCTGCCAGGCAGCACCAGAACATCCCATGGGCAGCACCGAGGGCCTTCAGAGAAACAAGGTCTGCTCTTTATCCAGTGCCAGGAAGAGCTCATGGCACAGGGCTTTCTGCTCTTTGCCCCGTGACCTCTGGCTTCATGCTTGTCTAGATGACAGTCTGCAGTGAGAGGAAAGGGAAGCTGGCTGCTAGCCGGCTTCTCTGGATCTGGCTGTGGTATCTCCATCGTCAAACTGAGCAGTTTTTCAGTGGCTGCGGCACAAAGGAGGAGGGCAATGAGCAGTTCCATTGTTAGGGTAGAAAATACACATATTAATGAATGAATACATAGGGAATGTAAGTATAAGAGCATATAAATATGATTGTAAGTGCCAGGGCTGGGGCATAGTGACTGCAAGTCATTTGAAGTCTTCCCAGCCACACAGAGCTTCTCCAGAGGGGTAAGACAAAAATTCCCTGCAGGGTTTTTGTGGCAGGTACAGAAAAACCAAAGGAACCATTCTGAAATCTGTGTGAAGGTTGGTGTTAATGTTCACCACTCTTCAGTCTGCAACGCAGGTTTCATAGAGCAGTGTGTTTAACAATACAGAAAGAAATTCATGCTCCCACTGTCAGGTGATCAGTATGTGGTTGAACAATAGATTTTGGTGCATGTTGTTCTAGGTCCCCAAATATTTGATCTTGTGATGTGTTTCTTCACAGTCGACTAAGCTACTTATAAATTGTCATCTTCACCACATAAAGGGGAACATCAGATCAAAAGGCACATGTATGCTGACAATAGAAAGCTTTTAAGTGTCAAATTTCCAGAAAAGATTTCAACATCAGTTACATGAAAGGGCTGTATATTCTTTATGGTTAGAAAGATTCTGACATTAGGCTGTTTCTCTGTACCCTCTGTACTGACCATAATCCACCTATTTTGCACAGCTGATATCAGCCCAGTTGGAAAGTGGAATCATTCTAAATTGCTGCAGTTCTGACACAGCAGGGCTGATGAGGACAAGACAGAGTTCAGTTGAAGTCCACTGCACAGGACAGGGTAAGCTCCAAGTTCTGGAAGAGCTGTTCTCAGAGCTGTTTCTATTTTCAGCACTAGATCCCAGCTGCAGTTCCTACATTCCAAAGGTTTCCCCTGTGCTCAAAGGGTAAAGGATTAAGCCAACTCTAATTTTTCATTGTGCACTGTAAGATTTTCCAGCTTTTTCTCAAAAAGAGTTGTGCCAAACAAGACTTAACTCTGTACCAGATTCACCCCTGGTTTCCATCCCCACTAGTTTTTCTGTAGTCCTTTTTCTTAAAAGTATTAAACACCCCCAAATTTCAGTACTGCTGCTCAGGCAGTTGTTTAAATGACTGGCCAGATCATGAGGTTCTGTTCAGGTGTTTCCTCTCCCTCATGTGAGAAATGACCTGTCCCTGCTTCACTTCTCTTATCATGGGTCTAGACTTGCTGTATGTGAAGGGAATGTTCAGGAGGGAAGAATGGGAAGAACTTGCATGGCCCTCTAGGAGAGGGGATGCAGGTACAACTGGCTGGATCTGGAAATATTTTTTTAAAAAAATTAATCTGATGAGGATCAACGAGCCAGTGGCATTACTCACCCTGGAATAAAATGCGAGTTCCTGGATTAGCTTTAGATCTGGAATTTGAAAGATCTTCCCATTATTCAGCTCCAGCTATGCAGTTATGACGCACATTTGAAGGAATTTGGGTTTTTTTCCTGACTGACATCTTCTTTTCAAGACCACCCCCCCTGTAAATTCCTGGGCTGCTGACATCAGCACAAAAATAGCTAAAACCGGAGCTTGCTGTTGTATTCCTTTCTTCACCACATCTTGCAACACCTTCCATGCATCTCAGAAGTTTGTATAGGTTTTTCAAAATTAAATCTCATAATGGAGTCCATAGCAGGGAGACTTAAGTCTTTACTTAATATTGCTAGTATTTTTATATGGTTTACTTGATCTTCTCTTACTGCTAATCTCACATATTCAAAAAATTTTGTCCTCACATACTGTGAAAGCAGGTATAAAATCTGGAGGCTATCAGAAGCAAAATACTTAGTTTCTGCTATCTTGGAATCTTCTGATACCTTGCTTTCTTTTTATTTTTTCATTTTCCTCCAAAGCTTCTCAGGAAAAGAGCAAATCCTTTAGCTGAAGCCTGCGATGCTGGTAGCTGGTGCTGTGAGAGGGTAATGGCAAGGCTCCTGTTTAAAATGTTGTGGCAGTGTTTGAGGAGAGGTGGCAGTGAGCTGTCACCATTCCAGGAGAGTTAAGGAGTTCTTGTTCACAGAGGAGAAGGGCATCAACCATCCTTCTCCAGGAAGTGTTTGAAGGATTTGAAGGACTCACAGCCCTCCAGCTGGAAAGGCAAGAGCCAGGAAAACTACAAGGTTGGAGCTGGGGGGAAGGTGTTATCTGTGACAGCAAGAAGTGGGCTGGGGGCTGCAGGATGGAAGAGCATCCAGCTGACCCCTCTGACAGTATCATGCAATGGAATACTTTGTCTGATTTTTATACTAGGAGTGAGTCATACCCCTATGACTTCCCTTCTGTGGCTCTTCTGTGAATTGTTTACTTTGCAAGGACAGGATGTGTTGCCTCCAAATTCTTTCTACTTCTTCAGAGGTTTGCCAGAAGGGGAGACAGCTTGTTGGCAGCAGCAGATACCTTCTGCAGCAGCAGGGCCACCCCATGAAGAAGTTTCTTCCCAAACCAGCCGGGAGCCCTTGTAGCATTTATCAGAAGGTCCAAAAGCAGAGGTGTTTTCTGCATTGTGCAATAAAGGCTGAGGTAACAGTACCCAGTAGCTGCTGTACAGGCACTGGCAGCTGAGGAGCTCTGGGGTCTGGAGAGGGGATGGCATGGAATCAGAATTTCTTCTTCACAGATTGAAGTTGTATGGCAAAGGAAAGAAAGGCTTTTATCTGTTTCCATCTCAAATTAGATGAAACATGGGATTTGCTAAATTTGTGCTGGGAGAGCCATTCAGTGTGAAATCCAAGTCCAAAAGACCTGAAACAGAAATGGATTTTGGTCTTGAGCTGGAGAAGGTCCAGGGGTCCATAGCAGAGGCGACTGTCCAAGGAGGCCAGAAGAAGCGGTGGGTGAGCACTGTGCTGGCCAGCCTGGTAGCACCACCCGAGGCTGCACCACAGTCATGCTTCTGGCACTGGGCCCCATTCCTGGGATATTCTGAATGGATAGTTCTCTTCAAAAGAGGGAAAACAAATCGATAATTGAGTCCATCTGTGGCACTCTCTGGGTTATTTCCCCAGTGCTCTTATTACTGTTTTATGGTCCACGATGAGGATGTTTGGTTACAGAATCACAGAGCCAGTTTGGTTGGAAAAGCCCTCTGAGATCAGCGAGTCCAACCCATGAGCCAACACCACCTTGTTACCCAGACCACGGCTCTGAGTGCCGTGTCCAGTCCTCAAACACCTCCACGGGCAGTGTCTCCACCATCTTCCAGGGCACCCCGTTCCAGTGTCCAGCCACCCTTTCTCTGTAGAAACTCCTCCAAACGTCCAACCTGAACCTCCCCTGGCGCAGCTTAAGGCTGTGTCCTCTTGTCCTAACACAAATAGCCTGGGAGAGCAGGCCAAGCCCCACGTGGTTACAATGTCCTTTCAAGCAGTGATAAGGTCTTCCCTAAGCTCCTTTTCTCCAGGCTGAACGACCCCAGCTCCCTCAGCCACTCCTCATCAGACTTGTGCTCCAAACCCTTCTTCAGCCTTGTTACCTTTTTCTGGACATGCTCCAGCCTCTCAACATCCATCCTAAATTGAGGGGCCCAGAACTGGACCCAGAACTCGAGGTGTGGGCTGACCAGTGCTGAGCACAGGGGAAGAATCACTTCCCTGGTCCTGCTGACCACACTATTCCTGATAACAGGAGAGGATGCCTTCCCCCAAGTCCCGTGGTCGAGTTTCATCTCTGCTTGTCTACACTTCTGGTGACCCTAAGAAAACCACAATATCTTGCTGTGACTTTCTTCCCTCTCTAAAGTGCTGATGATGCTTTCATCCTCTTTGAGTGGTGTTCTGCCGATCAGACCAAAATCTGTGATGACGCAGGCTCTCTTGCACTGCAAAGGTGCTGTGCCCAGCACAGTGGACTCCAAGAGCAGAGAAACCTGGATGGGGCTGATTCCTCACAAAGCCTCTGCTCCTGCCACCTCCCATGGTGAGGCAGCTTTTGGTGTGCCTGGGAGGTGGAGAAGCTGTGTGTGGTGCAAGCCCTTCTCTAATCTGGGAGAAGAGAGCAGAAAACCAAAGTGCCGTGCCTCAGCGGGGGTGTGTCATTTGTCACCAGAAACCTGGTGCCTTTTGGGTTGCACCATTGAACCTCCACTCAGCTGTGAAACAATGACCTGCTTCATTCACCTGAAGAGGATTTAGGGGATATATAATTAAACGGGTAATAGCTGTTGTCACTCGGCAGGGCAGGGAATAACAAAGTTGCGTCTCCACTGGCTCCCTTGGCACGCTGTTTCAGCAGTTTTAAACTTTCCCTGTGCTTGTCTTTAGAGCTGAAATTACCAGTCCATAATTTGTGGTGCCAGGCTGAATTTATTCCCTGGAAAAATCCTATTGGCGTGAGTGCTCCCGTTTTAAGGTCATCTTACCTTTGTTAACTCCTCCTTTGAAAACCCTGTCCCTACAACACCCCATATAACCCCACAATCCTGCCCCTGTGGCCCTCTTCGTCTTCTCCTCCCTCCCTGACTCGGAGGGGGGAAATTAAACAAAGCTTAACAAAGCAGAGACTTGTTTCATCTGCTTCCCTGCCGGCGGCTGTACCTCCCTGGACACGATCATCGATCATCGCTGTTGCCTCACACTGTAACACATTGGGGCAGTACATTTTTGCCCTGGAGGCACGGGCAGTCCAGAGGAAAGGCTTTTCAGAGCAACCATCATCTCTCCAGAACCAAAGCCAGATTTCTTAGCTGCAACGTCCTTATCTGCATCATTTTATTGCACTGAGCTGCAGAAGTCTTGAGCACTGGAAGTTAAAACCAAAATTAATGATGGTTGTGCTTACAAGATAGAAGCAACTCTGTAAAATTGGGTCTTCAGTAGTTTACTTGAAGCAACCCAAATGAAAAGTTTTCATTTACCCTTCCTCTTTGGTTGGGCTCATGGTTTGTGAACAGAGGTATAGCACCCATTTCACTGATCCAGTGATATTTCCCCGGTTTTTAAGACACAGGCAGAAACCACTGTGTCTTTGGGCACCTCAGGACTGGAACTGCTTCACCCCCCCAGGCTTGGTGTGGCGACTTTGAGAGCAGCCTGAGAAGCCCCCGCAGGGGAAGTGTCCCCAAGAACGTGGGTCTGCACAGCATCATCAGAAATGTCTCTGCCTACTGTGCTGGTTTGGATGTGCTTTGTGACACTTTCTGGGTGAACTCTCACATCATCCTTGAGCAACCTCCATTGACTATGGAGAGTGTAAAGAACCAAGGTGTGGGGGTGATAGGTGGCTGTGACTGTTTGTTGAACAAAAGAACTGCTGATTACATTGTGGTTACTTGTCTTCAAGTATTTATTTGTTTTAAAATCAGGTTATTTCTTTTTTAGGACTATATTTTGGCTAACTTCTAAAGAGACTGAAATGTCTTCTTCAAGGGTCATCTGCATCTCTGATCCTGGAGAGGCTGTGCAGGGTAGTAAGCTTCTGACAAAGCAGAAAAATCCCCTAGTCCTGTTGAAAAAAGCACCACAATTTTTTTCATGGTTGAAGGCACATGACTATCTATTTATACAGTCAATCTCATGATGTATTCGTTTTCCTTTAAATTATACTTCCCATAGATTTGAAAGCGCATTGTGACATAAAGAAATGTGCTATTTTCTCACAGCCCCGCACCTTAGTGGAAAGGCTTTCCACGAGGCAAGTCTTAAGTTCAAAATGTTGGAAAAAGAGGGGTTTTAATGTAAATTATTGATTTGGCAGTTCTGCATAAGATTTTTTTTCAGAGAGGCAGTGTTTCCATCCTGCATCCCTGAGGTGTGTAGGGTAACATGTCTTTTAGATCTGCTGTGCATTCCCAGATGCCAGGGGCGAGGAAAGGAGGAACACTTAAATGTTGAAGGAATCCAAGCACTGGCATTTGGTTCATGCTGGCATTGATTAGTCCTCAAGAGGAATAAGCAATTAGTACTGGCATTCAATTGCTGGTCATCAGCCACAATCTGCCAATGTCCATTTGGCTTTTTCACTGGCCAGGCTCGTCAATGAGAGTGTGAGTGAGGGATGGCACCTCCAAATCTGCTGCTGCTCTGCCAGTGCCCAGCTGTGGGGTGCTTGCAGCATGCCTGTCAGGTTGGCAGTGCTGGGTCTGCAGCTGTTCCTGGGGCCAAATCAGCTGTGGCTTCAGAGATTCCACTCCAGGCTGCAGCAGGACTTTGGTGCCGTGAGACAACAATGATTTTTGAGTCAGACAATGCAGCTGCTCAGTGGAGTAAAGGCACCGTAGTCTCTGGATTTCTTTTAAGGTCAGGATCAATGCTTAAGCCAAAACATCATGAGCTGCTGTCCAACAGTGCCAGGCTGGACTGTTTGGAACGGACAGGGACAAGCAGGAACTTGCCACGTGTGCAGATCCCAATTTTGCAGCTGGTGCTCTGGCATCCAATGCTGCGGCTGCAGGGGACAAAGAGGCTCTGGATGCTGCAGCGTTCCCATATCTGCCCCTTTGCAGTACTTCATAAATTTACCTTGGGAATATTTGTTTTAACAGTGTGACCCATTTAGCACATTTGAATGTCTCCTGCTGAAAGAAGCTGATGTGATGCTGTGTCAGCAGCACTGGTGGGTACCTGCTTGTCTGAGCAGGAGAGCTCTGCAGGTGATGGACCCCAGAAAAGCGGGCTGAGGCTGATCCAAGGAGACACAAAGGGAGGGTGGTACCTGCCTTTTGGGAAATAGAGGGAGAAAAAGAGACGTGTGGGGGGGGGCAGCAAGAGAATAAAGGCAGGAGACAGAGCCTGGGACAGGGTGCCTGGGGAGAGGAGCTCTGGTGGCTTCAGTTCCTGCTGGAAAAGCCCTTGGATGAAGCTGCACGCTCTGCACCAAAGCAGTTTCTGGAGCATTTAACCATTAATGTCCTGGCACAGCTGGCCACAGGCTGTGACCCAGGAGCCTGCACTGTCCTGTCCCTACCAGAGTCCTCCAAGGGGACTCCGTGAACCCCGTCCCTTGCAGAGCCTGGAGCTCCTTGGTTTGCCTGTGGGCCCTGGGATGCTCAGGGCTGTTCTCATCCCAGGAAGGGCTTTGCTATGTCTCTGCCTAAAAGTACAGGATGCTCCTTCCAGCTCTGCTGCCTGCTTGTTTTTTGATTCCCTAAGTAGAAGAGAGGAGGAACTGGTGCACTGTAATGGTTTTCTTCTCCTTAGGCTTAGCTGATCATTGGATTCTTGGAGCCACATTTTCAGGCCAGCTGGTCTGATGTGCAGAACAAGAAGTTCTTCATCCCCAGCAGACCCTTTTGGGTTTGCTTTGCCTCAGAAAGTGACTGGGGAGGGTGGGTGGAGCATGGAGCTCCCCTGTGTGCTGGAAAAACATCTGTCTTCCACCCTGGGACTGTGCAATGCAAACTGATCTCACTCTGCTGCCACTGCCAGCCTGTCAGAGAAGGAGAGGCTCTTTAGTGAAAGCAGACAAAGGGTAGAGAAATGTATTTTTCAGATGATAGCCTGTATCAAAGAACTGAGATATGCCTGTGGTTTGTGAGGGTGGTGGGTTTTTTTGGTCGTGTTTTTTTTTCCGTTTTTTTTTAATTATTATTTTTAATTTTAAATTAAGGAAATCAACAAAGCAATGTAAGAACTGAAGTATAATTTTAATTGGTAACAACTTGTATGAAACTGAACACAGGACTGCAGACATATCTGCAAAACCTTGACTCTACATTCTCTGAAGTTACAATACATAGAATATAAAATTGTAAGAGCAAATAGCACTTGCAACTGCCCCAGTCCACCCCAAGTAATCATTTATTTCCATCCAACTTCTCAGTTGCTTTGCTTTCCTATGAAAGTCCATCCCCAGGGCTGTGACAAGCTGTGAGGAATGGTAGGAATAGTCACCCCCGAAAGGTCTGGGAGGCAGGAAAGCAAAAAACAGAGCCCCTGGTAGAGCCTGTCCAGGCAAGGGGAGAGGAGGAACAGGCTGTGAGGCAGCTGGGCTGTCCTGCAGCCACAGCCACCTGCTCTTCTGAGAGCACTTGACCTTTGCTGAGGTTTTGAGGCGTTCCTGTGATCTGCAGGTGATTGGGTGTTCATTTGGGTAAGCACTGCAGACAGACCCTGAAGTGAGCAGGTGCAGGGTGTCCTGCTTCCCTGCCAGCTCAGGTTTTCCCTGCCGTGGTGCTGGCAGTGCTTTGTGCTGGATGTCAGAGCTGTGTCTGTGGGAAAGGGGTGGTCAGCCAGGGATGCTCAGCCCTTCCCCATTTCATGGCAGGACCGTGTCAGCCCTGCCCTGTTTGCAACACCCACTACACAGCACAGAAAAAGAAAATTCTGGGAACAGTTCTCCAAGCCTCCATCCTCTTGTCTCCACTCTGTGCTCACTCTCTTCAAATACATCTTTCTACCATTAGCTCTCCTCTCCCACCTCTATTACACTCAGCAACCTCGGGTTTGTGCTGCTCAGCCAGCAGTGATCCATGCCCCCGTGGCATCGGCGTGGGCTGCATCCCAGGCTCCCTGCGGTGAGGGCGCCTGGACCGTGGCATGGAGTTGGCATGGATTTACACTGCCTGTACCTCCCTGGAAAACTCCTTGTGCTCTGAACTACCCGTGAAGATGGAGCTTCCCTGGCACGTTTCCCTTGCTAGTGGCAAAGCCGTGGATGGGGCTGAGAAGCTTTCCTTGTGTTGTTTCTGCACCATTTCGTCCCTCTGCTGTGGACACGTTGTTTCACTGGCAGGTTGTGCCAGAAGGATATAAAATATCTTGTCTTTATGTAGCACCTCTTGTTAGAAGGGACCCAAGGGACTGACAGGTACCCAGTTCTGAAATGTAGCCAGCTGCAGAGTAGAGCTCCTCCCCAGCTCAAAACAGACTCAGTATGGGACTTGTTTTTCCAGGATCTCAGAGTCAACCCCACAACGCATCGAGATTTTTTTCCCTCCATGTTTTGCTCGTACTTTGTGTCCATCGGCAGCCATCCATCATTACCAAAGTTTGCTGTTCACTGTCACTGCAGGACACAAGCTTACTATGGCAGGTATTCCAGCAAGCTGAATTTCACCCAAAGAGAAATTGCAGATTCTTCATCCATGACCTGAGGTTTCCTGGAGGAAATAAGGGAGGAGCTGACTCAGAGCGGAGTTCTGCTACATTTTAAACAGGCCCCAATAAGTCTGATTCCTTAGCCAAATGTCCACCTTATCATTTTTCTTACAGTACAGTTTCTCTCCCTTCTGCAGGAAAAAGGGTCTCGCAAAATTTATTGTGCCGTTCGCGTGTCCTATAGCTTGGTTGAGCAGGATTTGGTTGTCTTTGTAAAGCATCAGTGTAAAAGACTCATTGAGTGTCTTCTCGCGGTAGAGCTGAGCATAGATGAAGTAGGTGCCACTCTGCTGGATTATGAGGTTCTGCCCTCGGGCCTGCACCATCCCGTTGCAGTGCTTTAAATTCCAGTCCCAGTTCAAGTATCCTGGCTCTAGGGTAGAAGGCTGTTTTACTGAGGAAAGCACAGACAAAATGGTGTGGTGATTAATTATGTCCAAGGATAACCTTGTTCTGTACAAGAGAATGCTTTATCACCATTTCCCATTCTCTCACTCCCCATTCGCTTCTTGACTTTTAATAATTCTTATTCCCTTGTTATTCTACTTGCTGTTATTATAATTATTATTGATTGTTCTTTTTGAGTTTACTGACTTCTAAGAAGCGCTAGAAGGGGGTTTCAATCTTCCAGGAGAGGCTATGAAGGACCTCTGTGGCCATGGGTGGTTTGGAGGTGCTCCTTGCCAGGGCAGTTTAGCTGTGGAAAGCACCCTGGAGATGGACAATCAAGACTGAGGGCTGGGATTAAGCTGGTCTCTAAAAACAAAAAATTCCTAGGTGGGATTTCAGCTGGATCTGAGGATGATGAGGAATACAGCAATCTTCTTACAGGCTGCTGTGGTTATGGCCCTTCACGAGGGGAACAATCACTGGCTGAAATTAAATTTTTCATTGAATTAATTAAACCTCTCTGAAGGACTCAGCTACTCTACGGGGTGTTACTTCAGAACTGCCCTGGGGTTTGCTTAGAGAGCTGGTGATTAACACCCAGCAGCAGTAAATCTGGTGACCGCTGTGGATGCCTTGAGAGGCTGCCTAGAACACAGGCTAGACAGAGTTAAAGAAATAAGGTAGGGATTTAAAGTCTTTTAGAGGATACACTTTGGGCAGTACAAGAGCCCAGCCGTGGCTACACCTAAGATAGACCAGAGGTCATGAGTTTTCACACTTTTGTAAGTTTTGGTCCATTTCCATATTGGGGTTAATTGTCCAGTTACAGCCTCAGGTTATGCAGTCCCATCCTCCCAGACTGCTCTCCTCAATTCACTGCTGTTTATACTTTTTGGGCCTGAAGCTGCAACGGTGTCCCTGGTTCTGGGGCTGGAGAAGGATTGTTTTGTGTGACTGAGCTGTGAGAACTTGCTAACACTTCATATGAAGTTCAGAGTTACACACTAATGCAGGACAGAATCTGGAAAACATGAGAGCTGGAACTGAAGGCATCAGTGCAGTGCTGGTTTCACAGGCTGTTTTTCGGGGAGGTGCAAGCAGCTGACTCATGCAGAGAGAGGCGGCTGCTGGCTGCCAGCCCTGGGTGCAGAGCTGGGCAGCTCCATCTCTCACGGCCACAGTGCCCTGGGGGCTCTCTCAGTGCTGACCCCTGTCCTTAAACAGGCACCAGGCCTGTGACACAGCCAGCTTGTGTCACAGCACAAGCCAGAAAGCAGGTCTGGAACCTCCACACTTACCATATCCATGTGCCCAGCATAACTCTGGTGCCTGTGGAAAGAAGCAGGGCTTGGTCAGTGTTTCCTCCTGTAATTTTCCATTTCTCAACGAGCTCAGTAGAGGATCATTATCATTACAAGAGCACAAAAGCATTCTCCCAGGAAGAAGAGTTATCTTTCTACCCACCATTACAAGCGCAACCAATGTTTTGTTATGAAAAAACAGATGTTTTCCAACAAAGTTTGGAATGCTAAAAAAAGGTCCCATTTTTCATATCCATTTTGGTGGTATTTTCACAAATTCAAAAAAGAAAAAAGACAACCAATCAGCAATGACCTGCAGTAGCCCTGAGAATAGTTCTACATTCCTTTTGGGTGAAAGGATTTCATTCTGTCCCTGGACTCAGCTCATGTGGATGCTCACAAGCGATGACTCTGTGGACAAGGACTTGACTTAAGCCCAGTGCATAGACGTGGGAAGCTGCACAGCATTGTGCTAATTCCCCCTCATTAAACCCATGAACTTTTCCTTCTGTGCAGAGTGCTTTGGAATCACTCAGGCAAATAAAATCAGCACCATCACACCAGATAGGCAGTACAGGGAGGACAGCTGCTGACTTTTAATCCTTCTTTTCTCTAACTGCTGCACATGCTTAGCTCAGGGCGACAGGCTTTCTGACACAGTAGTCAGTTCTGCCTTTCCAGCCCAGGGAAGAAGGTGGGTGCCCTGGTGGGAAACTGTCAGTGGCAAGAGATTTCAGTCTATTCCCCTGGCTCACAGCTCGGGCTTTGCTCATGCAGCTCATGCTCTTCCTACACGGCAGCTCCGTTTTCTCTCTGGAAGAGCCCGTAAAAAAAGCCAGATTTGGGATCAGCTTACAGATACAGGGACCCGAATCTGCCTCACATCTCTCGCATCTTTGATGAATGCAAGCTCTGAAATGCTTAAATTTGCTATTGGAGCACAGCCTCATTCCTTCCTCGGGAAGTTGCTGTCCTGAGTGCTGGGGAGGTTGTCGGCAGCCTTGCCGGGAAAGGCTTTCAATGCCCGCTCCAGCTTTCACCAAATAATAGGAATCAACAGGACTGAAGGCACTCCTTTCACTTACTAAAGAAACTTTCTGTTTACTAAAGTAACTGTCCTGAAAAAAAGAAGGGAAGGAGTGGAATATGTGTGAACATCTGTGTGCTCATTGCCATCAGAGGGATGCAGTTGTGACTGCAGGTCACAGAGCTGCTGCTTCACAGCTCCCAGATAGATGATGGAAGCTGTGGGTTTTGGGCTAAAAGTGGACTAAAAGCAATTCATTTATTTGGAGTTTTTTAATATATATTTTCTTGTAGAGAACATTCCCCCCTTGTGGGAATTTAGCAGGAATTTAGCTTCATATTTTATTAAAAAAAAAATCAGTGGTTTGTGGGATCAGTCCTCAGAGGGGTTCCTGGCATCATTATGCCCCAAGCAGCTCCCAGACCATGAGAACAAACTACCCTTCCTCTTAACAGAAGGGGGCTTTTTCCTTGTGTCTTCCCCTGAAGAACTGGAGGGATGTACATTACAGCAGGATACCTCAACCCAGCATCCCAAACTAGTTCTTGGCTCCTCCAGGGCACAGAAGCACAGTTTGGAAAGCAGAAAATAAGAAGCTGCCCCTCAGCACATGAATCACTTGGCTCACCCTGTATTTCTGTTTAGTACAGTTAGAAAAAGCTCATTGAGATTAGCTCATGAAATGCAAAACAAAACACTTGGCTCAGTAACTGTTTTTTGTGCCAGATTGGTAAAAGCAAGTGTGAAAAGGCTTTATGCCTGGCGAATTATCATGACTTCTCAGCCTCTCTGGTCCCTACAGAGCATCATCACTTGAGATCACATTGGAACAGAGCACATCATTGGTGCAGGAGAAGAAAAACCAGAGAAATAAAACCTGACCTTTTTTTTTAAGGTTAAGGAAATTGATGGAAAACACTGAAGACATTGAGGAATTGGTGAGACAATAAGGGATTGGTGAAAATATTATCAGCTGAAATCTTGGAAACTAGAAGCATTAGCACTCTTCAAAGAAGAGAGAAATACTAGGTTGGAGTTAGCTGATAGCATCAACACAGCACTATTAATAATTAGGAATACTACACTGCAGAGTTAAGATTTTTGCTTTGTCCTTACCTGCTGATGATGGAGCAAACAGAAGATGATGGAAACCAGGGCTGAAATAATAATCAACACAAACATGAGAGCATAAAAAACCAGTCGCAAGCGCATGGATCTCCTGCTCTGTGGAGCATTCCCATCCTCCAGCGTGGCTGGTGCTTCCATGATGCTGGTCATAGAGCCGGAGGTGAAGATGAGGATGCAAACAGCACCGGGGCTGAGGAAGGCACTGCCGGAATTCCCGAGGTCCGTGTTGCCACAGCGGGACATGGACAGCATTTTATGCTGGCGATTTCCCCACGCTAATAAGGCCAAGAGGAGGAGCCACCAAGTTTCATCATCAGCCCGGGCTAGAAGGCAGCGAGTTTGTACTTCCTCACGAAACTGAGGCAGGCAGCTTTCATTTGGCTCCTGGCCCAGGAGGCCTGACATGAAACCGGCAACAGGCTCCAAAAATCACCTCGCAATATCAGTGCCAGGAGCCAAGGTTAAAAACCCTCCAGGGAGCGCAAAGTTCCCTGGATGAGGGATGAAGAGATGAGGTACCAGGCACAGGGACCTCACCCTACCTGCTGCTGTCTCTGGAGGTGCCAGCGCTTGCTTTTTTCCCAGCTGAGGAGTCGGCAGCAGATGGGATCTGGTTCTCATTTTGACAGCAGTGCTGATGGCAGGAGGGCATTTTTCCAGTTCCCAGGGGACGTGATTCATACAGTAAAAGTGAAACTACACGCGCTCCAAAATGTGACGCCACGCAACAGTCTTGGCTGCAAACGGAAACAGCAAATGGAATCCAACTGCCAGCCTCCACTTCCCCCTGACGCCATCCAAGGACAAGGAAGATTAGGAAAAGAGCGGGGGTTTTGTAGATGGCTTTCAATTTGCTGTTTGAAATGAGTTGAATTTCAAGGTCTTCCTGAAATAATTTTTAGCTTTTCAACTTTCTATGTTTTTCCTTACCTGCTTTTTGAGTTTTTTATTGTGGGAACAAAACTGTGATTAAAGTGTGGTGTGGAGAAGGGAAAAAAAAAAAAATAAGGAGCTTGAGAAGTAAAAAATAAATGTAAACTAAAAAAAACCCCAAGCCAACTAAAAGAAATAGTTTAATCGTGAGCTGTGAAAGTAGTTTCTATTTTTTACATTCTGCACATTCTTTTGAGTTTTCCTATGAAAAAGTGCTCTTCATTGGTGTTTATTTAGAAAAGAAATTCTGATGTCACAAAAATGTCACTGAGAAATCTCTGGCATCTCTTCTGCACTCCCTTTCTGGGGATGGAATGCATAAAAAATGAACTTTTTAAACTTTACTTTTGGTTCTTCTCTACCTCTTCCCAACCTGTGGGTGAAACCTCAGCTCTTCTGGCTGCATAAAACCAAAATTAAATATCTGTGAAGTGCTGGAGGCGAGCTGCCCGCCCTTCAGGGCACCCTTTAGGGCAGCTTTCGGGCAAACCATGGAAAAGGAAAGCCCCTGGGAGCCTCGAGGTGACCTTCCTGTGTCACCCCCGCAGCCTGTAAAGGTTTCCTGCCTGACTTGGTGGCAATATCACACAGCTGATGTCAAGGAGACAAGGTACTTTCCACAAACTCCTTCCAAAGGAAATCATTTAAGGACTTAGCCTGTGTGGGGAGAGTTTTTGGTCAAACACAGAGCTATTAAAGTTACCACAAATAGAGCTCAGGGCCAAAAATGTCAGTCCTAGTATGCAAAGCTTGCCAGTTGCTTCAATAAATCTGGGGTTTAAATGGGAATGATCACGTGGGGGCAGGATCATATGGGACCAAAAAGGATCTGGAGTTGAATGCTTCCAAATATTGAACAGGCTAGACTCTACCTTGAGTCCAGCTAGTATTGTATTTATTTTATATTAATGATATCATGCTACATTAAGCATGGGTACAGTTGCCTGTGTGGCCCACCGTTAAGGGGCAGCACTGGAGGGCAGTGCCCAAGGACTGTAAATCTGCCTTTCCATCGTGTTATTTGTAAATATACTGCCAGTGTGTGGTGGGGAGAGAGCCCTGGCACTGCAGCCCTGTGCCAGCATGCCAGTGAGGCCACAAGCCCTGTGCAGGGCTGCAGGAGCCTGGCAGGAGGCAGCAAACAGCATTTCATTCTGCAGGTCCCACCAGCTCAGCCAGGCTTGGGAGCAGTGAAATCACTCTTTAAATTAAGGTGCTCTCTCTCCACTTGCAAGGATATTTCTGGATGCATCTCAGCTGGATTGTGCCTACAGACCCCAGCAGTTCTTGTTCAGCCAGTGTTTAACCTTGTTGCTCTCAGTTAAAAATAAGGGACTCAGGCTAAGCAGAGCAGAAGATGCAATCACAGCCAGATTTGGGCTCATTCTCTTCCTCATTTCTCACACTTCCAAAAGCAGCCTTAGCTCTCAGGATGGGATTTTGCAACAGTGTGTAAATTGACAGGATGCCCACTGTATGGTGTTGTTGTCCTTCCTTTTCTTTCTTTTTTTCCTCCCTTCTCACAGCCTGTTAGGGAGATATGGAAACAAATTTAGTGCAGAAGCAGTTGTGCTCTGCGTGAAGGGACACAGGGACATGGTTTAGCGGTGGACCTGGCAGTGTTAGATTAATGGTTGGACTCCATGATATTAGAGCTCTTTTCCAATCTAACTGATTCTGAGGAGCCGGGTATGACTCTTACCTGCCTTTTTGCCCTTACTTCCTTTCTCTGGTATCTTTAGAACACAAGTATTTGGCAGCCTTCATACTGGCAATGCCACAGCTCAAAATACATGAAGTTTATTTCTGGCTTTGAATTTCCATTATGTTGGAGGGCGTAGGTGCAGGTGTTTGACTCCCTGCCAAGTCCTTAATCCAAAATATCTGTTCAAACGATTACAGGGAATGAGTATCATGTGCTCCACTGTGAACCTCACTTCCCCTGCCTAAGCCCAGCCCTGGGGACTTGTGGTAATGCCTCAGGCAGACTGGAAGTAGCAAATTTACCACATGCATTTTCAGGCAGGAACTTTCCGTCACTCTTCCTGGCACTGTGGTGACCCTCATTAGCACGTTTGTCCCAGCTCCCCTCTCTCAGCTGCCACCACGTTGTGCTTTGCAGCCTGTCCTCTGGGTAGCTGCTCTCCAAAGCCTCGGCAGCCTCATAAAATATTTGCATTTTTCATCACCAAACAAGGCACCACTGTATGAGCAAGAGGTTTGCTTTAACCCTGAAGTAGGTTTCTCAAGCCCTGAGCAGCTTGTTTTCTGTCAAAACAAAGATTGCCCTATCTTTACTTTGTGGTGCAGCCTGCATTTATGTGTGTTCGTGGGAAGACTGGCATGTTTCCAGCTGCCACAGCTTTCCAAGAATATGAGAGAGGCTTAAGAAGCATAGGAAAGCCCTAGTGGAATTTCAGCCCTCGTCCACAGAAGCAGAGAAAGAGAAGGATTGATTAATTTGAATTTCAGCTCTCTCTGTTGCACCCTATGTCTGGGCACTCCTGCTCTCCTTGCTTTTCCCAAACTGAGTGGTTTGGGGTCACAACAATATCAATGGGCAAAAAATGGAAAAAAAAAAAAAGGGGCTCCGTGGGGGAAATGGTAGTAGGAAGCCACAGCAGGATGCCTTGTTGGGGCAGCCCCTGGGCACTCTGAGTCCCAGTCTCAGGTCCACGGGCTGTGCAGCTGGCACAGGGCCACACTGGGGGGACCACAGTGGTGAGTCCCCCAGTGGGAATCCTGGCTGTTGAAAGTGAAGGAAGTCATTGGAGTTCTCTGGCACCTTGTCCTGGCTTGTTTCTCATGCACTGCTCTTGTTTTCTATCTGTTTTCCATTCAGCCCCTGGCTGCTAGGCTGGTGAGGGGCATGGTCTGAATGGTGACTGACATTAGGGGTGGGTATAGCAACGGTCTCACGTTAAATGGGATCTTAGAAATTTGCCATCTGGGTACGGCCTCAAGGGTTGAGTGTCTTCATCAGCCTAATGAAAAGGAGTGAAACTTAGAGAAATTGTGTCTTTGACTGTGTTTTCAGCATGTGCTGGGGTTAGTGACAGGTAAGGGTTGCCCTTTGGGCCAGGGATGCAAGTGGAGGGAGACCTGCTCCAAGCTCTTGGAAGTGCTTGCTTGGGTGAAGGGTGTCAGAGCCATCTGAGCTGTCAGTGCTGAGGGATAACACTTTGGGTCTCTTGTCGCAAATGCAGATTTGTGTAAGAGATTGAGAGTCTCATTCCAATTGCCCAAGTCCTGCATTCAAACCAAAGGAGCAGAGGACTTCAGCGAGGGAGCTGGTCCTCTGTCTGTAGGAGAAGAGGGATTTGCCTAGTCCAAAACTCTGAAAAGTATTTCCTGATTTTGCAGCCCTTGTCACTGGGGTTGGGGGAAGCAGTGCAACCTCATTCTCTGCTGGCTCTTGCTGCAGAAGTGGGGGAGCTGTGGCTTGAGAGCATGAGCGTAAGTGGAAACAATGTGAATGGGACAGGATAAAAAAGTGCTAATTGTGGTCTTCTGAAGACACCAAATAGAGAAGTGGTTGTTCACATATTTGCACTCTCCTCACCCAGAGAGTACCAGTGATCATGGCTAATCTGGAAAATTACAGTGGTTCCGCACCAGTCTCAGAAAATACGTTTGATTTTTGCAGGTAGGTGGGTGAGTTCATTTTCCAAGCCTCAGTAGAGCTGTTGCAGAAACCTGATGCTTGTTTTCTCCTTCAGCGGCAAGTGTCACATTCCCGGGGAGGTCTTCTGCCCCCTCACCTCACCCCGTCCCATCCCACGGCAGGAACACCAGCTGCTTCTGGCATGGTACCTGAAAGGAATTTGTCTAACTGCAGACCCCAAAGAGGCCCTCTGTTGTAGGTCTTTGTTCTCCTTAACAATGTGGAGTTTGTCCTCAGTCTCCCATAGGCTTCCAGATTAAGCCCGTGGCCCCATTTCCTATCCACCATGGTCAGGTTATTCCTTTCTCTCTGCATCAGCCATTTATGGATAAATCTTTTCAAATGACAACTGGACTCTTGGGAGATGTTTTCCCACATCTCCAAAATCTCAGTTTTCCTTCTGGTTACTTGTGACTGATTCATGCCCTTTCAGGAAGTAGGACACTTGTTTCTAGACTCAGCCCTCCCACACACACCTTCAGGCTTCCATGTACAGAGAAACTTCTGCCTTTTCCAGCGAGGGTCACCTTCAGCCTGGACTCTGCAGCTCCCACATGCTTTTCTCACAAATTATTTGTTCCTTATTGAATTTCTACTGCAGATCATTCCTGCTTATGCAGAGTAGGAACTTGCACCTTCTTCTTCCTCAGTTGTGTCCCATTTTTTCAGACACTCTCTCCAGACCATTTGAATTTCACCCTGCCCTTGTGTGGCACTCTTGCTCTCCTGCCCAGGCTTGAGAGCCTACAGCTGTGCTTCTGTAGCCAGCCCTGCACATAGAGCATTAACCCAAGCAGATTGTAGGAAAATGTGGGCTGCACGAAAGGAGATGTCACCAAGAGGTCAAGGGAGGGGATTGTGCCCCTTTTCCCTGCTGTGGTGAGAGACCCCATCTGGAGTGCTGCATCCAGCTCTGGGGCCCTCAGCTCAGGAAAGACTGGAAGGATTTGGTGAAGTGAGTCCAGAAGAGGGCCAGAAAAATGATCAGGTGGATGGAGCGCCACTCCAGTGAGGAAAGACTGAGAGAGTTGGGGTTGTTCAGCCTGAAGAACAGAAGGGTCCAGGGAGATCTCATGGAGCCCTTTCAGTACTTTTTGGGGGCTTACAAGAAAGGTGAAGACTAATGTTTTAGACAGACAGGACAAGTGGTAACGGTTTTAAATTAAAAGAAAGTCAGTTCAGATGAGATACACGGAAGAAATTTTTTACAATGAGTGAGGGTGGTGATGTTCTGGCATGGAACAAGTATGTAGCAATGTTTTTTCTAGTGTAGGAGGTTGTGTACAGAAGGATGGGACTTAGATTTTTTTTGACATTTCTGAGCTCTGGGGTGTGCTGTGGACTGCACTGGTGCCTGGCCTGCCCAGGGCATGTTGTGGCAAGGAGCCCAGAGGGAGGAGCGGAGGAAAAAGAGCAGTTGTTTCCTCATTTGGCTCTTTCACTTGCCTTACAAATTACTTTAGGAAAGTGAAGTACTGTTTGTTTAGTCACTCATCCTACTCCTCCTCTGGCAGAGATCCCAGACTGCTGAAACGGGAGAGCAGAAATCCTTCTGAAAGCTGTGAAACCTTGGCATGGTTCTTCCCTAGCCCAGGGCAGGGAAGCCTTGCATCACCCACCCAAACACTGAAATTTTTCTTCTTCAAATCCTTCAGAAAGACTTAGAGCTCAGAACCTCACATTGCATTGCATCAGCTTCTGGCAACCTGCCTCTCTCTTCTTCTGCCCTCCCTGGTAAAATGAAACCGCCCTGCCCTTGCTGTCACTCACCCTTGGAGCTATGTGTCAGTTCTGGGCCAGCCTGACAAGAAACCCAGCTCTGAAAAGGCTGGCTGAAAACCTGGCTTTCCTTTTAGCCCATCAACGTCAGGGTGCTGTGCAGCGTGAGCGAGGCACCTCCTGCCTTCCCCGGCGCACCCCAGCAGGCACAGTCCCGTTGTGGAGTGGGCCCCCAGCCCCTGCCTTGGGCTGTTCCTGCTCCCCATAGCGTTGCTCGAGGGTGGCTGTGCTAATTAAGCCTTCTTATCCTTGTGCAGGGATGTCTTCATAGTTTCCACCCTGCTGGCTTCCTCCCCATTGCATCATCAGACGCTGCTTTTATTCCCTCTGCGCAGTTGAAGATCCGCTGCCTTACGATGGAGCTGGGGCTGTGTCGTCAGCACCTCCAGTGCTGCTTTGCCCAGCTCCCTGGCCTTGATCACATGAGCTTTGCAGGACGGGATTCCTTGCCCTGGGAGGGCAGCAGATGACAAGCACTGGCACAGGGACATCCAGTCCTCGCATGCAGCATGGAGCTGCCCACGCTGGGCACACACAGCCTGGCCTGCCAGTACTCAGCTCTGGGGATACTCCATGTTTTGGGGAATTGCCCTTTCCATTCAACCTTGTATAACAATGGTTATGCTGAGTGGGCTCAGAGACCCATCCAGTGTGGTATCCTGCCTTAGACACCAAGTCTGATGCGCATTCTGCTGCTTTCCTTTCTGTGGTTACTGAGGAATTACTTGTGTGTGAGTCTGCTGCTTTCTGAGCCTGTCTAACCTTTTAGCTTCCTCTAATAATGATGACTTAAATAGATTATTTTATGTGACCTATGGCATGAAAAAGCTCCTAGAAGTCCTTGTTTTCCATTTAATCCTGCTATCCATTCATTTAACGAGATACTCCCTTCTATCTGAGCTCACTTTGTAAGGAGCAGCCAGCACAGATCTCATGCCACCCTCCTGGTGCTTGTGGGTCCGAGGGCCCATGCAGGGTCCTGCAGCTGCAGGCTCCTCTGGTCTTCCCAGAGTGATGCTGCTCAGGATGCTCCTTTCTCCTCTGACCATCCATGATCCTGGGACAGAAGCAGGGGTCTGGTGGAGAAAAATCTCTGGAGTAAGGAGTTAGGATAACCCATTGCTGGGATTTTTTGAATCTGTAGCATTGTGCCATCCAGAAGAGCAAAAAGAGCCTCCTGTGCAGTTTGTGGTGAGCAAGCTATGTCATAAATGCAGCAGCCACACCGTGCTGTGGCCCATATCCCCACAAATGTGCTCAGAACAGGAGCACAGGCTCGGGCAGGCACGTGTCAGTTGCCTGTCCCTCATCCTGCCTCTGCTCCCTGGGGGCAGGACACACACGCGTGTGGCCAGCACCTGAGACACTGTGACCAGCCCCTGGCTGGCTTGGCTGGGACCCACAGCAGCCTCTCTGCTCTGGTCTGGTTTGGCTCGGCAGCTCGTGACCACGCTGTGCAGTCGGACACCCCGTGGGTCTGGGTCAGAAGTCCTCAGCAGGAGTTTCCTTCCCATGGTCACTTGGCAGATGGTTTCTGAGCTCTGTCCAGAGGCCGGCAAGCTGAGTGGAAAAACCTTGAGGAAAGCAGCTCGGGATCCCCATCAACCACCCAAGGCAGTCCCTTCTCCCCTTCTGCTTGCCAAGAAGGCAGGGAAGAGACATCCAAACACTGACCTCAGTGTTGGACCTCACTGAGCTCAGCCAGCTCTGCCACCCAACACCCACAGCCTCCCCATCCAGCTGGCCCACCCTCTCTGCACGTTTGCTTTTGTCTTTCTTCCCAGAGCTGAGCTCCTGTTACTGCTGCCTCCAGCAAAGTTTAGAAAAACAAGGAGTCGTCCTCAGCCCAGATCAGAAACAAGGGAAAAAAATCCATCCCTTCAGACACCTTTGTGTATTATCACTGCCAAGTTCTCCAGATTTGTGCTTCCTGGCACAGACTTCCCGACATCTGGGAGATGTCCTGGACAGATCCCATGGCTTGTATGTAAAACCTCCCAGGGAATGTGTGGCTGTCTGGTTTATGAACTGAAAATTTGTAAAGATCAAGAAGGAAAAACTTCTGCTCTTCCTTGCAGTCAAAAATGTTACAAGTTCAGACAGTATGACATTTTGTTTTGCTCTTAAGGCTTTTATTTGTTTGGCTTTGAAAAAAACACACTGTTATTTTTGAAATTAAGCCCTTTTATTTACATGAATAACGGAAACAATCTTGAAAGGAATTAAGAGAAAATTACTGCCTGTGGGAATGCATCTTCATTTGCATCAAAATTACGTTAATAGGACTCAGTCCAACCCTTCAACTGATTTTATCCAACTACTGAATTGCATTCCTTGGAGGATTTGGCAGAAATTAAGGGATTTTCACCCAAATCAAGTATGTTTCCTCTGATTAAGGACAGTCCCCAACCTTATCATAAAATCTAACCTGTCAGTGGACCTTTCAAAGGCACGGCTTGAGAGACTGTCAAGAGCTGCCACTTGAGTACTTTGTGCACTCAAACCCCTGCTCCCTGACCCTCTTCTCGCCACTGGGATCATCTCTTAATTTTGGGAGGTTTTACAGCAACCTGTTCTTGTCCCCTGCACACCATTACCACGATGCAGGCACCAGCTTAGGAGGGAGCAGTTTTAGCAGGGAGCTGGTAGCAAGGAGACAAGGCAATTCCCCAAGCACAGCTCAGGGCGGAACACAGCTAAGCAGCTGAACAGCATTTACCTGATGTGGTGCCTGGAGGATGGAAAGTAAAAGATGATCCTCTGTTTATTCAGCTGCCTTCTCTACTTGCCATCAGAACAGAAAAGCTGATGGAGACTCGGGCAGAAGAAAAATTAAAGTTTCAGTCAGTTTTGCAGGCCTAGTGAGGTTTTCCACCCAGCCCAGAAACTGATGAGCTGGCATTACCAGTTGGGAGCTGTTGCATTTGTTTGATTACCAACCTTCTTCGGAAGCCCTTCCCATCAGGGTCCCCAGGCAAAAAACCTGAAATTTCTTTCCTGCTTCTTTTGGTTAAGTGAGGTGTCATTTATGGGCTCACAAACGGGCCAGGTTGGTGACAGATCTCAGCTGCCCACACAGCACCTGGCAGGATGACCTCAGGTGCTGCAGCGAGGTGCACCTCTCCTGAGGTGAGGGCACACCGAGGAGGAGCAGGCAGGGGAGGTGCAGCTGGAAAGGAGGGGCATTTTTATGTTTGCAGGAATTCTGACCTCAGGACATCCCAGGAAATTGCTGTGAGAAAGGTCTTGTGATGACAGGGCTGTGACATTCCTCTCACTCCTAGTGTGAAGCAATCCCTTGGGAGCTCCCACCTCCACATCCTCACAGTGCTTGTTTTGTTTGCAAAGATCCAGATGTTTCCCCCCACGCATCCGAGCTCTCGTTTCCCGTGTGTGCACCACCTGCCAGCACATCAGGAGATATCCAGAGCTCAGAAATGCAGGGAGATCCCAGGCATCTTCTTCCCCCAAGACTGCCCAAGCTTACTGGCATGTGTTGTAGTTAGAGGTGTCTCTGTTGAGCCCGAATCTCCCTGGGCAGCCGATTTTCTCACCCTGACACAACTCAGTGTGCCTGCTCTCAGCAATGCCGGGTTCTTCTCACCCTGCTCAAGTTCTGTGGCAATGTGGATGGAGACGGGAAATAACCTAAACCTTCATTTCTCTGGGAAACTTGAAAATTCAGGCAAAGACTGAATTCTGCTAGTGACGTTGGCCTGCTTTTGCATAGGGAAAAAAAATCCCCTGTAAAAGACAAGCTAGAGGCATTGTTCAGCCTTGGGTGAGACTTGCACCTGTGGCGATAGAGATGGATAAGACACTTGTTTTTTACGTACGATAGTTGAATCTTTATATAGCTCATGTTTACAGGAATATTAGAAGTCACCGTATTTGAATTTCATTGGCTAGTAATTTATTGAAACTCAGTCCATTGGTTGGTGATGGTTAGTGTAGATGTTTATCAAACTTCTCTCTTTTTAGATAGTTTACCATTTTTGTCTCCTGGCAAGTGAGTGTTTTATATGGGTAGAATTTTCTTCCCTGCAGGTGCAAGCTGTTTTTCTCACAAGAATAGATTCTTATACAAACCGACTCTCATTCTTACAATTCTTTTCTCACAGGAACTTTCCAGGCTAGTTGTTAACTAAGCCGAAATAGCAAGGTCTGATTTTACAAGGCCTTTCTTTTATAAGGTTTTACCTGTATGTAACATGCACCCTCAATGAGGCCTCTCTCACTGCTGCATGGCAGCCACCCCAACCTTCCTGCTGAGCTTGTGTCAGCGTGCAAAGGGATGGGGCGGGCAGAACGAGCCGGAGGGACCCAACTCCAGTTGCAAGTCTGTGATGGCTGGCACATCCTTAATGGATTTTGCTTTAGGCCCTGTTTTGGCTAAGCACCAAAACCAGGTCCAGGAACAGAGACCAGTACTCCAGTCCTAACATGCCCTTTCTCACAACCCTTTGGTTAGGGGGACAGGGGCTGCAGGCAGTGTGTGTGTGTGAAGTCATGGTTGTGCTGGCTGCTCTCTGAGCTCTGTGGTTGATGGGGACCTGCCTGTCTGAGGCTGCCTTGTTGTGTCACGTCCTGCTGCGTTCATCCCTTGGTTGTGACCACAACAGCAGCGAGCAAAACTCTCCACCCATCCTCTGGACTGTGTCAGAACGATTCCTGCAACCCCCCAGTGGCCGGTCTGGTATTTCAAGCTGTGGAAAGCCACCACAGCACTTCAGGACCATTTCACAGGAAACTGCGAGTCTGGGCCCGAGGCGTGTTTTCCCACCACATTGCTGAAACCATGCCTTGCTGTTTGCTGAAGTGGGTCTCACAGGACCTGTGAGGAAAGCATGGTACACCTGTGTGCAAGGCTGTGCAAGCATTGCAGAACAGACTCAGAAACAGCTGAACTGAGATGGGCACTCCTCAGACATTTGTGACACAGTACCCATAACCGCAGTCCCTGCTCAGTCTGTCTTAATTTGTTGTTGCCGTTTCATGGGTTTGGAGAAAGTGCAAGTGTAAAAGTGTTGCAAGAATGAGACCAAATGTACTTTCATTTGACGTATTTTAACATACTCTGCTTTTGATGATTGTGGTCAGAAGGACAATAAGAGAGACAAACTTTCAGACCTCTGAGGTCTGACTCATTGTGCTCAGAGGGTGCAAAACAGGACAAAGATAAAAACAAGTTGGTCTCACTTGCCCTTGGGGCCACAGTGGCCAGATAGTGCTGGTCTCTGGAGGATAGAACTGGTGAAAACAAAGCCACTCCTCCAGAGCTATGCTCCAGAATTACAAGGCCAGAAAATGTTTCCCTCAGGGTGGGGTTATGGTACAGCCTTAGGCCCAAGGAAAATACACACAGGAAGTGGGACATCTGACAGGCATCACTGCTGAGCAAAATACCCTAATTACTGTGCTCACATTGATGGCCCTCAACACAGAAGGTCATTTGTGATTACTTGAGAGAACTGTGTTCTTCCCTTATGGCTATGTTTTCTGACTAAACGAGCTTGTTTTTCCATCACAACAATTCTTATTTAAAACAATGTGACTTTACATGCATTTGGTACAACAGAGACTCCTGAGGCTGTATGATTTAGCACTTTACCCTGGGGTGCTGTTAAGCCAAGACACTGTCCTAGCCTGCCTGTCCTTCCCAGAAGCCTTTCGGGGCTGATTACAGTGCCCACTGCTCTTCATGGATATGGTCTGTGAGTGAGGTTTTCCCAGGATCCCAAACACACTGTCCCAGGGAGTTTGTGTGCAGGAGCTGCTCCCAGTAGGACAGGAATGCTCACCTGCAGGCCGAGAGCTTGCACACATGGAGGAGCCACTTGTCTCTCAGCAAAGCTCTCTTCACAATCTTCTTGGAAAATCCCTCAGAGCTTTCCCAGCTTGGCAGCCTTTGGTAATTTTGTCTCTCTGCTTTTTTGATCAGCTGTATTTACAATGTGAAGCATGGCAGGTGTTAATTATGCAGCACCGGTTGTTTCCACTTAAGTTTAGATTTTGATCACCAATTCAGCCTCTTCTCTGGTCTAACACAGCTTTCTTTACTCAGCATTGTTGTGCTGACCTCAAATCTTGGAGTGTCAGTGGTGTGACTGGTGTTCAGCTCAGACCAACACAATCTGCAGCATGGTTCTTGGGGACAGCCAGAGCTTCTCTGGTCCAAACTGTGTGTAGATCCCTGTGGAATTCTGCAGGGTCAGTGGAGGGTTTTCTCTCTCCACCTGTTTCTTTGCAGGAAAGAAACTTTCTTCGTGTTTTTGCAAACCCTGGCATGGGACAAAGGTGTGTGTGTGACTGTGCCCACGACAGCAAGGAGGAATCCTGGCTTTTTCTGGAATGGGGCAGGTGAGGTTTCTGGCTGCATCTGTGACAGCACAGTCAGGATTTGGCTCATGGGCCGTGAACACTGGCTTGCGAAGGCAGCACCTCGCCCTGCTTCTAGAAAGGACATTTTCGGGAAAAGGATCAAGCATAACACAAGGAGGTGACTTGAGTTATTGAAACTAACTCAAAGGCAGTGAGATTTTTCTCCTGTGAGCTGGAGCAAATCTTTTCTTGTAAAGTGCGGAAGCTGCTGGGGACAGTGGATAACCTGAGTCTTTTCACAGTGGGTGAACAGCTAAAGGTTCTTCTAACCAAGCAGGGTTAGTTCTTCACATTTTCAAGAGTGGAACACATGGAACCATAGAATCGTTTAGGCTGGAAAAGACTTCCAGACCATCAAGTCCACCTGTTATCCTAGTACATAGGAGACATTAAAGAAGTTTCTTGCTGGAAGGTGTGTCAATGTCTCTCGGTCTTATGGGAAGTGACAAAGTGAGAAGCAGGTCAACCAATGACTCAAAATGCTGCACATAATCCTTAAAAAGAAAATCTGAAACCAAGTTTCATCTGTTTGTCTGTTTGTATGCGTTCTGCTCATTTTTTGTGCTGATGACAGTAAGCCAAATAAGCAGACACTGGCAGTAATAGAAACTTTAAATCAACACAAGAAGACAAAGAAAGTGAATCCTTTGAACTCCATGAGATAACACCGGTGATGTCTCGTCTCAGGCGAGTACTTGGTGATGAAATGATGGGGCTGCTGTGTCCTTTATGAATCAGATCCTATGCTGAGTTAAGTGTTTCTCTTTGCCTTGTGATCAGTACCACCTTTTCTATATAAAGAAATGAAACCGACCTCTGGATTGCCAGTAAATGGGTGTGAATTTTGCCTAAAAGCAAACAATGAAAGTAATTATTAGGAAAGTAGATCTGTGCTCACATCAAGTTTTGTCTTGCCCCAGACTTTGTCCTGTGCCTTGGCTGGCCACCAGAGAACAGCATGAACTACCAGGCCCTGTGAAATGCAGAGGCAGGAGAAAGTGCAGGCCCAGGAGTGGGAGTGCTCTTGTGCTTGTGAGTAGGTGGGGCTCGTAACCCCCTTGGGACAGCAGGTGAGCAAGAGTACGGAGCTGTCACACTGAAAAGGTAATGGTGCAAGAGGAAGAAGTGGGTGTTTGAGGAGGCAGTGGCTGTGTTTAGGTGTTTGCAGAGATTTGATTCATTGAGACTGAGCTCACAGGAGAAACACTCCTTTAGTCCTGCTTTCTGACTGTCCTACATTCTTCAAGTCCTAAGAACAGCCAGTCCATGGACCCCTACCAGCTTCACATTTCTCCTGAGCTCTCCTTCCCTGTGCTTGCCTGGGCTTTGTGCCCAGTGTCCTTGTTCCCCTGGGACAGCTCAGCCAACCCCATTGCTCTCTCCTGCCCTGGCCTGTGGGATTTCTAGTCCCCAGGCTGCTCCTTCCTGGTGCAGCAGGCACAGAGAGCCTCTCCCAGCACAGCATGTGGTGGGTGTTCTGCTCTGGGATGCTGACCAGCTGCCAGAAAGTTCCCTCACGGCTTAACATCTCCACGGGGAGACATGTCCCCAGTGTCCACCCTGCTTGCTCAGCTTGCTAGCCCTTAACAGCTTTACTTGTCTGCTTGGAGAACTGAGCCTTCAGCAGCCTTCCTCTTCCACTTGGACAATGAAGCCCTTAACTGCCCTCCTCTTCCACTTGGAAAATGCACAAATAACCTTAGGGCATATAAGGCTGCAGAGGATGATAAATCCTTCTGCTACTCTCTCACCATTATCCTTTCCTGGCCTGGGACCAACTCCTCTCAATCTTCAGTGAGCGTGTTGCTCAATTTGCTTATTTCAGTGGATTATCCCATAGCTGGAAGCAAGCATCTCTGGGGGTGGGCTGGATCCTTTGGAAAACAGGAACCAGCTGCCAGCTCAGAGAACAGCTCTGAAGTTAGAGATATTGCTGAGAAAAGTCTAACAAGGCAAACCTTCCCAACCAGTTACTGCGGGAGTCTGCTTCATTCTATGTCATATTTCCCCGTTTTGATTGTTGAATAAGGAAACTAAATTCCTGTGCTTTCTGCTGCCTGAGCTGGACGGTGTGGCTCTACAGCAGCAGCAGCCAGCTGCACTTTGCCAAGCACACTTCAGCTCTTCCTTCTGTCTCGCTGGTGAAGCTGACAGGCAATAGCTGTGACTTACCCTGGCTGAGGAAATGTAAGTGGTGTCTGAAAAACCACAGGTTCATTATCCAGTATTACTGATAAGCATATGTGGTAGAAAATGAGGTGATTTTCACATGGCTGTGTGTCCTGGGTGGTAGTATAGAATGTGCAAAAGTATTCTATCACCATCTCCATGAACTGTTGAATCCAATTGTTGGAGCAGTGTTTTCCAGACCCCTCCCCTGGGCTATCTTCTGTTAATGACCCATCAGGTGCCTTGCTGTGTGACTCATGGATAACTGCCTCCGGGAGCAATCTCTTGCTAATGGGCCATCAAGACTCTTCTGCACCACTCACCATCCCATTGTGAGATGCTCCGCCCAGGGGGGAGGAGCCAGGCATTCTCACCTGGATATAATCTGGGATTTGGGCAGCCCTTACCCACTGGATTCCCAGAGCTACCAGACCTTTCTATGGGATCACTGCTTCAGGAAGACCACCTCATCTGGACTGCTTCCATCATCCCGATCAGGTTGTATTGTGACTCTGTCAGTGGTCTCTTGTATTATTGGATTTATTTTATTTTATTCTACTTTTTTTTCCCTTTCTTCTTATTAAATTATATTTTCTGACTTGGAGCCTCTCACTTGGTTTGCTTTCAAACCACTACACTGTGAATGGACTTAAAGTGTTTCCCATAATTTCTTGTGTAAGGAGGAGTGGCCTCCATCCCCTTCTGCTCTGCATCACCTTTGGTAGCTCCTTCTGAGCTGGGAGCTCCTTCCCATGGAGGTGGGCCATGGCTGTCACATCAGCTTTGTCACCCTTAATGTGAGTGAGGAGAGATGGGAAAGAGGAGGGGGAAGGGAGGGAGTGCACAGTGGCCACCTCTGCAGCTTGTGCTGCGGCGTGTGTTAGACAAACCCACAGCAGTGGGAGAGGCTGCCCTGACACCAAAGGGTCAGGAATGACCCAGCCGATGGCTGTGTCCTGTGAAATGACTTCATGGAAAGGGAGAACAGACCACAAGGTCCCTTTCATTGACAGTAAGCACAGGAAAAAGAATGTGCTGCCCCTCTGTAGTCAGGGATTGTCTCCAGAACCTGCCGGGTCCAGCCTTGCACTTCCACACCCCTGGCTTCAAGGGATGACCTAAACCCTGGGTGCACTGATCTGGCTGAACAGTGGTGTAAGAGGGGACTCTAGCACCATCTGTGAGCTCCTTCAAGCTCTGTAACCACCCCAGTAATAAAAATTAATATTTCTTGTATCAAAGAGACTTTTAACCTTGTGGAAGAAAGGGGTGTCTGGATACAAACAAAACTTGGAATGGTAACTAACTGATGAGGACAGTCAGTCCACCAAGGAACCCATGTCAAGAGCTGAATCATTTCGGCCTTTATTTCAAGACAAGTGCATGCATATGTATAGATGTAGGTCAGTCTAGTTGAGCCTGAGTGGGATCAATGCATGAAATGGCTTCTCCTGCTCTAAACAAGAAGAAAGGGTGCAGCCTTCTGAGGAACAAATCCATTTGTGTTCTCTGGGCTTCATCTTTCTTGCTGTGCACCCCTGCACACACCACTGACATGGCCTGCCCTGTGTTAGCACATGTTGGGAGGCATCAGCCCTACATACCCTCGTGGAGAGCTGAAACAAAAGCAGAACTGTAAAAAAAAGGAAGTACATATACACTGAATGTATAATTCACCAGTCGCTTCCAACCCCCTTCTCCCCCGGCTCTCACCTCCATGGGACACTACAAGCCCAAATGTTGCAAAGGAAAAATTTTTTATTTTTTAGGACGATAAACACATTCTCACTTCTGCTGGGGAGTGTGATAATCCCCAGCCTCAGGGCAGGGTGCAGCTGCCTTCAGTCCTTGTGGTGGTTAGCGTGGTCAGAGTCAAAAGCCCAAAATATTCCTTAATGATGAGCATCCTGTGGATGCACGTCAGCCACAGCTTCTCAGTTGAGAGGAGAAAGGCTGCTTCTTGGCATGGCATGAGTGAACTGCTTCAGCCAGTTTCCTCTGAGGCTCTGGCCTGGCCCAGACGGGGAAGTTCATTAGCCTAAAGCTCAGGAAGCTCTCCAAGGCCTGGAGGATGTCCTTAGTTGCCTGTAGCACCTGAGTCTGGAGGAGTGCTCAGCCATGAGCAGGTCAGTCCAGGTCTGGGTGCCTGCAAAGCAGGAACAGTCCAGAGCATTGGGAGCATTTTCAAAGAGGAGTTCAGTGCTGACAACCTGGTCTGGACCCTTCCCTGTGTTTCTACAAAATCCGATGCAACATTCTTATGCCTATCATTTAAATACATAAATACTTTTAACAAAAGAATTTGGCATGTACAGGCCGCAATGACACGGTGAAATGTTGATGGAGTTCATTGGGAGCCACATAGTCAACTCGCCCTTAAAATCTGCCTCACTTCAACCAGAAATCCCCCAGCTGCTGGCTGTGCTGAGGTCAGGTGCTGCCTGCAGCATGGGCAGGATTTGTCTCCAGCAGCCCCAAGCTGCAAGGAGAGCAGGGATGAGCAGCCCAGGGTCACTGAGAGCAGTCTGAGTTCAGCAGGAGCCAGGCAGGTTGTGCCCAGGTGCCCCGTGGAGGAGTGCCTCTGGTGCATACCTGTAGGACAAGGTCAAGGGCAGTCATGAGAACCATCTGAGTCCTCCCTGAGGAAAGGATGCACAGATCTGCAGCTGCCACTTGGTCCAGTAGAGAGAAGTCACAAAATCGAGAGGTCTTCACATTTGCCCGACTTTTTTGTGCCTGGATCACTTTTGAGTCAAGCCAGTGAGTGTGTGCTTGATGGAGATTTTCCTCTGAGACTTTACAACTCAAGATATAAATGTCCCACCAGACACTCCTTGGGGGCAGGCTTCAGTAGTCTGTGGACAGCTGGAATAGCCAGTGGAGCTCTGCTTTCAAAGGCTGCTCCCCAAAACTCCACAGTCACTGCAGGGCCTGTGCTCCTGCTGTCCACTGCAGTCCTGCCAGCTCATTTCCAAACACCACCTTCTCTCACGGCCTTTCCCTCTCAGACAGCCTTCATCTGGCTCACTCCAAAGGCATTTCCTTGCTGCCTCTTCCCTGTTTTCCATCTTACCGGGCAGATTCGTGCTCCTCCTGCTCCATGTGGCTTCAAGGCACTTGAGGTAACTTCCTGACTCACCAGGATTTTATTTGAGAAAAAGTACAACACATTTCTACTATATACAGATACTGTCAAGTAAAGAGGGAAACCCGGGGTTTCTCTGAATATGAGCTAAGCTTGGGTGGCTTTGTTTGGCTTTCACTTCTGTTCTTCTCAAGAGCTCCGCACATCCCTTTCCCCAGCGTTGGAAAGATCCAGCCTGGGTAGCAAATCAGCTGCACAGAGCTCCAAAGAGGCAAACCCTGCATGCACTACATAAAGCCTGTCTGCACTGTGCTTTATCTGCACTCCCACTGAGGCTCTCCACAGCCCCAGCGTGCAATTCTAGAGCAGTCTGCCCGTACAAGTACGAAACCTACAGGCCGGTGGGGAAGGTTGTGCTTTTCACTGCTTTTCTCACGCCAGCTCCTCCAGCTAGCACTTGTTGTCACTTATCAACACCAGGCTAAAGGACAGATCCGAGATGCTGACGTTGGAGTTGGTCCACAGAGTGATGCTGTCCTGCTGGAACAAGTAGAGGGCCGTGGTGAAGTTCACTGTGCTGTCACTGCTCTGCACAATCTGCTCCCACAGGGCGCTGCTGCTGGTCTTGTGTGTCCCCCGCAGGGTCAGCTTCAGCCAGCCCTCCTCCTCCAGGTAGATGGAACTCTTCAGGGACACGAGGTAGAGGCCATCGCAGGGGATCACGATGGAACCATTTCTGATCTGGATGGGGCCCAGTTCGGCAGTGAGATTCACAGCTGCTCCTTTGATGCTTCTGCCTGGAATGGAAGGAAACAAAGATGATCCCATGGTGGCAAAGGGTGTGGCCCTGAATTTTCTGTCTTCTGTCTTTGTGCTGCAGATTCTCACGCAGCTTCATGCAAACAATGTGTATTTTTAGAATGTTTACATATTTCTCCTCTGGGAGGAGAAATGTGATTGATGGTGATGTTCACCATCCAGGTTAAAGAGGCGGCGACCTGTGTAGCCAATCTCTCGACCTTTGTACAAATGTATATAAATGGAGTCAGATTTTTGTAATAGACGGTTAGTTCCCTTGAACTGCTGATGGCGTGGCCTCATCTTTCTGTCCCTGAGATTGGGACATCCCAGCATCAGCTATCACAAAAGGCCTTCCAGGAAATGGGTTGTTTTACACCACCCGACTGCAGGGAAGATTGGCAAATATAAAAAAGGGGAGAGTAAACTAGAGAACAGGGCAGAGCAGAGCTAGAATATCATCTACTCTAGCCAGACATCATCTACTGTGAGAATTTACAGATTCCCACTGTTGACTAAGCTGTGTCACTTGGCACATGGATTACTCCTGAAATTTTTATTTATGTGCTGTTTACTTACTCTGTGTCTTACAATACAGAAAAATACAGTAAGTAAAGTGTCACTGTGAGTTTAGAAAGCACAGGTTCGTAAAAAGAACAGGAAAATTAAGATGGTAAACAAGATGAGGAAAAAGCATCCAGAGCTGTAAGACAAAAAGTGCTTTCTGTGGAGATGCTGGTAACATCAGCCCTCATCTTAGGGTTTGTTTTTGGGTTTTTTTTCCAGAAGACAAGATGAAAGAGCAGCAAAGAGACAGAAGCAGAAGGAACTAATTAATAGAGGGCAGAATAAGAAGAAATTAAGCCAAAACTTGGCGTGAAAGGTTTTCTCATGGAATGAAGAGTCACAGTTCCCAGGGCTAGGCTGGCCACGTTTCTCTGCTGTGTCCCTGGGTTTTCAGCACACCAGCTGAAACCCCTGGGAGCAGGGCACCCAGAAGTTCTCCAGGCCGGGACCACAGCCCCTCTGGGCCAGGGCCGAATTTCTCAAGCTTTTTCTCTGAAGGACATAAGTTTCTATTAGATTAGACTTCCTGCTGCCTCACGCTTTTAACTGAAAGTAAAGCTATCAATAATATTTTCTGTGATATTTAAAAACATTTAGCAATTGGTTTTATCTTTGAGGTGTGACATGGGACAAACATCCATCGTAGCTGGCACGCAGAGCAGCACATCTGGTATGGTGTGTGCTCTCACCCACTCCTCCTGAGGAAATAATTTACATTTTTCATAGATCAGGAAACCATTGACTTGTTTCAGAAAAAACCAAGAGCGTGCTATGTGCATTTAATATAGTCTCAAAAATGCCTTTCTTGTTCATTCACAGAGTGAAAGATTGTTTTAGGGGATAGATGAGGGCTGCAGAAATCCACGCAGATTTTCAGGTTTTTTGTTCTGCTCTGGGAAAACCCAATTGTTTCATTTTGGCCCCTTGCAGCACTGGGGCAGGCTTGGCCCCTCTCCCCTGACAGCTCTCCTGGCACCTGCCCTCCATCAGAAGAAACAGCCATCACTGTGGCACCAAGCACCGAGCCTTTTAGGTATTTTAGGGGGCACAGGATGCCATGGAGGTTCCTGGGGACTGTGGCAGAGTGGGGAGCCCTCCCATTGTGCCGGGGGGGGGGATGTGGCACAGTGGTGGCTGCTACACTGGAGGATCACCAAGGGGCCAGGGTCCCCCCACCCCAACACCCACCTGTGTACCGGATGTGGGTCCAGGGCACTTCGTTACTCTGGCTCTGGAAAACAAAGCAGATAAATCCTCGTTAAAGCACCGGGCTGGCACCTCGCTGCTGCTGCTGTCACTTTCGTTTCCCAGCCAGGATCGTTCTACAGGGGCAGGGCAGCGGCGTCTCCGAAAGCACAGCAGGCAGCCTCAGTGTTGTCACAGCTGCTGCCAGCCTGCTCTGATCTGGACTGGACTTTATATCACTATTATAGGGTACTATTTTAGCGTGGCTCCCAGCCAGTGCGACTGAGCCCTCCAGAGCACCCCAGGTAGTGCTGGTTTTCTTCAGAAAACCACACTGGGTGTGTGCAATCGAGTCAGAGCAAAGAGCAAGCAAGGACTTCGGGGTGCAGAGCATTTTCTGCATGACCTCCTCAAGCTTGGCTTACAGCACCTGGCAAACAGGCATCGTTGGCAGAGCAGGGAGCCAGACTGTCCCACCCTCCTGCAGGGCACCAAGAGGTGGGTCTGGCTTTATGGCTCCTTCTACTTTGGATCAGGCTGTTACTGGATGTGTGTGTCTCTCAGAGGCTCTTGAGTGCACTGAGGTGGGTTTAAAATTGGCTGGAGCACCTCTCCTGTGAAGGCAGGCTGAGGGAGTTGGGGTTGCTCAGTCTGGAGAAATGAAAGCTTTAGGGAGAACTCAAAGCACCTTTGAGTACCTAAAGGGGCTACAAGAGAATTGGAGAGAGACTTGACAGGGGCTTGTCCTGATAAGGGATGGGGGAGTGGTTTTAAAATGACAGAGGGCAGGTCTAGGTTAGATATTAGGAAGAAATTCTTCCTAATTTTGGTGGTGAGACACTGGCACAGGTTGCCCAGAGAAGCTGTGGATGCTCCATCCCGGGAAGTGTCCAATGCCAGGTTGGGAAGGGGCTTGGGACAGCCTGGTCTAGTGGAAGGTGTCCCTCTCTGCTTATGGCAGAAGGGTTGGAAAGAGATTATCTTCAAGGTCCCTTCCGCCCTAGATCATTCTGTGACTCGGTGATTTGTGTTTTATGAATGTAACAGAGAAAGTGAATGCAAAGTGTGTATCTTACTGGTCAGATATGCAAAGCACCAAGCTTCTGCACTGGATTTTTAAATCTGAACTTGGCATCTCAAACTTGTCTCTCGTCATAACCACAGGAGACCCAAATCTGCAGTCTCTACACAACCACAAGTCCTCAGCGTTTTGCCCGATCAAAGAGTGAAAGCTCGGGCTCAGCGCTCTGCGCTCTTCCCTTTGCTTGTGCCAAAGGCTTCCTCAGGGAAAAGGTGTGCCGCTGAGATGTGGATTGGGCTGACTTTCACGGATTTGGGCTCAAGTGTCACAGGGGCAGAGTAGCTCTGAGCACGGGGAATGTGCAGGGTGTGGGCACAGACTGTCTGCAGGTTCGGGGCAAAGGCGAGCGGCAGGGGAAGGCGGCGGGAGCTCGGAGCGCTCTGTGCCAGGGGAAGGCAGCGGGAGCTGGGAGCGCTCAGGGCCGGAGCTGAGGTGGGCGCTGGCGCTGGAAAAGGTCTGCTCTGGCACCCTCTAGTGCTGCCGCCGCTGATGCTCCGCGCCTGCGAGGCTGGACACACCTTTGTGTCAAAGCTGACAAACACGAGCTTTGGTCGCCCGCTGAGTCTGGTGGAACTGTCCCCCTCGGCATCACCGTCCCTATCCGTTGCCTCAGCTGGAATCTCATGCTCGATCTTATTCCTGAGTGCACAAGCCTTTCTCTCCTGCCTCCCACAGCCGGGATTTCCGGGCGGTTTCTCAACAAGAGCAAAGCTCTGAGCGTCTGAGGTCAAACAGCCACTACCACAATTTGTGCCATCGGGCCACTGATGGACAGGGTGTGTTCAACACAGGCAGCCTGGGTGACAAACCTGTTACACTTATAAAAGTATCAACCCCGTTGTCACTAATGCAAATCCCCTGTTTTACGAATCTCTTGCAGTTATTGCGTGATCTCAAAGCACTTTGCAGGTACCTATTGGTAAATCCTGCTGAGGACACGAGGTACTGGAGGTACTGGAAGGACTCTGGGAGGTCATAGCAAAGCTGCTGACCTCTCTTTCTCTGCTCTGCCTTCACATGGCATGCGGGAAAGTGTGCCAGCAGGGCTGAGGACACAGAGGTGTTTCTGACTGACAGCTTCAGATTTCCCCATGCCATTTACACACAGACCCTTCCTTTCTGCCTGTTCTGGATCCCTGAACAGGAGACTTGCTCCTGGCTGGGACACTGTGTCCAGGGCCATGCCACGTAGCAGAAGCTTCAGGAATAAGTTTAGACCTCACAAAGTGCAAACCTTCAGGGGGCCGATTGAGGGGACCGCCTGTGTCACACGTGGAGGTGTCCCAAAGATGGCAGGTGACCATTCCCTGTAAGTGGGTTGTACCTTCTCCTCACCAGGATCACAGATTTTACCTCCCAAACAAGAGGAAAGGTGTGGCAAAAGAAGGTAATTCCAGCAGAGGTGGGAATTGCAGATGCAAAAGCAGACTATCACTGACTCTTTTTTTTTACTTCCTCATTTGGAAATCTCAGCTGGGGTTTGTTCTCCAGTTGGCATCATGACAGAAATGTGATCACTGTCCCTTTTTGTTAAGCACAGTCTGGGCTGCAGATGCTGACTTTACTGAGTCATTATTTATGCTCTGTTTTCACAGAACAGTCCAGGAGGGGTTTTTTTAAAGCCATGCTTCCATGAGGACAATGAAAAGGGATCAAATATGGTCTCTCTGTGAAAAAACACAGACACCATTTCCTTGCAAATAAAGTTAGCATGGCACTCTGCACTTTGGAAAACAGGAGATAGGGAGAGCCACTCATTCACTCCCAAGCACAAGCAGTCCCAGGCCTGCCACTCTCACGCTGCTGTGCCCCTACTTCCATAAAGTATCCCTAAACTGCCCCAAAAGTCAAATCAGATTCGTACTGCAGCCCCTTCAGGAGACATTTCCACGGTCAGTTCATGATTACCCAGCTGAGGCCTGTGATTGCACTGCAACAAAATTTCCCCGTGTACCATTCCTGCACAGAATAGTGCACTCCAAAAGGATACCAGGGTGACCTGTTAAAATAATAGAAATAATAGTCCTAACCCTGTAGTTAGCAAGTGTTTAAAACTGAAAAGGTCCTTTGGTGATTCTCAGGACCTGGACTTCTCATCTGTTGGCATTGCTGCTCCTTGAGCACCCTGTTTCAGCTGTTTCTGTTGAGAAAGGGAAACTCCAGACATGGACTGAGTCCCCTCACCTGTTGCTGCTCTCTGGGGTTTGTAAGACCCACAGACAGCAATGCCAGGCCCTGCTATATTCCTCTGGAGAATAGGAAAAAATTCCTCTGGAAGAGGAAAATTTTTACAGAAGAGACAGATGCTGAGAGATGAGGCTTCACAGCCAGAGTGTGACCGGGGAGAGGTTTCTGCACCTTGAGCACTGTGATTGCTTGCCCTTCTCTGCTGGCTTACAGCACAACTTCTCTCTCCCAAAGTAGTGGCAGGAGAAGAGGACTGACCTGAACGACAAGTATTAACTGTCAGTGTTATCAGGATCATTGTTCTGCAGTTTAACAACCACTGTGAGCCTCAGGTCAGTGAAAGTTGTGCAGAGCACAAGGGTTTGCATTCAACAGCAGAGGAGCATGAGGTCATGGTTACCTGCCTGGCTTGCTTCTGTGACAAGCCTAGGTGGGAGGAAAGAATGAACTCGGGTGAAACAAAGCACAACAAGCTTTAAAGTGGTGCAAAGTTCCTGGAGAAGGAGTGGGAGGAGAAATCGCTGCTGCGCGAGCAGCACTGAAGTAGCAGTGAAAGGTTGTTGACAATCCAGCAGCCTGCAAGCACGTGAGAGAGGCAAATACGTATTTCCTGCAGCTTGTGCCGGAGCACTGTGAGCTCCAAGCATCTGTTATTTGTCCTGCTTGCTCTGGTGTTACGGGCACGCAAAACTCTCTCTGGACACAGCAGCCTTTCTCCCATGCACAGAAGGAGGTGACTGCTCCTAACCCGGCTTCATGGGCAGGCTGAAGCACTCAAAGGGGTCAAGGGGTCTTGCTAGGGCTGTCCCAAGGGTAACTTGCTTTCTCACACATCTGCCTGCCATTTAGTACACTTCAAAAGTTTGGGAGGTGTTTATGAGCAAAGAGGGTGTCGTTCACGCACATGGATCTTATTGAATTAAATGGAAATACGCACAAGTCACTGCAGGGAGGGGGAAGGGTGGGAGGGAGTCAGACCTCCCTTCCCCAGGGGTCAGTGAAAAGAGCATTCTTGGAACAGCCACTCTGCTGGAAACTTGGGCCCAAACCCTGCGATGACTAACTGAATGTTACTTCGAGGGCGGGCAATTAAAAAAAAATTAAATAAATCATAATAAAAAAATACTATCATACAGAAGGGATTAAAAACTTGAATAGGGATAGGGATAAACTTAAAAGCTTTTTGCTTTTCTTAAAAAAAAAAAAAGGAAAATAAGGTCCATAGAAAGCTTTACAGGCCAGCAGACAGAGGGTTGGACACGAGTTCTTACCGCTGAGGGCTGCAGAAAATCTATACCCAGGTATATCAGGCAGGCAAGCAGCAAAATCCACTGAGCAACCGCGGACACGAGGTGCAGCGTGTTCCCAACCTGTCCTCCTGGCCAGGGCTTGCATTCATCCTCCTCAGGTTCCCTTTCACAGTGCATCTGCTCTCCAGGCCTTGGCCGTGCCTCTGGCTTTCCTTCCATCCCAGCCGTGCTGCCTGCAGCTGCTGGGGAAGGGCCAGGAGCACACAGGAGCCGGCAGGGGCTGACGAGCTCCTGTCCCAGGGGCAGAGATGAAGTGAAGACAGTGCCTTCAGGAGATTGCTTTATGCACAGAGAAGCAGGCGGGGGAACTTCTTTGTGACTAATCTAAATTTCCCCTTCCTTCCTTTCTTTCTTTCTTTTCTTTCTCTCTTCTTTTTTTTTAATTTTTTTTTTCTGTGTGAATGTGGGGGTTGATTTATTGCATCCCAGTTCAGTTTTGAGTAAGGTCCTTTCAAAGGAGAGGTGTTTACATCTTTCATATCTTCAACTGCGGATGACTTGATATGTGTCCTTTCCAACAATAGTGAAGAGTTGGGTGGACAGTGCTTGTCTTCTCTCAGTCTTTTGTCAGTAAAAGCTCTCACCTCTCTGTTCAGCCTCAGGTGGGGAGTTTGCAGGGCTGGCTCCCTCCCTTTCTAGCATCTCATGATGTTCCTGAAATCCCTTTTCTGAAAAGGAGCAATGAATAGGAAAGGATGTGCAACAGGTGGATAGCATAAGGGATAAGAGAGAAAACAAGCATTTCCCTTTTCACTTTTTCCTTTTTCTGGTTTTAAAGCCATGGGATGTTGTGCAAAGCATAGGACAGAGAGAATGGAGGCCCGTTTGAGAACAACCTCCCCTGTTGCACAGTTGGAAAGCTGTACTCCAGAAAATGCCTCCAGAGGAGCATTTCCTGGCCATCCAGGCCTCTCTCCTGGCAGAGGGAAGCCTGTCCCTTGGGACACCTTTGGGCGATCTCTTCATGACTTTTGCTTGTGACACCCAGAGCTGCCCAGTATCAGTTGACTGAAGCAGGGACATCTCCTGTGCTTATTTTGGGTGACAGACTTTGCATCCCTCTTTGGGGGCAGTCCAGCACTGCTCTTTCCACTGCTCTTTTTGCCCAAGTTTTTTCTGCTGTCAATTACCAAATCGTGACCCGAGTCAGGTGCTGCCTTCTCCTGGTGAGGATGGAGCCCACTGGGAGTATAATTGCCTGCCTGCCTTCTAGGGATGAGCTGGCAGAAAGTTTCCCTTCCCCAAAATGTGCCCTCTTAACCTGTCACAAGGCACATGTCCTGACATGTAACCTGCATGCAGAGGAAGCAGGAGCAGAGTTCTTTCATGTGTTCTCCCATCTAGGCAAGGCTATTTCCTGTGAACATAAGCCAAATGAAGAGGGGAGTGCAGCAGCTGGGTAGGACCTGCTGTGAGGACACCCCACGCTGAGCTGAGGGTGGGTTGGGTCAGGAATACACTCTGGTGTTTGCTGGAGAGCACAGCACAGGTCATGGAAGCTGACTGAAGAAGGTTCAGCTTCCACATCATCCACTTTTGAGTGCATGGACATTCTTGTTCCCTTCCCACCTCTGGTCACTCTCCTGGGTGTGCTGGAGCTCCTGACTGGTCCCCAGCCCAACGAGAGGCCCTGGGAGCAGCTCTCACCCTCCTTCCTCAACCAGAAATATGACTGCAGGCACAGCAAGGAGGGTTGGCGCTGCCCCAGAGCAGCTTCCTTGGATGCAGAGTGTGAGTTTGGTGTTTTGTGGCATTTGGCAGTCACACAGCACCCGGGAACACCCGCTGGGATGGGACCCAGGCTTGGCCAAGCCCTGCAGAGGAGTGAAGTGCTGCCTTGAAGTGTTGCAGAGGCCTGTTGGGGTTGGAGGGATGTGAAGAGGATTGTTTGCTTCTGTGGAACTGCAATGTCATGTCTAGGGATTATGAGATTCCCAGGAAAGCTGCTCTGAGTGGTCCCCACCTGCTCCCTCCAGGAAAAGAAACTAGGCTTACTGCTCACTGCTTAGTTTCTGCAAAAATGCCAGGATTCTGAGCTAAGGCATCCCAAACCCTTGGAAGCCTGTAATTCTCACATTTTACACAAATGCCTTCGAACCAGATGTGAGCCCTTCCCCATCTCCTCTCTCCCTGACTCTGGATTTCGTACTGGGTTTCTTTCTAAAACTCTAAAAAAACCGTGGGTGAAGGTTGTGCTTATGTATTTCTGGAACTGAATTGTAATTTTCATACTCCCCCAGGGCAAGTGTCTCAGCCTGAGGTAACAGCACTGATGGCACAAAAGCTGCACTTCAAGTGATGTCCCTGGCATTGTGTCCGAAACAGGAGAGAGGACAACACGTTCAGGAGGATCACAAACACCCTTGCACAGACTCTTCCACGGTTTTGGCTGCTTTCAGCTTCTCCTCCTGCCTTGCACATGGAAGTGCATGCCCCTTGGTGGCTCTCAGAGGCCCTGCTCTCCCTCTGAAACCTTCCAGGCCTTTGGAATCCTGACACCGCAGACCTGCTGCAAACACCCACCATTTGCCAAAATCTGCTGTGTTTATCAGAATTGTCTTGGTCCCTCTTGCACAGGGGCCCTAAAGCTGGAGTCTCTTGGGGTTCTGCCTCAACCCTTTACAGTCATCAAGTCATTCTGGTGAGCCGGCAGGGTGGGAGGGCTTTGGGAACACTGGTGCTCTGGTCACCTTGTTGATTTTCCGAAGAAATGCCTCTCGGTGACACATGCAGGAACTTTGTTCCAGCAAGGACTGAAGGAAACCAGGGCAAGTTGGTAATTATGTGTGCTTCTTTGCTTGGTTTTGACAACAATCCAGTACCTCCTACATCAGTCTATCATTTCTGAGCTTTCCCGGACTGAGGAGCTGAGTGATTTAAACCTTTGGCTAAAGCATGTTGGTTACAGTCAAGGCTAAATCCTGCAGCGTCGTGGTTGTACCAGGACTCAGCTGGAGCCCTGGCAGTGCCCAGGATCACTGGGAAGGGGCACAGACCAGGGCTCCTGGCCCATGGGGAGCACTCTGTGAGTGACAGCCACAGAGCAGAAGCCTTTAACCAAGACTGGGCGCCTTACTGCCACCCACCTTCATTCAACCCCCATTTCTCAGGGAAAGTGCTCTCAGCCCCTCAAAAAGGAGGAATTGGGGAGTTATACAGGAGAAACTGACTTCTCAGAAGAACAGTGGAAGAACCAATTAACCTGTTTGCAAACAGCTACAAGGAAAAAGGAAACAGGTAATAAGCATTGTGGGCTTCCAAGAACAAAACCAGATGCTGTCTGCGGGGCAAGGAAAACTCTTGGGCAGAGAAGCAGCTGTGGGCATGCACTGTGTCTTCAGCAGTTGCCTTGTTTCTCTTTTTCACAATGCCTGTGAAGCGTGGTCTGTAGGAAGCTGCTGCTCAGCAGGTGGGGAGGCGATTGAGTGGTTTTTTGGTGGTGTGTTAACAAAACGGAAGGATGCATCTTCCCCCCCCGGACCTGCTCTTCTGCAGTGTCTCCTTTTCCTTGGGGATCATCTGGCAGGCCAAACATGAAAAGAGACCTGTTCACAGGTGAGATCTGGCCTCTCAGCTCCTGCTGGTAGCTTTTATCTGTCATTTACCTTTTACCTATAATTTCAGGGTTTGGCCTGAGCTTGAAATTAATTACCAGGAGAACGGTGCTCTGCTCTCATTGCTGCAGCCCAGTAATACAGCTTACACTTGATGCTGGGTTGTCTTCTTGTGTGTGGGTGCCTGTCTCCCAGCAAGGCTGTCCTGGCCTCAGGAATAACTGGTGGCATGGTTTGAGCAAAACAGTAGAGAATAGCAAAGGAAGCCTTTGAGGGGGAGAAAAGCCAAGTGTTATGGAGGCAAGATTTTTGTGTGACCCAGCAACTGCTGTTTAATATCTCTGTCCACTCCAGAAATAAAGTATTTTATAATTAAAACAGATTTATTTGTCGAAGTCAAGGACTTCTGCCTAAAAGGTTTGTGGAGTCCTGCTCCAGCGTCTCTGAACTGCATTAAATATTTGTCTGCCTTGATCATCAGAGGAAAAGACACCAATGTCTTTCACATCTAGCACACTAAGAATCTGCTGATTTCTGGCTGATTTTAGTTCACCCTAAACTGGAAAAATATTATATATTTTTCCATTGCTAAAATAGTTTACGAATCTGACCTAAAAGGTTGTTCTTGGAGGTGGCAGGTAGAGAAGTCCCTCTAAAAAGAATTCAGGAGATGGACTAAATTATCCTTGTGGATCCCTTCCGACTTATGATATTCTATGATTCTGTGATTGATTTCACTTCCATGTGGCTTTTCCTTGCTCCCTGTGTCCAGCCACTTTTTGGCTAGTGTGTGTGTGTGTGTCTCAGATTTCTGACAGCAAAGGCACTGAGCCAGTAAGGAGGAATTCATATTAGTCAGGCTAGTTTTGGCACTGGAAATTAGAGAGAGAAATGCTAAAAATGCTGTGAAATCACAAAAGTATTGACATTTAGGCAGAGCCAGGATTCTGTGGAGATATCCCCAGAGAGGAGCACGATCACCTCCCTGGGGTAAATCCCACTGTGCCTCATCCCACTGTGCTGCAGGGGTATTTCTGCTAGGAAGCTGCTTTATGGGAGCAGGGAGATGAGCCATGGATGGATTCCCCGGGGCACACCTGCGGCAGCTGCTGTGTGAAGAGTGATTTTTCCTGCTTGTCACGGTCCCCGGGCCAAGACAAGGGACCAGAGAACACAATGCTGAGCTGCACTGGGCACAGCAAAGCCAGGCAGGATGAGGAGCTGCCCCCCTGGCAGTGCTGGCAGCTGTTCTGGTGCCTGGCTAGGTGAGATCTGTGAGTGGACACAGTGTCTGGGAAGAGCCTGGTGTTTACTGGTGGCTTTCCACATCAGCTCTGTGGTTTCCAGCACAACCCCCGTGGGCAGCGGTGCAGCCTTCCCAGCACTGCCTCAGCTGGCAGCCAGCACCGTTCACACCAGACTGAGGTTCCAAAGGTCAGCTGCCGGCGCTCTTTGGATGTGACAGGAGATTTTCCACTGGTGGTGGTGGTCTTTGCCCTGACCCCTGTCTCTGCCAGCTGCTGTGGACTGACTGTGCTATTCTGTCCCTCAGAGGGGACTCCCCTTATCAGCCATCACCTGAGAGGGTCGGGGCTAAGGGATGCCTCGAGAGGCTGCCTAGAACAGAGGGCAGACAGAGTTAAAGGAATAAATTTATTTAAAGGCCTTCAAAGGACACAGCTTGGGCAGTAGGAGAGCCCAGCCATGGCTACACCCAAGATGGACCAGGAGTCATGATTTTTCACACTTTTGTAAGTTTTGGTCCATTTCCATGTTGGGGTTAATTGTCCAATTACACCCTCAGGTTATGCAGTCCCATCCTCCCAGACTGCTCTCCTCAATTCACTGCTGTTGGCACTTTTTGAGCCTGAACCTGTAATGGTGTCCCTGGTTCTGGGGCTGGAGAAGGATTGTTTTGTGTGACTGAGCTGTGAGGAGAGCTTGCTAACACTTTATATGGAGCTCAGAGTTACACACTAACGCAGTACAGAATCTGGAAAACATGAAAGCTAAAACTGAAGGCATCATAAGCATTCACTGTGGCACCTCTGAAAGGTCGAGGTGAACTTAGTCACACACATCTTCCTTCCTTTGTCTTACAGCTGCTTCAGCCAGAAATCCCACCATAACTCAACGTCCTACCGTAAGATATTGGGAGAGAAAAAACCAAATTCATCTTTTGACATTTTTCTGGTGCAGAGAATAGACTATCTGTGACAAGAAAGGAAAGAATTCTGCAGCTGACATTCAGAAAGGGGGCTCTTGCAGAGGTATCTGGGCAGCCCAGCTCCATTCCCACTCATTCCTGCGGTGCTGGAAACCCCCGAGAGGGTCATGAAGACCCTGATGCCCCAGATACAGCTCTGCTCTGGGCTAAGGAAGTGGTTTCTCTTCCTATCTGGCCCTGCTATCATTGACCTGACTGCTTCCCCTCATCACCCCTGTGGGATTTTTTGGCCAGCAAAGATGGTCCCAAAGTCATCCCTTTCTTAAAATGAGGGTTTATAGCAGCTCTTGAGTCTTCCTGTGTGTTTCTGACGTGTTCACTTCTTTTAAACTTGAGAGGGATTGCAAGAAGATTTTTGGGAAAGATTTGCAGACAGTGGTACTTTTATTAGGCTTATTAATTCCCTTAAAAACCTGAAGCATGAGCAATTGGGTGGTGGGCAGGTAGAGACTGCAGTAGGAAGAAAGGGAGTTAAGAGCTGGTGGCTTTTCTAGGACAGAGACAGGTCGGAGACTGCAACAGCTCTGTCTGCAAATCCCAGCCTCTCTTTGGGGGTGACTTGTGCTTTTTAATCAGTGGTGATGGTCCTGCATTTACCTCAAACCGTTGCATTGCAGAAGTGGAGAAGGATTAGATGTTATTCCTGCCCCAGCCAAGCCCAGTGAGAAAGATCCATGTGCAGTGCCTTTTCCTGCTTAAGACACTTTGCCCCTTTGCCAGTGTTTTATTGGGATGGTATTTTAGCATCCTTTGCTGATCGGGATGAATGCAATACCACTTCACCTGCCTCTCACCATCAGCTTCATCAGCAAAGCCTAATCCACTCCCTGTGGGACTGAATGAGGATCAGGTGTCAATAAACTCACACTGATTAGAGTGATGCTTCACCTTCACAAACACTGTGAACTCTCCTTTTCTGTTTTCTCAATATTGTTTTCTTATTTCTAACAGCTGCCAGGTTAAGCTTCTGGCCAAATTGTTTCCTTTGGTGTCTCTCAAATGCATGTTAAAGAGTTCTTTAACTTTCCATTCACAGTCATTTAGCTATTGTTCTTTCCACCTGGTCAATTTGGCTCATAATTTCCCCTGACTTACTTATATTAGCTCTTTTGCAATATCTAGTAGCTGTATTACTGGCTGGGGCTGCCCTCCTTTTGCTCATACTGACTACAGTCAGATCATGGTCACTAATCCTTAAACCCTGACCACTTCCTCAGCAATTAAAAACTTCAGCACTTAAACCCCACCAGATATAGCTCCTGCATCCAGTATAACAGTTCCACTATCACTGTTTCAATGTTAGGAAACGGCCATTTGAAACCATTGTAAACTCTCCCAACGTTCTCCTTGGTCTCACACAAGTCCTGAAGGAGATTTTCCCAGCAGCATCACTGTTCCCTTCTCTGGACCCTGCAGGGGGAAGGTTGCTGGGACCTGGTGCCAATCTCTGTTTTAACACAGCACACAGAAAAAAAGGGCGCAGTTTTCTCTTTTAAATCCTTTTATCTGCAAAACGCTGAATTATCTAGGTGCAGCTTTAATGAGTGATTGAAAAGTTCTCATCACAACAGGGTTTCTGTAGGCTTACACTTTACTTTTGGGCAAGATGAGGAAGGGCCCATATCTCCAAAAATCAGGCAGTCCTAGGCCCCTTACCCAAGGGTGCCCCTGGCAGATCAGTCCTTGAGGCTTTCAGCCTTCAAACTTCACTGTCTGCACGACGTTAACCAGCAGCACAGTTGCATTTCTCAACCCCAGAATAACTCCTATTGATTTGCTTTTGCCGATCCCTCCCCGGAGAAGGGAGCCCATCCCGGGCAGCCTCCAGCCCGGAGAAGTGCAAACCGGAGGCTGCAAGGGAGCCTTGCGAATTCATTATTCTGTTTTCTTCTGGGGTGTTTTTTTTTGCCCCTAGCAGGAGCCAGGCATTTCCCGGCGGCTGTATCAGTCTCCCCGAGCTGTGAACGCGGCAGACGGAGCCCGTGCGCCCCGCTGGCTGCAGGGGCAGCCCGTGGGTGCTGCGGACGGGCAGCGGGGCCGCGCCCGCGGCTGTGCGCACCCAGCGCTCCGGGGATGAGTGCGCCCGCTCCCTGCCCGGGGGGCGGCACCGAGAGCCCCAGATGAGTAACCCCGGCCAGAGGCTTTCTCTGTTTTACACACCGCAGCACCCGTGCTCGGCAGCCTTGACAGCCCCGAGGCTGCGGCTCCCCGCCCGTGTCACGCTGCCGGCCCCGAGGGACGCGGGCAGGGGCGCAGGGGGTGCCAGCGGTGTGAAATCCGGGCAGTCAGCCCTCCTGCGCTGATGTTTGCAGTCGGGTCTGCATCTGTTCTCTTCTCCATCTGTCACTTTCACTAGTCCTCAGGTGAAAAATAGCCCAGCCGAGTTCATCCCCCGGGCACACAGACATAGCCGGGCTTCGGGGGCGCGGCTGGGGCGCCCTGGCCTGCGTCCCCTGGGGGAGCATGAGAGGGGAGACTTCTCTGCAGGGAGGCAGCCAGGTGGGAGCTCATGCCAACGTGCCACCGGCAGCACGGGCTCCACGGGATCACAATCCTCAGTGCACAATCCTCACCCAAGCAACACCAGTGGCTGCTCCCCTCCCTGGCTGATCAGGATGAAAGCCCGGAACAAACATACACAAAATACAAACTCCTTCAGCTGCTGATGTTAGATGTACAGCCTCTGAACTCTATCCTCCTGCCTCCTGAGCCTTTTATCCCGATTTCCAGCTGGCCTGGCCCACTGATTGCTATCCAACACATCCACCTGTGCCCCCCCTTTATGAATGCTGCCATCGTGGCACACAGGTGTGTGTGTCCTTTGTCCCATGGGATCCCTCCCGTCACCCGTACTCCAGCCTCCTGTGCACATCAAAGAGAGACCCTCAGCAGGGACACAGCTAAAGAGAGTTTGGAAAGCAGATAGGACCAGGCACAGGCATCCCTTTTGTCCCCCTTTCCCCCTGTTTTCCCACACTGGTTCCCCTTGATTCATCCCTTTTCCCAGACACCCCACAAGTCCTGCATGATCTCGGAAGGCTCTCCCCAGCACCCTGCAATGAGCTCCCTGTGTCTGTGGCTGATCCCCCTCTTTGCCTGGCAGCTGGGAGGGTTTCCCAGCTCCTCACCAAGGCAGATGCACTAACCCAGGCAGTGTCCTCTCCCCATCAGGCCACCAGGGCTCACACGTGAAACACATTCTTGGAGCATTTGATGCCTTTCATTTTCCTTCAGACAGGTCCTTCCACCAGACTCCCACACCGACATCAAATGGCTCTGAAGTATTTTCATCGCATGACTGCAAAATCAGTGAGTTATTACTCAGGAATTTGATGACACTTCCGTCTTGATAATTTATCTCTTCCTCATCTCATGTTGAGGGATTCTTTGCTTTTTAAGTGTCTGCAGCTTCACAGAACCTAGAAAAACTAATTCTTTCAGTTGCATCTTCAATACAGACAGACAACAGAGAACTCAGATGTGAGCAAAACAGTTTCTTCTCCTCAGACAACTTTTCCTTGCCAATATTCTTAGCCCCCTTCAAGGCTGGGCATGGGAGAAAGAGCCCCAGACAACCTTGTTTTCCACAGCATCTCCTCTCCTTTGGTGGTGTCTGTCCCAGGCAGGGAGGGAGCCGTGGTGCCCAGACCCACCAGCCCCCCTGGGAACGGGTCAGCACTGGGGCACGGCTGCAGGGGACACCTGTACCCCATCTGTGGGGCCTCAGAGGTGAGGTGAAGCCTCGCTGTCCTGACTCTGCTTCAGAGAAACCCCTGAGCAGAAGGAGCCCCAGCTCTGCTCCCTTTATAGCTGGAGAAGCCTTAAGCCTGCAAAAAACCCACATTTGTGTGCGTAAAAAAAAATACATTTCGGGGGGGGAAAAAAAGAAAAAAAAGATTAAAAGGTCTGTCTCAGCCTTTCTTTTGCAATTCTGAGCAACCTTTAGTGCCAAGAACAGCAATAAATCTGTGCTTTTCCCAGGAAATGCTTTCTGTGTGTGGGGGTGCTGCCGACAGCAGTAGCGCCTGCCTTCCACTGCCCCAGGTCCAAGTAGCCTCTGGAGGAGGCCAAACATGTCCTGCCACCAGTGGGATGATGTTCCATGTGGGAATGGGGTGGGTTCCGTGCGGTGACGGCGATCAGATGAAACACCAAGCAATGACTCAAAAAGTGGATATATTTTCTTTGAAAGTCAAGCTAGAAAAACTCTTGGAAGCAGTGAACGCATATCCGAACAACCTCAGTGTGTTTGAACTGGGATGAGCACCCAGCCAGGCCCTGCAGGAGCTCACCCAGAGCCCGGCTCCTTTCCTCACTGCCAAACCTGTGCCTTCAGCTTGTGCCATCTCTCCCACACATCAGCTGGGAGGGAGCTGACGATCTTCACTCTGGCCAGAGGAAGACAAATCACAAAACCTTTTGGGCTGCAGCACGGGGAACAAGCTGACATGAAAGGGATGCAAGCATGGCCCTGCCTCAGGGTGCCCTCCTGCCCTGCTCCCCCGCCTCTGCGGGGCTGTGGAGAAGCCCCTCGCTGTCCCCGGAGTGCAAGTGCCAACCACAGTGCAGGATGTCTCTGGCTGCCATCCCCCCATGACTCAACTAGGTCACCGAGGCAGGCAGTGGCGGGGCAGGGAGGCAGCCGTGCTGCCGGCGGGGCTTTCTCTGCTCTGAATGCCACGGGCTCTCATCTGTGACCTTTTCCAGTCTTGGTTTGAAGACGGAAGTGGTGGGAAATCTGTCCTAACTCAGGCTCACTCTTGCACTGAAAGCTGTGTGAGCTCTGATGGGAGCGAGCCCTCTGGCTCTGGGACAGAGGGGAAGGCAGGCCACTGCCTCCAGGCTGGTGCCCCATCCTGCTGAGATGGTGGATTGTCATAGGAGACCCAGCTGTCACCTACCATCCAATCTCAAACAGTTTGGGCTGATGCGTTGCCAAGTTTCATGCCCATCTTTGAGGCAAAGATTCTCCCAGCCAATTTTCTAATCCCTCCACTGATTTTTCTGTGGTTACATTAATCCTGGCAGGCTAATTCTGCTAATGGACTGGAGTATTTGTGTTTATGATTCATTGGTAGTTGCACACTTGCCATCTACAAAATCTGTATAGGTCTGGGCACAGATGTTGGTTAGTGCTGGAAAATAGAGCCCCCGTGGCTTTCCATGGCACTCACACTTCTCTCAAGGTTCTGACGTTCTTATCCCTGTCTGATGGTCCACCCTGCCTCCCACAAGGACACTGGAGTGAAGGAGAGACTTTTAAAACAACTGTCTCCTTGGGGCCTCATCATGCCACCAGGAGTGTCCGAAGAGCTTCCTTTTGGTCTCTTTGCTTTCTAGCATTAGCTTGATATGGCTTTGGGGTTAGGTTTGGCCTTAACTGCAAAAAAATCAGTTTTATTGGGTTTTTTTCTGGAAAAATTCTGGTATTGGGTGTCTGAGCAAAGAAAAAAAAAAAAAAGGAAAGAAAATAAATCCCAGAGACGTTCAGCTGGTAATGTGGCAGAGTCATTTGCAGAGTGCCAGGAGCAGGGCAGTCATGACTCCCCACCCTGCGAGAACCTCAACACTGCTATGAGTTGGGCAGGAGATAGGATGGAAAAACTGAAACTGCCCAAGTTAGCTGGAAATTTTTAGGTGGACTGTGTGTCTGCTGCCTCCCCAGAGCCCACCACAATGGGCAGCCCCAGCTGCACAACCATCCCTGCCCGAGAGCCACACCTGAGTGCAAAAACAGCCCAGCAGTCAGAGAGAGCCCAACCCCAGCAGAGAGAGCCTGGGGTGGAGAGAGCAGAGGGGGAGGAAAAATTCCAGCCTCTCAGATGGAGCTGAAATGAAAGCCAGGGGGTTGTGGGGCTGCCAGAGGGGCAGGTGCAGGCCAGGAGCTTTGCCAGTCTCTGCCTAACTCTGGTTGCATGAGCGTGAATGTGCACTTCTGAGCAGAGCTCCCTGGGCCTTTGCACTGGAAGCGTTGACAGAGGTGTGAACACAGAGCTGGGAGCCCCTTCACCTGACAACCCTGGGGCAGCACTGATCCCCTAAGGCTGAGAGAACTGGGATTGCTCAGCCTGCAAAAGAGAGAGACTTTTTGCAAGGATAAGGGGGGAATGGCTTCCAACTGAAAGAAAGTAGATTTGGACCAAATATTAGGGAAAAAAAATTTGCTGTGAGGGTGGAGAGGCACTGGCAAAGGTTGCCCAGAGGAGATATGAAAGCCCCATCCTAGGCTTGGAGGAACCTGGTCTAGGGGAAGGTGTCCCTGCCTATAGCAGGAGGGTTGGAACAGAATGGGCTTTAAGGTCCCAATCCAGAGCATTATAGGATTGGAAGGCAGACACCCCAAACCCAGTCCCTGCTGTCTCAGCACAGGGTCCCTCAGGCTGAGCGGGGGGAGTTTGATTCTGGGAGTTGTGGTTTGGTGTCATTTCTTGTCCCCATGCAGAGTCCTTTATAGGCTGTCAATAACACAGTGTGCATACAGTCAAATCTGGGGTAAAAATGTGCTTCTTAAGGCTTTGATTTTCCCAAAGCCAAAGCAACCCAGTGCTAGCATCCTCAAGGCTTTTGAAATCTTTAAAGATGAACAAGCCAAACTGCACCTGTCAGATGCTGACAGTCTTCTGGGGCAGGGGGTTTCTCTGTGCTGGACACGGGGTCCTTGAGAGGAGGAGCAGGAACACAGCCCCACTGCAGGGGCTGCCTGAGCTCGGCTTCAAAGCCTGGTAGGAACCCCAGCCTGCTCTGAAGCCTCAGAAAGGAGCCAAGCAGCTGAGGGTGTGTGTCTGTGCCCTGCCAGAGCTGCCCTGGAGGATCAGAGAGCTGAGAGCATCTGCACTGTGTCAAACCACATAGTGCTTGGGCAGTTTGTAGTTCTGAGCCTCTGCAGGAAATACCAATCCCTCTGTCCCTGTGCTTGCTGGGTTTCACGAGAGCTGAAGGAAGAATAACAAGCTGATTTCCACAAAAAGCATCTTTGCTATGCAGGGAGCAGGGAGAAAATTCCCTGGAGCCATAACCCAGTGATTTCCCCAGCAAAACAGAGTGGCAGGGAACCCACTGGAGTGAGCCCTGTGAGCTGCGTTCTGCCCGTCCCCACAAACCAACAACGCCTGTGTCCCCTCTCCTCCCCACCAGTCCAGGTTTTTGTGGTCTTCTTTTAGATCTCTTCTCAAGCTGATGCCTCCTGGGCTCAAAAAGTCTCTTGACAATCAGCTGTCTACCAGCTAATCCAGCAAATAATCAGCTCAAACAAACTAATGACTGCTAAGTGCCCCGCAGCATCACCCGAGGCTGCAAAACCTTGGCGGTGGCAGGGCTGGGTGGGTTTGCTGGGCTGGCTGCCTGTGCCCTCCCCTGGCTCAAAATCAGCACAAGCTGAGAAATCCTGGGACCGTGGTGTCTTCCATTGAGCTTCCCTCGCCTTCTGGTGACTGCCTGATGAATGAAGCATGATTTGCTCCAAGAGGACATGTGGGAGGAAGGGAGGGAATGAAGTTAATGAAGTGGATTTCAGGCTACTGATAGCTGGAAAGCCAATGTGTCAGGGTTAGGGTTAGGTCTGCCTGTTTGGGGAGCCAGGTCACTGACTGCAGAGCTCTGCAGTGAGTAATGACTTAACCCCTGTGGGAGCAGCGTGTCATCTGCTCTCTGGGCCTTACACATGCCAGCAGTCAGCATCACGTCACACGGGCCGGTTGGTGCTGACTCCAGGAGAAATAACTCTGCATTTCTCAGGTTCCTGGTGCATTCCTGCAGAATTAACTCATTTGAGTTACTGGATGTCACATTTTTCTGAGGCAGTGCCAAGCTAATGTCTAGACTTCATGATCTTAAAGGTCTTTTCCAAGCCGAATGATTCTATGATTTACAGTACACAAGTTGCCCAAGAGGAGATAAACTGCAGGAAATGAGCTCACAGGGAGGCAGCGGTGGGAGGGCAACTGCTCTGTCATGCATCCACCGTATGAGGCTCGTTGTGGACCCTATTCCTGGGTGCAGAGCTCTCAGAGAAGCCTTTAGCTGACTGCAGTTTCCCCTTCTCAGCTCATTTCCCCCCAGGCATCCCCACTGTCACTCCCAGCTCTCCACACACACAGATGCAGCAAGTCCCGGTGGGCTGCATGTAACCAGAGATGGGCTGTGGGAGTGGGCCAGGGGGAATTCCTCGTGCAGGTATTTGCATTTCCTCAGGCTTTGGAGGAGCATTTCCCACCACGTGTGACTGCCCAGGGGCTGTGACAGCAGCTGTCAAGGGGCAGCCTCAGTGGGGCCCACGGTGGTGAATCTCCTGTACCTTTGTGGTTCTGTGACTCACTGACACGACTCTGAGCTCAAAGTCTCATCGGGACTGGCTGGTTTCATCCTGGAGTCGTGAGGGAGCTGGAGGAAGAGCTTGCTAGGCTGCTCTCCCTCATTTATGATCAATCCTGGATAACTGGGAAGGTCCCGAATGCCTGGAGGTTGTCCAACATGAGGCCCACCTGATGCCTTCAGCTTTAGCTTTCATGTTTTCCAGATTCTGTACTGCGTTAGTGTGTAACTCTGAGCTCCATATAAAGTGTTAGCAAGCTCTCCTCACAGCTCAGTCACACAAAACAATCCTTCTCCAGCCCCAGAACCAGGGACACCATTACAGCTTCAGGCCCAAAAAGTATAAACAGCAGTGAACTGAGGAGAGCAGTCTGGGAGAATGGGACTGCATAACCTCAGGCTGGAATTGGACAATTGACCCCAATATGGAAATGGACCAAAACTTACTAAAGTGTGAAAACTCATGACCCCTGGTCCATCTTGGGTGTAGCCACAGGAGGGCTCTTGTACTGCCTGAGGTGTGTCCTTTGAAGGCCTTTGAATAAATTCCTACTTTATTCCTTTAACTCTGTCTAGCCTGTGTTCTAGGCAGCCTCTCAAGGCATCACCCCCATAAGAGGGATGTGGGGAGCGACAGGCCCGCCAGTCTGGCTGTGGTGCTCGGCAGGGTTCTGCAGCAGATCACCTGGAGAGAGCACAGAGCACACACGGGACAGCCAAGGGGGCAGACCCAGCCAGCACAGGCTTAGGAAAGGCAGGTCCTGCCTCACCAACCTGATCTCCTTTTATGACCAGCTGACCTGCCTGGGGGATGCAGGGAAGGCTGATTTCAGCAAAGCCTTTGACACCATCTCCCACAGCATTCTCCTGGAAGAGCTGCAGCCCATGGCTTGGACAGGAACACTCTTGGCGGGTTAAGGGCTGGCTGGATGGCTGGGCCCAGAGAGTGGTGGTGAAAGGTGCCACATCCAGTTGGCATCAAGGGTGTTCCCAGGGATCAGTGTTTTTTAGCCTGGAGGAGCCTCAGGTGAGCTTATCATTCTCTACAGCCACCTGAAAGGACATTGTAACCACGTGGGGCTTGGCCTGTTCTCCCAGGCTGTTTGTGTTAGGACAAGAGGACACAGCCTTAAGCTGCGCCAGGGGAGGTTCAGGTTGGACGTTTGGAGGAGTTTCTACAGAGAAAGGGTGGCTGGACACTGGAACGGGGTGCCCTGGAAGATGGTGGAGACACTGCCCGTGGAGGTGTTTGAGGACTGGACACGGCACTCAGAGCCGTGGTCTGGGTAACAAGGTGGTGTTGGCTCACGGGTTGGACTCGCTGATCTCAGAGGGCTTTCCCGACCAAACTGGCTCTGTGATTCTGTGACAAACACTACGGGAGGAGGCACATACAGATCTCATGTGCCCAGATAGCACCAAATCCTCTCTCTTATTCCATGGACATGTAATTGACTGTGCCCAGCCCAGCAAGGGGAAAAGCAGCATCCTCGTGCCACGTGAGATGCCAGACCCCCTCCCCAGGCAAGCTCTTAACTGGGGGACATGTCAAGGACACACATCAGCCTTTGTGCTTGGAGGGTGATGGGCTTCTGCCTGGTGATCCTAGGAAGGAATTAGACTTTAGATGATGTGCCTTAAATAGAAAACTCACTCCTGAATTGAGCAGAAAACCATAGATAAGGATGATGTAAAGATATTGTTAAACCGCCAAGGAATTTCCCCAACAGAGCGAGATGTGGTGGCAGCCACAGGCCCCCCTGATCTCCCTGATCCCCCACCTCAGCCTCTGCCAGACTGACACAGCCACCACGGTGCCAGGGGATTTCCAGAAGACCCAAGCACAGAGAGGAGCCTCCTGCAGCAGCAGCACACCATGGGCTGGGCCCACGGTGCTGTGGGCATTCGTTTGCACCCTTGGTGATGGCCCCACAGTACCCACTCAGTGAGCTGTGCCCCGTGGAGAGGAGAGATGGGCCATACCCTGGCACCCACAGGGGCTGGGAGGAGATGTGATGTGTCATCAGCATCCAGACTGCTGCTTCTTGGCAGTCGTGCTCAGGTTTGCAGCCCAGAGCTTCCACAGCTGTTCAGCAATGGTGGTGGGGTGGCTGCTCCCTCCCTCTGCCTTTGTGCCCGGCTGTCCTGTGTGCCCACCACTTCTCTGGCCCCCGGAATGGATTGGGGTCCCTGGAATGGCAGCTCTGGATTTGGCAGTGATGGCAAGTCGGGCTGCCATACCTGCCCCTGGGTTTTTTGGGTCAATGCAGCTGCAAGGCACTGCCCAGCCGTGACAAGCCCTGGGACTGCTGCTGTGAGCAAGGACACCGGTGGCTCAGGGAACACAGCTGCTCCAGAGGGACAGGCTCAGACCTCCTCCCACCTGGGCACTGCAGCAAAAGGGGGATTTTGGAACCCCCTTCTGTGCCACAGGAGAGCAGCTGCAACCTCCCAGATCCCCAGCTCTGTGGGCCTCCTGAAAGGCATGGGCACTGCCCACAGCCTTCTCCTGCATGGCAGCCACCAGGCACACTTCTTCCTGCTCACTCAGCCCCTGGACTTCTCCAGACTTTAAACAAGCTGGGGCAAACTGCACCTGCTCCACTAGAGCAGCACAAGGCAGCAGCAGTGTTACCCTGCCAAGGCAGCAAATGTGCCTCAGGCATGACCCAGACGTGCCTTCAAGCTCTGCTCTTTGGAAGAAATCCCTAGTGCTTCTCTTTCTCCTCAGTCTCAGTCTGAAAAGCAGCTCCAGTTCCCCCTCTCACCTGTGACACTGACAGGGAGCACAGACCCATGCCCAGGGCGTTCTCATGCCGGAGGGTGCTGGGATCACAGGGGTGGGATACACCCAGAGCACTGATACCAGCCCAGCAGAGAGGGGAGCTAGAGATCAAGGACATGTTTCTGCAGGAACTGGAAATCTTCTTCTCATCAAAAAATGTGATGGTCAAAATCATCCCAGCCAGTTCAGCCCAGCCTCTGGCTGAGGACCACAATTTCCCCTGTGGTTACCATGTTCAGAAAGCATTAGCAAATAAACAATGAAAGCTCCAGAAAGCAGAAGCCGTGACTAATGGTTTTTGAGTTTTCTCCAAGTTTAATATCAGAACAAAATACAATTACAGGAATAGGAATTAGACCAGACAGTGAATGAAGGGCTGCTGAGAGCACCAAGATGCTCCTCCATGGCCTGGACAATCTGGTGTTTAGGCAGTCAGGCCCATCCATTTATTTGTCACATACTCCCTTTTAGTAGTAGCAAAAGCAAGAGCCACAAAGTGCTCAGGGGAGCAGATGTGTGTCCTCATCACGATGCCAACAAAGACACCCATGGGAGCTGAGCTCTGCCTGCTCCTCTCCCAGTCTCCTGCAGCACCTCAGGACATGCAGGTTGTGCTTCCACAATGCTGGCTCCACGCCTGGCCTACCACCTCTGCCCCAGTGGAGCTCGAGCAGCTTTGAGGTCGAGCAAGAAGCTTCAGTAGGGGAGCCATGAGTTATTCCTAGAGCCCAGGCAGAGGCACAGCTGTGGTTAGGCACCAGCTCTGGGCTGCAGCTCATTTGCATCGTGCGCCTTCCTCAGCGGCTTTGATGTGGCAGTGAGGGCCTGGCTGGGGCTGCAGGAGCACAGGTGAGCCCGGCCCACCCTCTGGGGAGCTGATCACTGCCATCCAGGCAGCCGGGCTGGCTGCGGGCACAGCCCTGCTCCCCCTGTCCCCACTGTGGCCAGCTGAGCCAGCAGCAGTGTGACATGCTGGGGACATGGCCCCACTTGTCCATCACCAACTTCCCAGGAGCCAGGGAGGGTTTGGGTGGGGGACACAGGTTGGGAGGGTGCTCCTTCCTCTGCACACGCTTTCATGTCATTTCTGCAAGATAGGGCAGGGGTTGGTGGTCAGAATTAACTTTCACCGAGTTACTGCTCAGTCTTGCTGAGCTCACTCCTGTGGTGTCTCTCGTCCAGAAAGCCCATTCATTTTGGGATTGTCTTTTCCTTAAAACAAAAGATTAGGCAAGCCTAAAAAGTTCACAGTGCAATTATTTAATCAGAACTGTCTGGCTATAGCCACTGATTAATGACTTAAAAAAAGGAAATAGCAAAGTTGGTTCAGGTCTTGAGGGACTCGATATCAGTGTTTCAAAATGTGATTTCCAAACAGCTCTGGCTGCTCTGTATTAATGATGCTTTTGAGACTTTGTTCCTTAATTCCTTTATTTTTTGGCTGTGGATGCATAAGCTAAGTTTTAACGAGATCAGCAATGTGCAGGGTCAGCTCCTCCCTCGAGCAGTGGTGTGGAGGAGGCCACTTTACACGGATCATGGATTTGCTCCCTACAATGCCAAAGCAAATACATCCACCACTTGTACAGCATGTCCCCGGGAGCTGGAAATGGGAGACTGGGATGAGCTGTAACACCCCCCTGGGGCAGGGAACAGCCAGGCTGAGCCTTCCAAACAGAGCACTTCCAGCGTGGCACCTGCTGGCACAAACACAGTGGGTGTCTGTCACCCACAGCTGCTGACCAGCCACAGCTGGGCTGTGCTCAGGTGGTTTTTCAATGTGTCTGTGTGTGCTGATGGCTTCTTTGTCTCTCTTGGTTTTTTTCCACTCATATGGGCATCCTGAAGACTCAAAAGACAAAAACCCATTGGTGTCCAAGCACTAGGGATTTTCTGGAGCTGGAGCCCACAAAACCACGAGCTCAGAGGAGCAGCTGCCCTGACAGGCACTGGCGTGTCCCTCTGGCAGAGACTGCACCCATGGCTTGAGGGGTCTCCTCTGAGAGAACACCCTAAATCAAGCCTTGTCTGCTGTGTTTTGCTGAGAAGCTCCAGGAAATTGCAAGAGAACTGTTTTGGCAATGGTGATGGTCTTCCCAGCCATCCCCCCATCCTTCACAGGGCAGGTCAGAGGGTCAGAAAAGCACAGGAGTTGCTGCACAGCCCCGTGCTGCTCCCTGCACCCAGCTGGCTGGGCAAAGGCCACCCCCAATGCTTCCTGGGGCCTGGAGAGTGGCTCTATCCTTCCTTCCTGTCTGCTTCCCATATTAGCTTTTCCAACATTTCTGATGAAAAAAAAAAGCCTCACCACACTAGGATATGCTGCTCAGGGCCCTGCTGCCCCAGGGGCAAGGGCACGTGGTTTGGCTCTCTGCTAATAGGATTTAGGACTTGCTGTACCAGTGTTCACAAGCTGGTTTGAGGTAGCAGAGTAAACACTTGGGGTTTTGCTCCAAGGGCTTCTTAGCCCCATTTTTCAGCACTACCAACACAAAGAGTTGTGAGCTGCAGGCACTGCTGTTCCCTGGGATGGCCCCCCAGGGCTCTGTGCAACACCCGTGACAGCTCCAGAAGGAACACCAAGACAAAGCTCTGCTCTGACCCCTCTCTGTCTTGCCTCCCTCCACTGCTGGTGGATGTCCTGGCAGAATGAGGGAGCCACACGCTGCGGCATCTACTGCCTACAGGGAAGGTCTGGCCCAGCTCTCACACAGGTTCTAGGGGAAACTGCAGAGTCCAGCTGAGACACTTTTCAGAGCAGGAGGAATTCAGTGATGAATCTCCAACACATGAGGAAGGAGAATGACCTTGCAGGATCAATCCTTTAGCGAGCCATCAGAAGAACAGCAAGGCTGCACCTGTATCAGGCACTCCCAGGGCACAGGAGCAGAGCCAGGCTGTTCCTCCCCCTTTTCCTGTCTTTAGGAAATGCAGAGAGTGAATAAGAATTATTCTGAAGCCATTTATTATGGAGTTATTCAATACACTATTTATTATAGAGCTAAACTTCACATTTGACAACTTGGAACAAACTTCTGGTGAGTATTTTAGAAAAGCTAGAGGCAGAGGCAAAAATAAAGCAGGCTGAGATGTCTTCTACTTTCTTTATGGTGGGAGAACATCATCATAGTGAGAAATTAAAGTTTCAAAGAAGTCTGAAATATTTATGTTGCTCTAGGGAAAAATCGAGTGGCTGGTCCCATCGACAATACACCAACAAACTATAAATATCTGAAAATCAAGCCTACATTTCACAGAAATACTACACTACAAAGACAAGCACCTGCTGCTCCTCTGCCAAATCCATCTGGAGCACCTGTGTGAGATATAAATAGAAGTACAGGGAAGTTTGCTCAGCTGGGGCCAAATCCCGTCCTGAGATGCAGAGCTGGCCAGCTGTGCACATGGAGACAGGAGCAGGGAGGAACACACACCTCTGCCAGGACTTGGGCAGGAACCCTGCTGACACATTCCAAAACAGGGCTTAAAAGCCTTCAAAGGATTCAAAGAGGTTACAGGGTGCTCCATGGAAAGGCCAGCAGCCCTTCCTGTGAGATGAAAGTGGCCCCAGCTCCGGCTCGTTGCTCTTACCGCAGTGGCATTTCAGAAGTGGCTGTCGTTGCACAGAAGCAGATATCTGATTGTGGGAGTCTTTATTTAATAACAAACCAGCCCATCACTGGGAAACTGGTTTCAGAAATTCAAATGGAAACAGTGCTTTTTAATTATAACCAACACAGCCCCGGCAAGGCAAGGCCGAAGTCTGGGAGCAAGGGTTTGGCTGTTTAGGGGTGTTGAGGAGGGTTACATTCACATCCCTGGCATCCTGCTTGGCATGCAAGTGGAAAGGTTTGGTCAGACTGAAGCCGAGTCTGGCAGCTGAAACTGTCTGAAAAATAACAGATTTTCTTTCTGACGCCTATGCTCCCAGGGATACAGATCACATTGATCATTTCACTCCAACCCAGGCCATGAAGCAAGCCTGGTGAAGATCTCGAGCACTTTTTCCCCCTGTTCATGAGGTAGCCAGTGGTTTTTCACTACAGATCTAGAAGTGGAAGCAGAAGCAAATAGAAACTCCAAAGGTGGCAACTTTCAGTACACTGCACAGTTCCTACGGGGTTAAGAGCATATGATGCAGGTCTCACTCTTGAGGACATGGCAGGTGATGTCTTATCCCTTCCCTTCTGTCTTTCCATACTCTGGCGTGACTATAACAAATTCCAGGCCTGCAGCAAGAGGCATGGGTCAGAGGAAAAAGCCTCCAGTGCTGAAGGCCACTAAAAAGTACACCAGGTTGCCCAAGATAACTTTGAAGTTCCACTGAAGGTTTCTGGGCCATTCCCTTAAGTGCTGGACTCCTGATCCTTGTGGCTCCCTTCCAGCTCAGACTATTCTGTGGTCCTCAGCAGACCCATGACCCGAGAAGCCTATAAAGCATTATTTCTCACAAAAACTCACTTCATGGGAAAGTGCTTTGAGAACGTGTGCCTTTCAGTTTTCAGATCTCTGCAATGCAGCTGACATGAGCTCCTTGTTCGAGCCTTTGTTGTGCAGCAGGCACACCAAACACCCCCTCTGTCAGTGTGGAATAGATGACTTGGCTCTTCAGAACACAGCTCAGGCACACACGAGGGAGATTCTAGTGCCACACTTCGCATTTTGTTTCAGAACCCGCCTGTGATGCTGTCAGAGGCTGGGTGCTTTCTTCAGATCTGAGATCCTCAGAGCTACCCCAGAGTTTCTAGCAAACAAACTTAATGCTTTCATTTTACACCAGAAGCATCACAACTATCTGGGAAATCTCCCTCCCACACCTCACAGTCTGTATTTTGGGTGGCTTGATGATCTCACCTCCATAAAGTTACTAAGGTTAAACACAGCTTTTAAATAAAACTCTGATGTAAAAGCCACTGAGGTCAACTTTTAAGCTCAGGCTCGCTCTGACCAGCTTAAATACAGAAAAACAAAGCAGTCGAAAGAAGAGGACCAAAAGAAATCATCCATCTTTTCTCCCCCAATCCCCCCTTAACCACACACTGGCAGACCTACTACAACTGCCCCCACCCTGCCAGGCCCTGCTGCAATTGTGTGTCCTTGCCCTTTCCCAGTTTCTTCATAATCCTAAAATGATCTTCCCATGAAGAGAGCCACTAATACCTGCCCAGACATTGCCTCTTGCCATTCCTGACTCCACAGCACATCCCAAAGGGGATGCAGGAAAGCCAGGAACACACAGATGGCACAGCCCCTTGTTACAAAGCTGGTCAGGAAAAGAAGTTATAAAAACAGTAACTGGGAAGAAACATCTGGGATCTTCACCCTCCTCAGTCCTGGGGGTACAGCAGAGAAGAAAACTTCACAAGAAATATGACAGGTCTCCCATCCAAATACATTCCAAATAGGAAAACCAGAATGAAGTGGAACCATGGGCTTCCCCTTTCATATTCCCCCAGAAGCAGCTGCTTCAATTCCATTAATCTGGAGGCACAGTAAGTGAGTCATACTTCAGTAGGTACCTCCATGCTTGAGGTCAAACCCCGGTCATGTAGCAATTAAGACACTTCAATGGCATTTTCTTGTTATAATAAGCCCGTTCCCACAGCTGACTCAGGAGTGGAGTAGAGCACCTGAAACCCAGAAGGTGGAATTTCTCCTTTTACACAGTGATCTGCACATCTCCCGTGCGGAGAGGTGTGGCTGCATAATTTCATAATGAAGTAATACAAGGCTGCATATCTTTACGAGGAAGTGATAGGAGACATTTGTTTGTGCTACAAATCCAAGGAGTCTCCAACACCAAGACAATTCCCTTTTTGCCTTGCTTTGTCACAGTTTCTAATCAGAAGTTCCCCTGGTAGAAGAGGAACAGTGTCAGTCTAAAGAATTGCTCATCTTCACAAGAGCCCACCCCATAACCAGTTAATGAAAAGGACACCACAAGCTGCAACAGAAGCTGGACAAGGCCTCTGGAGTCGGAGCTCCAGAGGGAAACTACCTGAGAGGGGAGGGCGAGGAGGCAGATTCTCCATGCCCACAAAAGAAGACAAAAGCACACCCTATTTAAAGTCAGTTCTTTCCACTCTCCCATTTATTTTCCCTAAAAACAGTCCTTGCAAACATGTCTTGCTTCTCTTTTCCAATTCAGTGGCGTTGCTGCAAGTACTCCATGGCACATGACTCTGGGGAAGCAGAGAAGTGTCCCACAACTCAGTCCCATTTCCATAGGAAAAGCTGACTCATAAATCACATCATCCTGGAGATGCTGACACAGGTTTGTAAGGAGCATCCAAATGGCAAGTCCCAGGAGCAGGGTGGAGCCACCTGAGGCTGGCAGGGCTGCCCAGCTCTAGCAGAGCAGGAGGCCCTCCTTCGTCGCCAGGCGCTGCCGATGGATCTTGTCCTGCTGCAGCTCCTCGTGGTTTGGGTGCCAGAGTTTCATGACAATCCTCTCAATGTTTAGAGCATAGACTGTGTGTGCAGGAATCACTTCTTTGTGCACCTGGAAATGCATGTTGGAAAACAAGCTGCGCACCTCCGCACACATTTGCCCATGTTTCCAGGGAATAACCCCCCTCTACCACAGGATGCTCCGGGGGCCAGCTCTGAAGAGCAGGAACAAAGGGAGTCTCACAGGACAGGGAGAGCTGTTCCCTGCCAGCACTGCCACAGCAGCCAGCACGGCATAACCACCACCTTCTAAGGCAGTGCCATGTAAGGAAACAGTCATTTTGCTCTTGGGGTGGCAATCAATAATTGGTCATCAAAACCATAGAAACAACGATTCTGACTAAACAGGAGATGAATGCTTGACTACAGCTCTGTGGTCTGTATCCACAGCTGTGAGACAAAATCCCAAGGCCTGTTCACAACAGCAGAGATCAAGGGGAATTTCTCACAGCTGATTTTAGACATGCCAAGTAGGCAGTGCCCCTACAGCTGCCAGAGAGGGAGGGAACCACAGCCATATACCCCCAATGAAAATTCACCCAGCTGACCTTAAATGCCTCCCCAGGGTTGGGGTGACCACAACTAACCCACTGCAGTGGCCTGCATGCCAGGACAAAGTATTCCTCTAAGTAGCCAGGTGGAACATGAGGAGTAAGAACAGCCATGCCAGGTAAGTTATTTTGCTGCAGGACTGTCAAAATGTGTCCAGCTCAGTTCTGATATAATCACTGCAGTGTTCCTGTAGAGGAAGTGTCCACCCATCTTGCACAGCTGTGAGATAGGTATTTCCTCATCAACTCTGCGACCAAGGGGATCAGCAGGCATTAAATCATGAGTTAACAGTGGGAACAAATCAAAGCTAAAGAATCTGAGAGGTAAAGAAGTAAAGACACTACGGGAAGAGAAAACAAATGGGGATTTGCATGTAAACCACACCTAAGACTGGCAGCTGGCGCCCGGGGCAGCGCTGCCTGTGACACGAACGTGTGACACGACCGAAGGTGTGACACGACCGAAGGTGTGACACGACCGAAGGTGTGACATGACCGGCTTACCTGCAGTGCCTCAAAGAGGTCGTACATGTTGACTGGCGGCAGGGATGCCGGCAGGGTGTCCCCAGAGCAGGCCAGGAGCAGGGCTGCCTGCTGCTCGGCATCGTCAGGAGCGGGCGGGGGGGCCAAGCTCTGACCCGCCGAGGGCGCCGCGCTGCCCGGGGGGCTGGGGGCAGAGCAGGCACAAACATCCCAGTCACAAAACCAGCACCAGCTGTGGCTGTCACACAGCAGGGGCCCTGCTGTTCTGCACCAGCTGTGGCCCAGATGTCCATAAAATTATTTCAGCTATAATAAAAATTTATTTTAAATTCCAGTTAAACAAGGAGTGTGGCCTGACCCCCAGCATGCTCCAGCCCTGCTTAAATGGTCTCAGTTAACTTTTGTTACTTGCAGCCAATAGTTTCTACCCAGCATAAAAATTAAGGCACACACAACATAAAAGTGAAACACTGGCCGTTAGGCAGAGTTGTTTGTAGTGCTACCATCAAATCTTAAAACACCCACGACCTCCTGTCAACTGCTAGAAGCTGCCACAGACAAACAAAACTGCCTTCTCATACACAAATGCTGCCAGATGCACTGCACAAACTCTTCGACACTAAGACTCCAAACAGGAAAACCTAGAAGCCCTGCTAACTGAAAAAATGTGCCAAGTAACCATAAACACATCTGGACGCAAGAAATGACAGGATGGCAGTGACAGGATTGACATTTCAATCCTGTGGCACAATGGCTGTGTCTCCACAAAGGCAGAGAATTACTGAAGTTTCCAAAAAGCAGTAATAAACTGCTGGACAAGCAGAAATAAGGGAGAGAGATGTAACACTGCCCTACAATCCAGTGCTGGTAAATTCCCATATTCTCACTCCCTGTTTAGCTGTACAATCCTCCATACCAATGCCTTCCTTAGTGTGTGACAGCAAGACACCATCAACACACATAGAAGAAGAAACTGAGCCATGGAGTAATTCCAAGACTAGCAAAAACCATGTACATTATCAGCGTGCTGCCAGCTCCTTACCACTCAATTAAGTTGTTATAAGCAACAACACTGTTCTTCAGATATGGCTGAGGGTTGACATTGCTTCCAAAGGCATACTTGAAATGGCCATCCCTCAGACGATAGGCTTTCCTCCTGGATATCACTGAGGTCAGAATGTCCTTAAGGTGGTTCTGCAACAAAAAACAAGTCCTGTGACATGTGCTAAATTACTCACTCATGGCTAGAAGGGCCTCACCAACTGGCAAGACAGAAGCAGTCCTGCTACGACCACAATGATCTAAAGATGGAAGGGAACCAATATCTGGACAAGCTACAGGATGTTTTCATTATCCAACACTTGGATACAGAGAACATGGCACTTTGTGAGTACCGTAAGCATCAGCCTGTGAACTACTTTAATGTGTGATGTGCTGCTTCAAATGTCAAAGAGTTGTCTTCAAGGCTAGGAAATTCCCAACCTCTGTTTAAGATTTCATAACTGACACCAGATGTTACACTTGAACTGAAATACACACCCTGAAATGACAGTGAAAAGCCACTCACTCATCTTCTTCATTTGCCTGAAAACTGCTGGAGAAGGAACAGTCTAAAAAAAACCAGGCAAACAGCTTCTTAATTTGGCCTCATTCCCAGGGAACTTGGGTTGGCCTCCACATGCTGAGTGCAGAAAACCATCCACACATCAATGCTCCAAGCAACGGCTGTGCCATTCCTGGGATGTGTAGAGTGATGCGCCACCAATGGCCAAAGCTAAACCAGGGCTTCACCTGCAGGTATCACCTGACCTTGTCCCTTCGTGGCCAGGCCAGACATTGTGTCTGTAACAGATTGCTTTTTATAGAACTGGTCAAACTGGCATTCCCATTCTGCCCCTGCTTTTAAGTGACAGGAGCAGCATTTTCCACAACAGCTACTTAAGAATGCCTAGGGTACTGTGCAAGTACATCAAAACTAACACTTGCAGGCAGAAGTCCAAGGCTTTATATCTAGGGCACGAGATCCTTCATTCTCACATTACTCTGGGGCAAAAGGGCGCTTGGAGAACAATCAGAGCAGCGGGTTTCCACCCCACACTGGGGGACAATGCCCCAGCCTGCACACAGAGCCTTTTGCTGGTGGTGTCCTGAGACCACTGGTGCCCCCCAGCCCAGCCTCACCTCCACAGCATAGACAACAGCTGTCACTGCCTCCTCGGTGACATTGTCCAGCCCGTGCTCATAGGCAGTGACAATCATCCTTCCTTCCAGCTGGCCACGTGTTGGGAGCATCATGGTGTGAGAGCACAGCTTCAAATCATCATCCTCCTGAGGATCCTTTGCCACAAACTGCTGGGCTCCCGACAGCGGGTTCTGAGGCTGGAACCGGTGCTGGCATGAACACAACGTTAAAGCGTAAGATAATATTCACTGAGACCCTTTGGTTCATCAAGGGGACATCCTTTCTCCAGTCAGAAAGCATACACCTACAAAAAATCCTCCCCAGTGACTTGTGACTGAAGGATTTGCTAAGTCAGTGCTGGTATCCTTTCACTGGACTTGTCCAGTAACACCCCAAACCACCTGAGCTTTGGGTATCCACAACACACTGCAGCAAAAAACTCTACACACCACATGAAGACTCATCTGCTCTGGTCTGCTCTGTACCTCCCACCTGCTAGATTTGTTTAATTCTCCTGGGAATCCCAAATGTGGTCAGTGACTGTCCTTTTAATCTCCTTTCACACTACCCAGGTCAGTGACTGGACTTTCACATCTCTCAAACACCTTCCGTGGGGGAGAGTTCTCATCTATTCAGTCATCTCTTGTACAGAAGGGTATATTTTCACTTACAATCTGTATGATTTTCCTCTAGATAAAACCCACAATCCTAAATTTGTGTGGCTGATTCCTACATTTCTCTAAAGCTTTAAACTTAGCCCATTTTCAGCACTAATTCCATACTCCAGTCTCCCTGTGTACTTCCACTACTCTGAGCAGAGCTGTGTTACAGAGCAGCCGCTGAGATGGGTTATGACTATTTTTCAGAATCAACTTGTTTATTTAGGGAAAAAAACTCAACACAGAACAGGAATTCATACCAGAAGGTGGCATTTCCCAGGCCACTTGTATTCCAGCACAAATCCTTGGCTGCATTGTGTCTCAGGCTCTGAGTGCCTGTGGTGGCTCCTCAGCCCCCAGATAAAGGGGGGAACAAAGCAAATGGAAATTATTGAAACTCGAGCCCAGCCATGTGCTTGGCCCGGCTCTAACCGACAAAGGAACAAGACTCATCATACTCTCACAGCTCCTGGCCCTCTCCTCTCCAATGGCTCTGGAATGGAGATTGCTGCAAGGCAGTGGGGCACCAGGACAAACACATACCTCAAATATGAACAATGACTGTGCAGCAGAGTGGATTTCTCACATCTTAGTTTCAAGGGAGAAAGAGGGGCTGCTTTAGTCAAAGGACAGTGTGGCATTTAACTCAGAGTGAAAAACCAATCCACCCACTCCTGATGTGAAAGCAGGTTTCCCTCCCCATAATTCTAAAGATTTATGCTTTCATTACAGGAAAGTCACATGCCTGGAAAAAAAGACCTTCAAAATGTAAGCAACTCTCAAGAGGAATGTGGTTTGGGAGAGCAAAAGCCAAGTGGAATCGACCTGTGGTCCTTCACAGCTGTTATTTTGACCAGTGATGGAAACATTTCAAAATACCAAAGCACTTCCAAGTTCACACTACTCAGGAATTCCACTAATACCAGACAAGCCCATTAACCATAACATGCACTTCATACAGTGCTTACTGCCAAGCAGTCCTGAACACGTGTACAAACACACACTAGAAATCTGGTGTATCCTCGGGGTAGTAAGTCAAACTCTAGGACTTGGACTACACCACAACTTACTGCTCAAACTCTCATCTACTGAACTCAAGAGTTACGGTGAAGTTTTAAGACAGGCAAGGTAACAGACTGAATTCAGAACATCACAATTCAGGTTGTAGCTGTAAGCACTGCAAAGTAATTCAACAGTTTCTAAATACAAGGAGCCCTCAGCTGGACTTGCATTCCTTTGGAACACTGCTCTGTGAAGAACACACAGAGTGCCCCATCACAGTCCCTGGAAGCACCTTATCAAACCCTGCCTGTTGAAGAGAGTGCCTCATCCCACATCTCTGTCACACCAGGCCCCCTGCACACTGCTCTGGCAGCACAGAAACACTGCAGGACAGGGGTGTGACAGTAGTGGGTGGATGTACAGAGCCTTTGCTGCAAACTGAACTGCATCTTGCATGTTTCTGTGTCACCTACCAGAAGACAGTGAAAGGCATTTTCAGTTCTGAAAAAACTTGACCTTCTGAAAACATTACACCCAAGGAATATCTTGCTTCTTACACTTTGAGAGTAGAGTCAGAGAATTCTGTCTGACTGCCTGAATAAATAGTAAATCACTTGCTTTAAGAATCTGGCAGACGTGTAAAGGGAACCACAGACACTTACATCAAACTTTTGGCGAACCGAAGAAATCTTTTTCTTCCCTTTGGGTTTTCCAGGTTTAGTTGCAGAGCCACCTGGCCATGGCAGAGATCCAGCACCTTCTACAAATTGAAAAAAAAATAAAAATAAAACAAACAAACCCCCAACAAAACAAAAAAAACCCAAAACCACTGAGTTGATGTTGCTGATTTAGAGTCAGGATGAAACCCTCAACATTTGGGTTAAGGCTCAACCCCAAATCCACATCCATAGCACAGAGGAAGGTCTTTTGAGGGGAGAACACTTTTGGCAGCCCTTCCCTTCCTTTGTCAGCCCTTTGCCACTTTGACTCACCCACAACACCCATGACTTATGCAGCAATTTCTGTCCACACACCACACAAACCCCACGGTGGAAGAAGAGAGAGAAGCACAGCCTGTAAGAAAATCCAAACGGAAGGAACAAGCCATTTGTTCCATCAGGAAGGTAAGAGCTTGCCTGGAGGTGGGTTCTCCTCTCACCCACTCCTGGATCAGGTCAGATGCTAAACCATGTGAATTGGGCAGTCTGACTCCCCAGACCTCCTTTAGCTTCAGTAAGCTTTGTCAGGGATCCTTATTAAACATCACAGCTGATTGTTCTGTTACACTGTAGAGAAGGAGAGGAAGAAGAACTGCAGAGGCCACTGAGCTCAGGAGCAGCACGTCACTAATGTGACCGGTAAGCAAACAGCTGAAAAAGAGGGTCCTGTTATCAATAAATAACCTCATCTTCAGCTCAAAAGTCCAGTGAATGCTGTCTGAGCTACAGCAGGCCAAACCACTTCCTGATAATCAAACAGCTCTTGGCAAGGACAACCCAGCAAATTTCCTGCTGACTGGTTTACAGCATCTATGGGACATTAATTGCTTCAGGAACATTGGCTAAGGACAGCACTGCATCGGATGTGTGTGTGCTTGCTGACAGAACAAACACAACCCAGAGACTAGACAGCCCTCTCGTGGCCACAGAGCAGCCTCTGCTGGGTGCCTCCAGCAGCCTCCTCGCCCAGCCTGGCACTGCAAGCCAGCATCCTTCTCCTTTGGAGCAGAGCATGCCCAGGGCATGTCCCACCTCCAGGGAGCTTGGACAACTCAGCTCTGAAGGGACTTCAGCTGCCTCTGAAGCAGAGGCTGGAGCTCTGCTGCCAGGCAATTCTGACAGCACAGCAATATCCTGGACATTCCCTGGCCACATCTCAGCCAGAATTTGCCATTTCCTCTAGACAGGGGCAAGAAGTGACAGCAGCCTTTCCACATCTCACCACCCACAACCTGTCTGGCCTCACTGAGCGCTGACCAACACCCAGCTGTGGTTCTCTCCTGCTCCCACATTTTTCACAAGCTTCACACCAATCTCTGGGTTTATCTCTGGCTGTCCCAACTATGCTTACTTTGCTGGCATCAAGAATTAACTCTGTTTAATTGGCTGTAGTCAGGAATTCATGAACACAGTTATACCACAGCCCTGTTTGTGAGGAATGAGGCTGGCTAGAAGTCCTTGTCTTGGAGGAGCTTCACACACCCATGGCTGGAGCACAAGCACCATGTCCTCTGCTATGGAATAAAAAAAATTCTAACAGGATCATGCTCAACTAGAGGATTCAGGTGAAGTTTTTGAATGGTCAGCAGCTAAAAAGGGATTAGAAACAACCTACACACACAGAGAGAGATGGCACATTCTCCCTACATTAAAAAAAAAGTTGACCAAGAAGTTCAGCTACATCCTACTGCAGAGGTGGAAACCCACAGCGTACAAACCCTGTTGTCAAAATCCACTGGTCAGTTTAAGAAATTAAAAGATAATAAATGAAATCCCCCCAAAAATCATAAGGCTGGTGTCACTGCTCATCGATACATCACAGGAGAGGCCCAAATAATGGGGCATAGGAAACCACTGTGGAGAACTACATAAAGCCTCACACAGCTCCTTCACAGCCTCAAGTGCAATGGATGGAGATGGAAATGGAAAACACTCTTTTCTCTGACAATGTTCCACAGATATAATAGGTTACAGCCAAGTCTGAATTTTTAAAATACCTTTTTTAAAATAATAATACAGTAGCTTGTAAATTAAATGGCAACTAAATTGTTAGGCTTTAAAGAAAGATGCAACTTAATTGAATCTCAACGAGCACATTTAACAAGAACTTAGCCAAATTCAGCTTAAAACAAGGAAAGGTGAGATACAATCTCCTATTCCCCACTATAATGAGGCCATAGCAGAATTTTTGGTTCCTTTTCCAAGTTTGCATATTACCAAGCCTGACTTGCACTAGATGAAGAAAGCAAAATTTCCCTCTAGCATTCTAAGAAAACCACTACTTGCCTTCCTGGCTACAAATGACAAGGCTGGGCTGGCTTCAGAGATGTCTGCAGCTTTTATTTAATCTTGCTATCAAAGGAATCAGACCTTAACAAGCCACAGCAATGGCTGCTGCTCTGCCTTCTAGATAAAAAACATTTTTCTAGCAGCTGCCACATCTCTGCACAGCACCATCAGGATGGCAACAGACAGAGCCTGTCAGTTTGTCTGAGATGCTGCATGAGGAAAGGACAATGATACTAAGAAAGTCACCACAGAAAGAAGAAAAGAGAAAACACATTTCCTGTTTACTTGATCTTCAGTTTGGAGGGGGTTGTTTATTTTAATCTTCTTACAGGAACAAGGGTTTTGGTCAGGTATTCTGCTGATATTTGGTTGATATTCTGCTGACTCTCCTCTGCCAAAAAACTCACACTCCCATTTTCTTAACTTATTCTCCCTTCTCAGTACTCTGGAGAGAAGCAAACACAAGCAACCCGAGCCAATCTCACAGCTGAAAGCCCACTGAGCAAGCATGTGGACAAACCTGGCGAAATAAAATGCTCCTGTTATTCCACATGAGTCCTAATTCACTGAACCATCTTTTAATTGGCTCCAGACTACTACTAAATAAATTAAATCCTTATATCAGTAACTCAAGTGTTTGCAATTGTCTGTTTTATAGCAATCATTTGGCCAAGAAACCTTGCTACCCTGAGTGCTCACAACTGTCCAACAAACAAGGTCAGCTTAGTGAGCAAGCCCATGCAAGATTAAGAAAGGATTTAAACCTTAAATCCCAGGTGAAACCACTACTACAAGAGGCAACAAAACTGGGATCAGATGGGTTTATTTGCATGGTTCAACACATATCTAATCGCTCCTGAAAAATAACGTTTTAAGGATGGTTCTTTCCCCTTGACTCTCACATGAAGGTGGAAAATACATGCATCAGTAACCCTTGTGATAGCGTGCCAAGTGCCTCAAAAACGCTTCTTTAAAGTTACTTATTTCCATGAATCATGAAGTAAATACCTTCTACCCAAAAGACAGTGGTTGAGACAAAAGCCTGTTAGCTTTCCATTCTTACATGGAGGGAAAAAAAAGAGAGAAGAAAATCAAACCACAACAAAAAAACTAGAAGGTGTAAGACTGGCATCTAGGGGAAGAAAAAGAAATCTAGATGTTAACAGCTAGTATTCCACCCATACTGCATTTTCCTGGGCTTGCATGTACCACCCTACACCACACACAGCTGATAATGAGATACTGCTTGTAAGAGATCTACCAGTCAGTGGCCCAGAAAGAGGCACCTGAGCACAGACCAGCTCCCAAATCACTGGGAGGCTGCACTGACTTGTGGGCAGCAAAACCGAGGCTCCAGAAGGGACCAGCAGAATGCACTGTCAGCTCCAGAGCACCAAACCACATCTTTAGGATGTGATTCAACTGACTTATTTCAGGCTGGCTTATGCAATCAGTGGACACGGTGCTGGCCAAAGCTTGCCTGAAAGTCCTGGAGGTGACCAGCACTGGGAAAGGATCCTGGCCAGCTGGCTCACCACCACATGCTGCCACTGAGCTGCTGAACCCCTACAGCCAGGGCTCTGAAGAGAGCAGCTGCAATGGGACAAGAGAAAGTGACCTCCAGAGACTTGAAATGAGAGAGGTCAGGCAGGAAACAATGAGCATATGGAAAGCACCTGCAGAGCGCCCTGCTCTGTGCTGGGGCTCCTACCTTCAACACCATCCTGAACAGCCCTGAAAAAGGGACACCTGGGAGAGGTTGCTGACAAATCCTGACCACACTGCATGCCATGACTTCGTGGCATAAAGAGACTGGATAAAGAGACAAATGACATTCAGTACAGCTGAGCCTAGAGCAGGAATAACAAAGCCCAGTCTCAGTCTCATGGCCAGAGGCTGCAGCCTGACCACTGCCTCTCAGAAGGCCTGTGAGCTATGAACCCCACCCCAACACTCACAGCAGCTCACTGCTGAGCTCAGGGAACAGGCACTGTCTCACTCCCCCTCCCCATTTAGCCCAGCTGCTCCAGGTGAAAATCGGGGGAATCACTGTTCCCGTGCATTCCTTTTATAATCCAGCTATGATTAATTATTCAAAGTTAAAAGTGAGGAGCAGCAGATTCAGACATAAACCTTCTGATTTACATGAGTCCAGACCCCTAAAGGGAACAAGTTTAGGACACAGAAGGTGTTTTTGAAGTTCAACCAAGAACAAACAAAGCAAGTTTGGAGGTAGGGGCAATTAACATTTAATTAGCACAGCAGGTAGAGTTAAGGACCAGCTCCAACACAAAAACCTGTGGGTATCCATGATTCTTGCAGGCATTATTTCCTCTAGCTACAACAGACACCTCAGTAACAGGTATTCTCTCAAAAAACTCATCTCTCAGGTCTCAGCCCATGTGAGCTGTAACAATTTTCTCTCCCTTCCTACACAGCAGTTCCAGACCTTGAATTGCATGTCAATTTTGCCCTTGCTACCACAACCCTGGGTTGGGAGCTCCTTTGAAGACCGAACAAAACACACCCTGCCACCCCTTCTAGAGGACAGCCATTCTAGACACTCACAAAGTTAAAATGTTACTCTAGATGCTCACAAAGTTAAAACGTTAACTATCCGCAGAAGATTGGGTCAGTTGGTCATAGCTCAACCAAGGCTCCCTTTTCTATCAGATACCTACTGGAAATCAAGATCAGCCAGGAATACTCAGCTCTACACAATGACCAGGAACAGAGTCCAGAGGGGAGAGAGGTAAACAAAGCACATCAAAGAGAAAGCTGCATCTGCCTTTACCCTTCAGCTCACAGCAGACACCCAACCCAGAAATCAAATCGGATTATCACGGGCAGCAATCCAGCATCAGCCTCTAACCAAGCACACACACCCTAGTTACAGAGGCATCTCTGCTGAAATCAGCTGGAACACTATTTTGCTACATTTTTACCCGTGTGGCAAAAAACCCCACAGTATCAAGGCTGAGAACATTGGGGTACAGTGCACACACACCACAAACACAGAGTGGCAGGCACAGTGTTACACCAGGTGTTCAATGAGGCTTCTCAGGACTCACCTGGGGCAGAAACCAGGATTTGGCATCGGGTGAGAATAGCCAGGAGGAAATCGTTGTGAGAGTGGACTGTGGGGAGAGAGAGAGCTCGTTAGCAGCACATCAGTGCCCAGAGGCACTCCCTCAAAGCCATCCTAAAGTAGCTCCCTAAGATTTCCCACCGTAGTCTTCTCCCCACCTGCTCAGTTAATTTTCAGTTTAAGTTTTTTTGAGGGTTTTCTTCTACTGGGCTGAGAATCTACTACACTGTGACAACAGCACAAAAGATACTACACACAGCACAGAAACAACTGTGTCACTTCTCAGTGTTACACACACACAGAGCGTGTCAGAGCTCCTTGACAAATTTGGTGTATTCAGCAGGTCAGAGGAGCAGCTGTCCCTCCTGCCATACAGGCACCCCACTGCAGTGCCTTTGGCTGTGCTGGAAAATCCACCGAAGTGAGAATCAGCCCCACAAAGATGAAGTCAACTCAAATAGGTTCCAATGAAACAGAATTTATTGCAGAGGTTTTCTGGAACATAGAGTAATTGTGTACTAGAGAAAGTGAAAACAGCTTCAGAGGCAGGATCAAAGGGTGACAGGATCCTCTTTGGAGTCTGAGCACCGAAAAACTCCCTGCCCTTCCCTACGGGAAAGCCAGGACCCCCCACAATGAGCTCAGCAAGGCCCACGCATGTTTGCAGACACAAAGAGAAGCAAGGATCGAGGAATCTCCGCCTTCAGCACTCCCACCTGCCTCTCCCAAAGGCCAGCAAGGACCTGCATGCTGCAAATGCACCCAGGCGAATCCAGGACTCCCTCCCCTACTTCAGCTATAACCAAAGCAAAGTACAGAAAGGAGTCCACAGCAAAGTACAGAAATGTCTCCACAGCGACATTTAAAAAAGGCTTTTTGTTAGCTCGAACGGCATGTTTTAATTTGTAACACATTCACACAAGGCCAAACTGTCTGTCAGGGTTGCACAGGGACTTCCCCCGGCAGGCCAGGGCACCTCCCACCACTTTAACCCCTCTGCTGCCGGAGCCCTGGACACTGACAATTCCCTCACACGCACCTTCCCCGCTCGGGAAGCACCGCGGAGCCTGGAGGAGCTCCCTAGGCCCGGCAGGACAGGGAAACGAACGGCGGGTGTTATTTTACCATTGTCTTGCGTGAGAAGCCTGCGCGCTTCCAGGTCAAACTCTTCCTTACTGATCTTCTGCTTGAACCACAGCTTCAGGTTGGCCCAGTACCTCGGGAAGAGCAGGGAACCACAGAATCAGTTCGGTTGGAAAAGACCTCCGAGATCATCGAGTCCAACCTATAAACATCACTGTGTCAACCTGACTGAGGGCCTCTTTCCTTGAGCACCTCTGGTGACGCGCAGACACCGGAGGAAAAGCGCCGCTCCCGCACCCACCGGCAGCGCCGAGGCTTTGCACGGACTCGGCAGAAATGCGAGAGGCCGGGAGGGTCGCGCAGCGCACAGCCCCGACCCAGCCGAGTCCAGCCCCGCACCCCGCGCTCCCTGAGGGCACTCACTGCTTCACGTTCTCGCCCAGCGCCTCGCTAAGGCTCTTCTTGGCGGCCTCCAGCTCGCTCACGTAGGTCGCCATCACGGCCGCCGCCGCCTCGGGGCCGTCACGTGCCCGCCGGTCACGTGCCCGCAGAGGGGGCGGCGGCGGCGCGCAGGCGCAGAGGGGGCGGCGGCGGCGGCTCCGGAGGCAGCGGCGGGTGTTGCACCGGGAGTTGCATCAGGAGTTGCACCGAGAGCTGCAGTCATGCCCGGACTGCTGCTGGGGGATGAGGCGCCCAACTTCGAGGCAGACACCACGCAGGGCCGCATCCGCTTCCACGACTTCCTGGGAGACTCGTGAGCGCCTGGGGGATGCGGCGGGAGCGGGGGCAGCGGGGTGGGACGCCCGCGCCGCCGGGGATCCCGGGGAGCAGGGACGGAGCGGGGCCGCGCACCGCGCTCCTTCCGCATGGGTGAGCCCCGCGTCACCGCGCCGGGCACGCCGCACGCTTCTAGGGCGCGCTCCGAAATGTGGGTTTTTCTCGTGGAACCGGGGAGCTCGGGGGGCGGACACGGCGGGATTCCCGGGGAGCGCGGTGGGCAGAGTCACAGAATCACAGGGTTGGAAGAGACCTTCAAGATCATCGAGTCCAACCCATTCCCCAACACCTCAACTAAACCATGGCACCGAGTGCCGCATCCAGCCTTTTTCTAGACACATCCAGGGATGGTGATTCCACCACCTCCCCGGGCAGACCGTTCCAGTACTTTATCACCCTTTTTGTAAAAAGCTTTTTCCTAACATCCAACCTATGTTTCCCTTGGCGCCCTCCCCATCATCCCCGGAGGCCGAGCCGAGCCCCCGGGGAGAGGGAAGAGGCAGAGCCCGCCGCACGGCAAAGCCGGGCTTTCCAAAGCCGAGCTTTCCAGAGCGGTGCTGGAGACCAGCTCGGGTGTCACGTCCATCCATCCCGGGAGTGCCGAGGTGTGCGGTGACAAAGGTCTCTGGTCCTGCTGGAGGCCGAGCTGGAAAGCCGCGTGCCCTCGGGCAGCATTCCCGCAGAGCCTTCGGGCTGCTCCATTCCTGACACGAGCACGGGACTCGCTCCCGGCAGCGCTTGGCAGGCTTGAATCGCTCCCTTCTGTCGGCATGGTGAGCTTGAGCAAAGGGGGGAAGAAAGAACATTCTGAGCTCCAGGCCTCCTGAAACTGCCTGTTCCGGCCTGATCACACGCGGGGCACCTTTCTCCTCGGATGTTTGCTGCTGTTTATTCAAGGAGTGTAGTCATTGTGTGAAGAGCCGCATAGCGCCAGTGGCCAGGTCACTGCCCCGTAAATTCCTGGTGACCCGTGGCAGTCACACAGCTCTGGTAGAGCTGCAGGGGCCCTCACTTGATCCCTCCGACTGCATTCCCAAATCTCTCAGACAGGACTTTCCCAGCACTGCTGTGGTGCTGGGGGCCAGGTCAAGACTGGTGCATGAAGATCTGTGCAATTCGAGCTGAGAAATGGTGCAACAAGTCTCTGGCAGGGAGTTTGAAGTGCTGGGAGTGCCTTTCCTTTAGTCCCTGGGAAGTCCTGAGAGCCTTTTTTGCTCTAGCCAGTCCTGGTGCCTGCTGGGCTGCATTGCTGCCTTTCTCTGTGCACTGCTTACCTTACCTGTGAGGTGTAGGGTTAGCATTTGCTGCTCTAAAGACTTTTAAAGTCCATTGCTGCCAAGCTGTGGGCGGAAGCGAGGTGGCTGTGTCATTGTAACAGGAGCCACAATGTGATGCTGACTTCTGGCCTCCCCGGCTAGGTGATGAATTCTTACCTTTTAATGAAGTGCACTTAACAGCTCACAGCAGCAGCTGAGTTAAGGCTTGGTCCTGCCCCATTCTTTTGAGTTTCACTGTGTCCCTGTGTGTGTCCCCTCATGGAGGTGAGGTGTAGGGGTAGTGGCCAGGCTCGTGAATCAGTGGCCATCTCTGCAATAACCTGGCTGACAGGCTGGCAACTGCATCCCCTCACACGTGGGGACTCTGGCTCCAGTGTACACGTGCCTCTCCAAATTTCCTCACACAGCACAGTGTCCACCTCCATGTCAAGAACCAAGGGCTACTCCAGCATCTCCTACGGGATCCTGGAGAGAGAGTGGGAGGAGAGGTGCAGGGAGTTTCTCAGAGCAGGGCTTATCTCATGGAGGTTTCTAGTGATAGGGAAGGAAGAGTTGCCAGGGCAGGATTTCCTTATCAGGGAGACGAGCTGTTCCTGCGCTCCGTGCCGTGCAATCTGCACAGCTTTTTGCCTGCAGCTCACACCAGAACGACAGCTCACCTTCACACCAGCTCCCTCCCTTCCCTTGCAGGTGGGGCATCCTGTTCTCCCACCCTCGGGACTTCACCCCGGTGTGCACCACGGAGCTGGGCCGGGCGGCCAAGCTGGCGCCCGAGTTCAGCAAGCGCAACGTGAAGATGATCGCGCTCTCCATCGACAGCGTGCAGGACCACCTCGCCTGGTGCAAGGTACGGGCTCTGGGGGGGATTCAGGGGGCAGCTTGTGCTGCTGCCTCACTCCAAAGGCCACAGGAGAAGCCCATGCAGGCTTGGAGGTACGTTGGTCACATCCCAAAGCGTGGGGGTGCTGGAATTCAGAGCAAGAATGGGAAAGGTCTTCCCCGTCTTCCTGGAGCACCCCAAAAAGTCCAGGGTGTTCGGTGCATTTTGGTACAAGAGGAAAACAATATTACTTCTGTCCCACCACTAGCTGAAAGGGTTAAAAGGCGTGGAGGTGATGCCAGAACCTCAGAGGAAGGCAAACTATCCACAGACCCTCAGGAAGTTCTGTAATAAAACAGGAAAGGAAAAGAGGCATCAGAAGGGAGGAGGCAATTGGGCAGGGAGGAGAAAACAGAGGAGAAACAGAGATATGATAAACATAAAACCACAAATAGTATGATGTTAAATGTAAAATGAACGTGAGGGAGTATTAAAAAAAGATGGGAGTGGAAGTACTCGGTGAAGGAACTTGCAAGGAACTAAGGAAAAGCTTCAAAAGCAGCCTGTGTGTGCTGCCAGGGAGAATGGTTCCAGGGATAAAGGTGGTAGGGGTCTAAAATGAGTATTTCAGACAGAAATGGCCAGAGTGTAGAAATCCTTGGGCGAATTACCTGCCATTCTCTTAGCTCTTAAAATTGAGAATGTTATTATTATCTCAGGGCTGAGAGGTACATGCAATAAGAGGCATTAAAGGTGGGAAATTTCTACACTCAGTTGGACATTACTTCATGACTGACTGGCTTTAGAAATTAGCTAATTGCCTTACTGTTTAAGTCGACCTTTGCACCTGAGTGGTGCATGGCCAACGTCCCAGAAAGCCTCAGAAAGGCCTGGGAAAAGCAATGTACAAATCCCAGTAAACGAGATTTCTGTGCTGCTCAAACTGGCTGAAACCAGCAGTCAAATTAGCAACTAACCTGTCATTAGACGTAACAGAAAGTTTGCTTTGTGCTTTTGTAAGGGAGACTCATCTGCTGGTTGGCTAAAGCTCAAGTGTTAGGGTGGCACTGACTTCTACAAAGGCTTTGAATTTGCAAGAAGCTTTTCAGTGAAGTCAGCTCTGTGAAGGGCAGGCTCTTTCTTGCAGGAAAGTAGTAACCTGTGGCAAGGGAGGGAAGTGCTGAGCTCTCTCAGGGCCTGCAGGGATGTGTGGGGTTCAGCAGACTCAAGTGATCTGAAAAAGAGATGAGCAATGAGCTGACTCTGCTGATCCTATGGAATTATTCTGCACAACCTCAGGTGAAACCAGGAGAAGTTGCAGAACAGCCTTTTGATGCTGGCTGGGGGGAGGCAGGGCAGGAAAGCCTTCCAGAAAAACCACGGAGAGGGCGGTGATTCAAGCTGTGGTGAGCTTTCTGTGAGGCTGGGAGAAGCCTCGGAGACAGAGGTGTGAAGTGCCAGCTCAGCACCTGTCAGAAAGAAACAGGTGAAAATCCTCCAGAGCAAAAGGTCCAGTTGGTGAGGACAAATCCACAGAAGGCTGGAGTGTTCCATCCAGCTTGTGCTTCACTGGATTAAACTTAGAAGTCCTAGGAGTGAGCAAAACTTTGGGCAGAACCCTCTGTGTAGCATTCCCAAACACATCTCTGCTTTCTGTCTGGGGGAGGCTGCTTTTACCTGGAGCACAGCCTGCAAGGAAGCAAATTGCCAAGAGGGGTGGCTGAAATCCTGCATGAAACAATGAAGAAGCTTCTGCTTGCTTTGCTGCCAAATTCCAGTGGGCAGATGGGGGCTGGAAAGGTGGGGCCAGAGTGCAGCCAGTAATCCTCGTGTCACTTAGTGCAGCTGTGCTTTCCAACCAGCGATGTCACAGCTATTCTTAGCCATCCCTGGCCAAAAAAACAGAGGCTTGCTCCAGGGCTGGGAGCTGTAGCTCAGCCAGGGACTGATGCCACCCTCCGACCTGCCCAGTCAGGAGGTTGCTGCTTCTCCAAGGGCTGGATGAATGCCTGAGCTCCTTGAGCTGGCCTGGCTGGCACACGCTGTGCACATCCGAGGTGTCAGTGCTCTCTTTGGCCAGTGATACCTGCCCCTTGGTGAGCTGGGGGTGAATAAACCACCCCAGTGATGTCTGGCCTCAGCTTGGACTCGGGAAAGCAAATTAGTGACGAGGGAAGCGAGTCGTGGGTGTTTTATTGCAACAGAGTGTGGTTTGTGAGGCTGTTCTCTAGGGCTCCCCAGGTCATGAAATTACGTGCATTTTGGAACGACTTGCAGTCCATAGGATTCAGATGTTACTTCTCAGAAACTCTCTTCATCCTCCAGCCCCTGCTCTAAAGAGAGGGGTGGGTGGGCCTCATTTGCTGATGTCCATCTGCAGCCTCCTGTGACCCTGTGGAGCATTCAGCAGCATTTCTCCTCAGCTGAACTCTCCAGCTCTGCTTTCCTTCCCTGCTCTGCTCTGACCAGGCAGGTTTGCAGGACAACAGAACCGCTTCCTTCTTTCCTTCCAAGGCAGGCCTGAGCACAACCCAGCCAACACCACTGGCCCCTTTTTGCAGAGCCGTGGTGACACAGAAAGGCCTGGGGAGAAAACAAGCAAAGATAAAAGCTGGAAAGGAAACGTTTGGCCACGTGTACACCACTTGACCTGCTTGCAGCATCCTGAGCAGCTGGGGCAGGGCTGCAGCCCCTTTTGTCAGCACCAGCCACCATGAGGAGGGGTGCAGGGCCTGCCTGCTTTTGCTGCTCTTGGTGTGCTGTGAGCAGGGCTCCCCCACATTCAAAGCCTGGGGAAGGCAGAGGGATTTGTACCTTGAGGTTATCAGCTGAGCTGATAATGCAGCACAGCAGTATTGCAGTCAGTTTTGTCTCCTTGTAGCATGAAAAGGGTGGAAGGAACAGGCTGGCCCATTCTGGGGCAGGAACCTTGAATTCTACATGCTTTGCTGCTGGCAGCTGCTCTTTGATGCTTGAGCAGGCTCCTCCCAGTGCTGCTGGGGCTCTGTGTGACCTGTAAGGGTGGTACTGCAGACTACAGGAAAGCTCAAATGCTCTGGTCGAGCCCAGACCAGGTTTGGAGACGCTCAAAACACATTTTTTTGTGTGCATTTGTGAAGGAGGTCCAGTTTGGACTAGTACAGGGAGTAACCTCGTAAGCCACGGTCACAAGGGAGAGCCTGCAGGGCTGTGGAGGGGGATGGTTTTCTGTCCCAGGCACGGTTCAGAAAGGAGTGAGCAGTGTCCCAGCACCTGCAGTCAGGCTTCCACTCTGCTTTTTTGAGAGCCTTTAGTTAAGTAAGCTGCAAGTGACTCACTGGCTGGAATTGGTCCCTTGCACAAGACCTGTGGAGTGTTGGGCCATTCTCTGTCAGCTGTAGCGTTGCTGGTTTGCTCTGCCACTAGAGAAACAATTCCTTAGGAGCACAGTCCAGTTCAGCTGTGACACCAACACTTCTGTCAGCAGCACTAGATCCCATACTGGGAGAGGACTGGGAGAGGGACAGAGTTCCCAGTGGAAGGTGGTTAAACCTCTCTGTGTCCCTAACACGGGCAGGAATTCCCTTTTGCTCCATACCGCTGCCTGGGCAAAGCAGCTGCTCCACAGGGTGTGAGCACAGCCTAAGAACTGACCTCCAAGAGCAAGGCACAGCCCAGCCTGGCACAAAGGTTTCTGGTTTGTCATCTGGTGTCTGGAAACTTCCTAGAAGGCCATGAGCCCCTGGCTGTGGTGTCCCAACCTGAGACCTTGGGGCCAAGCAAGTCAGGAACTCTTGCAGCTGCAGCTCCTGTTTCTGCCTGGCCTCTGTCTCTGTGGTGGTGCCACAGGAACGTCCCGTGGCTTTGTCTCTGCAGGACATCAATGCCTACAATGGGGAGCAGCCTGCAGAGAAGCTGCCCTTCCCCATCATTGCTGACAAGAACCGGGAGCTGGCCGTCAAGCTGGGCATGCTGGACCCGGATGAGCTGGACAAGGATGGGATGCCCCTGACTGCTCGTGTGGTGAGTGCCTGTCCTCACAGCACCTTCCACAGGGCCTGGGGAGTTACCACAAGGTGTGCTGCCCCCTTCACTGGTGGCCCAGCAAGTAGCCACTCTTCTCAGTGGCCACCTCTTCTCCGTGGAAGAGGTCTCCGTGCCTGCACGTTTCTGTAAGCACTGTTTGCACATGTTTCTTTTACCCAGAAGTGGAGAACCATGGGCTGCCATCCTGCTCTGTGGCTGTGGGGCAGCTTACCTGGATGGGCATGGCCATCCTGGGGAGCTGGGAGAACTTCCTTGGGCTGAAGCCATGGGTTGTGTGATGGTGACCCACTGATCCTGGTTGTGGCTGTCCCAGACTAATTTTTGTCAGTGCTTGATCTGTTGGACCTCCCCTCTCCCCTCATGTGCTTGCACTAGAAGGGCACAGGTAGCAAAACAAGCTGGTGTTGGACACGGGAGCTTCCAGAGCAAAAACACATTCCCTGGGCATCAGCTGTTCTCCACGTCCCCTCCATGGCATCTCCCCTGTCCCAACACCTGTGACCAAGCAGCTCCCAGGAAAGGAAGGAGCATGAGAGCTCAGCAGATCCAGCAGAGCAGTCAGACAAACGTGCCCAGCTCCTGACACTGTCCCCCTGTGCTCAGGTGTTCGTTTTTGGCCCGGATAAGAAGCTGAAACTCTCTATCCTGTACCCAGCCACCACCGGGAGAAACTTTGATGAGATCCTGAGGGTGGTGGACTCCCTGCAGCTCACAGCATACAAGAAGGTTGCTACCCCTGTGGACTGGAAGGTGAGGAGCAGGCCAAAGCTCACAGCCAGGCATGGAAGTGGCAGCCAGCCTCCCTTGGAGGGGGACCCACGGGGTGGGGGAAGCAGCAGCTGGAGGCGGCCTTGCCTCCGAAGGCTCCTGTTTCCTGCAGCATGAGCTCGCAGGGGGTTGGGCCAGCCCACCCACCTCCCAGGAAAGCAGACCTTGCCCCGGGGCTTGGAATAAAGGGGGAGCCAGCACCACCTGTCCAGAGATGCCTAAACAATAGGAAGGGATGAGCAGACTAGGGCAAGCTGTGCTCCGTCCAGTCCAGTCCAGCATCGCAGAGAGGCTCAAATTCCCCCCTCCTCACTCCCTGTTCCCATGGAGTGCCATGGCTGTGGGATGCCATTGCCGGGGCTGGCAGATGGCACAGCTCCCCTTTGGACATCTCCCATGTCTCCTGGTGCAGCTCCCACTCTGCCCTCGCAGCTGGCTCCAGGCACAGGACATGCCTGGGGCATAAGGGCCGAGTGTTCACAGGGAGGCAGTGCCACTCGTGTCCAACCCTGCCTCCTCACGGTCCCCATTTGTCCCCGTTTGCTCCACAGCCCGGTGACAGCGTCATGGTGGTGCCCACCTTACCTGAGGAGGAAGCCAAGAAGCTCTTCCCCAAAGGAATCTTCACGAAGGAGCTCCCGTCAGGCAAGAAGTACCTGCGCTACACCCCGCAGCCAGAGTGAGGGCTCCGTCTGTCTGTCCGTCTGTCCGTGCTGCTGGGATGGCAGAGCCTTCCCGAGCCCAGCTCCAATCCACAGCCTCGAACCGTCACACTGCTGGTGCAGCACTAAACCAGCCCTCCTGTCCCTTTCACCCCCACATCCCCTCAGAACTAAACCCCGGGTGTTTTCCTGCCTCGGGCCAGCCCTGCAAGGCCGAGATGAGCAGTGGGGACTCCAGGGCTCCTGCTGTGGTGTCTCTCCCGTTTGGTCCCAGCCATGCTTTTCCCAGAGGTGTGGTGAGGAGGGGTGTCCTGCTGGGACAGAGAGCTTTGGGGGCTCCGAGCTGCTGCGTGCCTTTCAGGGCAGCCATCTAACCTTTGGTCCCATGAGTAGCGGAGGAGCTGCAGAGCCAAATCTCTCACTTCTTAACTGCTTTCTCATCTCTTGCTGGAAGGTGATTGTTTCCAGGTTTTGTGGAAGAGGGAATCAAGCAAATAAACTGACCTTCAGTACTACCTGCCTGTCTGTCTCTGCTGGCCCCCAGGGCACCCCGCAGCATTTCCTGCGTTCCCCGTGGCCACACAGCTGGAATTTGTGCCCAGGCTCCGGAGGGGAGTGGCAGCAGCACAGACTGCCCTTGTTCTGGCTCTGCACGGAAGGCATTTTGGAAAGACAGGTTGTCCCAGGGCACACGGTCTCAGACAAGGCTGCTGTGCTTCCCCTGCTGAGAAGGAAGAATGTGCCTCAGCCTGGCCTGCCCTTGGCTGCTGGCTGGAGGGTCCTTCCCTGCTCCTAGGGCATGAGCAGGCATGACAGGAGCCGTGCAAACTCCAGCCTGCTCTCCCACACCTCCGTCTCGGGGATTTGTCAAGAGATGAGCAATGTTTTAATATAACAGTAGGAAAAAAAGCTGCTCACTGGATAGCTCATAGGGTGGCTGCCAGCATCCCTCAATGCCCTGCACAGCCAGCCAGGCTGAAAAGGAGCAGCTGTTAAAGAAACCAGCTGTCTGGGGGCACAAATATACCCCCCAGCAAGAGGGGACTGGCAGCTTTGATGTTCAAGGTGAGCAAACCAGATGCAGTGAGATCCCCCTCCAGACTAAACCTAAGGCAGCACCCACAACCCTCCATTACCCCTTCACCCACAAAAAGGGGGTTTATTAATTTTTAATTGCCTTCAGGAACTATGCAGTGAATATTGGTGTATTTCCCCAAATGGCTTTTAAATGAACCTTCGTTATGAAACTCCATATTATTCCCATGTATTATTTTGACTAGAAAACAGGAACGGTTGGTCTCCGGGCTGACTTTTGTTCTCCGTCTTCCACTCTGCAAGAAAGGGGTGGAGGAAATCCACAATTTCAAAAGGGAAACATCTTTTTTCTGTGTAGCTTTTGAGCTTTATCAAGCTGGGCAGCTATCCTGGTCCCCGGGCTGGGCTGCACGAACTTCTGGGTTTCTTCCTGTTCCCTCACTTTGATCTGGTTTCCTAAGGGAAAAGGGAACGTCTGCCCCCTCCAAGCTTTCCAACCAACTGCCCTGTTTTCTGGAAGCTTGAGGACACAGCCCCATGGCAACCTTTGTGCAGCCTGCTCACAGCCTCCCCTGGGCAAGGGCACTACAGGCCCAGCACAACCTCTCTGGGACACCACAGGAGCCACCTGCAAGTCAGGACAAAGTGGAACAAATCCTGTCACCAGACCCAAGGGCTTAAAACCAGCAGGGACAGCCACTGGTGCCACTGCTGAGGCAGGCAGGGGCTGATTGAAATTCCATGAATTCCCACCTGCTCCGCGGTGCTGCTATGGCCCCAGAGAGACTCAAGCAAACACAAGGTTTGGCTCCAGTACAGCTCGAGTAGTTTTCTTTTAATCCCAGAGAAGTGAAATGTAACATTTTTCGAGTTGATAATAACATCCAGAGACAGAAGTCCAAGCCCCCTACTCGGTAAAGTCATTTGTGTTTAAGGCACTCTGCAAAACCAGCTTTCCTCTCTTTCTGATTTTCCCCACGTGGCAGCAGAATACCTGGTTTGGTCTGTTCTCTGTAGTGACATTCATCCATCCTGGCTCCTCCTGCCCTCCCAGGGAACTGGGAACAGCAAATCCAGCGGGAGAAGCACCAGGAGGCCGGGTCAGTAAACAGGGATGGGCACGGGAGGGAGCACGGGGCTCCAAGCTTCTGCAGGGAGGGAGCGAGCACCAGGTGCCCTCCCCGCAGGCACTGCTGTGGTTCCCCTTCCTTCGTCTCCCTCCCAAAAAGAGGATGGGAGTGTGGGGACCCACAAGCACCCTCCCCAGAGGTGCTCCCAGCAGCACCCCAAAGTGCAGGGGGCTGGGTGTGGGGGAGACCCAGCTGCCCCCACTGTGCAGCAGAAATGACGGCCCGCCCCCACCCCGACGTCCAGTTGTCAATAAATACCAAATAAATAACATAAATAAATAAATAACTCAGATAAATAAATAAATAAGTGACCCGAGGATGGGAAGGAGGGGAAGGGGCACCCCGAGGCTCAGGGCACGGGGAGCATGAGGGTGGGCATTTCCATGAGCTGCCCCTCCCTGAGATAACGGGGTGCTGGTGGGGAAGGGGGCGCAGGGAAAGCATCCCATGGGGCAAAAGCCCAGGGGTCTGAGCGCTCATCCAGCCACAGGGAATGAGCCAAACTCAGACTCATACATGGGAGCTCTCCCCCACCACCTTCCCTCCTTCCTTTGAGCAGCACCAGCCCCAGAGCTCCACCTCCACGCAGGAGCAAACACCTTTTGCCAACATGCAAAATGCCTGCGCGTTTCTGTAAACACTGTTTGCGCGTTTCTTTGCAAACAATTTTTGCAAACTTCTTTTTTTTTTCCCCCCCTTCTTTTTTAACGGGGAAAATGCCCACAAAGACAACCCACGCACCAAACCGAGTTAAGTGCATCAAATCCAGCCATCAGAGGAGCAGGAATGGAAGCCTGGCAGAAGCCTGGAGAGGTGAACACAGGTATGGCCCCGGGGCTCAGCCAACACCTGCCTGCAGGCTGGGGCAGCCCTGGGGGGTCAGGCACACAGCTACAGCCAGGCACGGAGCCTGACCCTGGCACCAGGATGTTGCAGACATTCATGGGCAGAAATTCAGCTACTGCTGTCTCAGTGTCATGGCATGAGCCATGTGCCAAGGCTCAGACTGTCCAGCAAATCCCAACAGGTGGCAATGAATTCAACAGCATCCCTGCAGCAGTGTCCCCGCTCTCCCAGACAACTGGGGCCACGGTGGTGCCACAGCAGATCCCTGGGCATGCAGCCATTTCCCGTGGGTTTTGGGGAGCTGGCTCACACAGCCTCTGGACACAGCATCCTCTCCCAGCAGGAAGCCCACCTTGGAGCTACCTGTTTGTTGGGGAACCCCTTCCTCTGGCATTTTAGCTCTGATGCTGCCAGAAACGTTCCTGTCCCCCTGGGTCAAAAGTATACACCTGCCTTACTTCAAACCAAAAGGTACTTACCCCTCCTCCCCCAGTCCTTAAGGAAAAATGTATTTCAAGTTTCTAACCCCTCTCCACACACACTTTTTGAGAAACGAAACATCAGTGATGGCAGAAGCTGCCATCAGTCCCACCCCAGGACAAAACCACAGTCTCACAAGAGCAGGACATCTTTCCACACCAGCAAGCTCCCTGTGGGAGCTCTGCTGCGGCAAACACAGCAAACCAAAGCTCAAAGCCCCCTCTCTCCCTCCAAACCTGCCCCACAGCAAGGCTGTAGCCCCTGCAAAACCTCGACATAGGCACAGAAAGCAGCAGGTTCCCAGCCCAGTGCGAGGCCGGGCGGGAGGAGCAGGAGCGCCGGCCCCGGCACAGGGAAAGGCGCCAAGGCGTCAAAAGGAAACGCTCCCATACCAGAAACAAATAAAGAACTGGATCAGCAGCAAACACTGCTGAGGGCAATAAATAGCACGGGGATTTCACAGGGATTTTTGGTCTAAGATGCCTCGGGAGCCCCCGTGCTGGCGGGGCCCGGGGTGCAGAGAAGTGTCACCCAGCGCTCCCTCCCAGGCTCTCCTGCCAGCGGGATAGCCCATGGGACCATCCCAGCAGGAATGACCTCCATCCCAGGGCAGCACAATCCCCCCGCAGTGTGAGGATGGCAGGGCTGCAAGCTGGGAGAGCTGCAGGGCTCGTGCTGGCGAGGACAGAGCAGAGAAAGCAGCAAAAGATGTAACCACCTGCCCAGCAGTGATGGAGCACCCAGAGCAGCAGCAGCACAGCCATGGTTTATGCCTCTGCTGCAGCTCCAGGGTGACATCCTGGGAACTGCCAGCTGCATCCCACAGCACCGTGCTGCCCCATGGACCAGCCGATGCAGACCATCCAGGCAGCAAGGAGTGAGGAGAAAGGCAAATAAATCCCCCTCCAACCCCTCCCAAGCACACCAGCAGCAGGAGGCAGCCCCCAGGCAGCACAACCTCTTCCTTCCCTAGCAAAGCCAGGCCTGCCCTGAACAGCCTCCGCTCACATCCCTGCCTTCCACAGAACTCGGGGAGTTACTGCAAGGCATGCCATCCCCTCCACTGGTGGCCCAGTCAGTAGCCACCCTGCTCCGTGGGTGGCTGGGGAAGAGGTCTCCCTGTGAGCCAGCATTTGCGTGGAAAATGAGCAAGCACCCAATTTCTAGCAAGGGAGCACGGTCTGCAGTGAAGCAAAGCGAGTCCAGGGGTACCTCGGAGCTGGTTGGGGTACCACACACACACACACAGAGCACCTGGGCTGGGAGATCTCTCCCGATTTCTCACTCGTCTGAGAATCCGATCTGGTTCTGTAAGAGAAGGGTCAGCGGGACTTGGGAGGGGAGGCTGAGGAGCTGCAAAGACTCAGTGCACCTTAAAACAAAAGGACATCTAACCTGCCCTTAGACCTCACTCCAAGACGGAAAAGAGCTACGGCATCTCCTACACTCACAACTACTCCAAACACACCCAGACGCATGCAAAACGTGTCCCCTCTCCCCGGGCTGCAGAAAACCCCTCCGGGGCAGCGGCACCGGCCAGCACCGGGCTCTGCCCAGCCCCCCGGCACTGCCCCTCCCCACCCCACCGCCGGCCCTCCCGCCCGGTGCCAGCGGGCAGGCGAGGGGTGGATTATGGACCTGAAATGCATAGGTATGGACACGGCAGGGACACGGGGCACGGGCACTGCCACAGCCCCCACTGCCAGCAGGCACAGCCTCCGCTTCTCCCCCCGGCTGGGTGGGAAGCAGCATTTGCCACGGGCACGGTTCAACCACACTCATGCTCCTCGCGCTGCCCCGCGAGGAAAGACGAGTCCTTCATGTCAGACAGCCTCCGTGCCAGCTGCAGGTACTCCATTCTGCTTCCTGGGAAATCCTCCAGCTCAGCAAACCCTCTTCTGCGCCCTTGTGCCAGCCAGGCTCTATTTCTGATGGAGGAGGAGCCACGTTTCCAACCACAACAACAAAGGCAGGAGAACCCGAGAGGTCTGCTTTGGCTCGGAAACCCTGTTCGCCTGCAGCGGGCTGGGGGCACCCAGGTCCTCACCTGCACGCCCTACTTGGGAGGAATCACCACTATGGGCTGCCCTCGCTTGGGTCTCCACATGAGGACCTGGGCGTCGTTGGCGTTGGGCTTCACTAGTGCGTTTGGTGGGATGGGCTCCATCCTGCTGAGGATCCGCGGCTGCTCCTGCTGAGTCCTGCCCACCAGCCGTGCCCGCTGCCCCAGCAGCTGCATGGGGTCCACCTCAATGTCCACTCGCATCCTCCACTTTATAGTCTGCAAGATGATCTTCTCCTTGGTGGTGGTGTTCATGGCCACGAGCCACGTGGTAAAGCTCTGGTCCCTTTTAATCCTGGTCAGCAGCGGCACGTTACTGTTGCTCACGGGGACGGCCCACGTCACGCTGGGGTAGAAATTGTCATTCATGCTCACCGAGAACCTGGAGATCTTGTTAGTGGGCCCCACCAGGGTCACGGTTTCTGTGGTGTTCCCATACCAGGGGTAGCTCACCCCATCCGAATCACTGATGGCTTTTACTCGTCCTTCTCGCAGGTCGGGCAGCTCCCAGCTTGACCTAGCGAAGAGGAAGAGAAAGATGAGCAGGAAAATGGCAGCAGCAGTGCCTGGCAAGGGATGGGGAAGCCAACAGCACAGGGACCCTCTGCCCGCCTGCACCAAACTCTCAGAGACAACCTGAAGAACAAATTCAGCTTCAGTTCCATAAAGGGAACTGCATATCCATCTCAAGCCTTTGCTCTGCCAACACAATGCCATTTTAATTAACCTGCAATTCAACTGACTGGGCCAAAATCCACTGCTGAGTCTCTTTGGAGTCACTCTCTCCTTAATCAGCTCCTGTGCTGGAGAACAGCCTTCCCTGTCCACCAGCTGCGGCATCATGGCCAAGGCACTGGCCCAGCCCATCAGCAGCCCCCATCCTGCAGGAGGTCTGCAGCTTTTATGCCTTAAATACAAACACATACAACAATGAAATCCCACAATGATGCCTACCACTGGCATGATGAAATCCCTGCAATATGGCTGGGAGGGAGGGGAATTCAGCCCAAATCTTTGCTGCTGGCCATGCTACCAACACCGTGGCCTGCGTGACAATAACAAGAGAGCAGCTTTGCAGCAGAGGGCTGGAGCCACACTTCTGCCATCCCTCCAAATGACGACCTCCACTCACTCCAAAGTCCCCAAGTGCTCCAGTGCCCCAAGCACACGGATCTGTCATGATACAGGGATGCAGGCAGGGAGCACAAGGACCTACTGCTCCCCCAGCACCCACAGACCTGTGGCATCAGCAGCAGGAGCCCACCAGTGAGCTGCAGGGCAGAGGCCTCTGGACATCCCCACTCTTGCATCACCCCTTTCCAAAGGCAGAGGACACAGATACAGAGCCAACAGATTTGCCCCTCAGCATCCCCACAAATACCCCACACGCCCAGCCTTCGGAAAGGCTGTTTTCCAGCTGCCACTTCTGCCCAGCACCGCATCCTTCCCCTTTTCTAACACAAACCAAGGGGGCAACTCCCCCAGCACTGCCCGTGCTAGCGTCCCAATCCCAAAGAAGAAATGAAGCTTGGTGAGAGACAGCGGCCGCAGAGCCCTCGGAAGGGCGAGGTCCAGACCAGCGGGATGGTGCGGGAGGCCCTGTGGGGTGCGAGGAGCGGGAATTGTGGGGTCGGGGGCTGGGGTGAAGGTGTTGCCCGTGCATGGCTGTGGCTGCGGCTGCAGAGGCGGGGTAGAGGGGCAGCGCACGGTGCCGGGGGTGCAGCGCACGGTGCCTGCGGGCGGAGCAGGGCAGGTGCCCTCACCGACAGCCCACGCCGTACAGAGCCCGGGCCCGCCCGTGCCCCCACAGCCGTCCCCCCGTGCCCGCCCGCCGTGCTCACACGCCGAGGTCGCTGTAGGTGTTGTAGAACTCCATGTGGTTGCAGGCCTGGATCCAGCCCACCACCCAGGTGTGTCGCCGGGCGATGGGCGGCATGAGGACGCGGGCGGAGGCGCGGAAGTAGGGCGTGCGGTACCGCAGCACCACCGGCGAGCTCTCCTCGATGGCCGTGGCCGCCGGCTCGATGGTGGCCGACACGTCGGACACCACGATCTGCTCGCGGCGCACCCGCGCCTTGCAGGCCACGCTCTGCAGGCACCCCATGGCCGCGGCCGAGCCGCCGTCACCGCGGGCCCGGGGGGGCGGCCGGTCCCGCCGCCGCCCGCCCGCCGCGCATCGCCGCCCGCCGCACGGCGCCCGCACCGGCGCCGGCAGGGCGAAGGCGCCGCCGCGTCTCTTCCGGCCCTCGCCGGCCGCCGTACGCCGGCCGGGGCGGGCACGTGCGCGCCGGTGGGCGGGGAGCACCGCGCGCGTCACGGGCGGAAGCGGAACAGGAAGCGGAAGCGGCGCCGGCGCCGCCCGGTACCGGGGGAGGCGCGGGCGCCCCGCGCCCGCCGCGCCCTTGGGGACGCCGAGAGCGGGGGGACCACGCCCCGGCGGTGCGGTAGCGCGGGGCGGGGATAACGGGCAGGGCGCGGGGAGGGGGAGAGGGAGGCGGCCTCGGGCAGGGTGACATGCTGGGTCTCGACTGGGCCCGGCAGCGGGTGACCGGCGCCCGCCTCCCGCAGGCCGCCTCCCGTCGCCATGCCGAGCCCCCGGAGCAGCCGCGAGCGACGCGGCGGCAGCGGCGGCCGCCTGGAGTTCCTGTCCCTGAGCCAACGCGGGCCCGCCGCCCCCGACAGCCCCTCCCGCCGCAAGGAGCCCGCCGGCGCCGCGGCCGCCCCGCTGCCCGAGGAGGACTGCATGAAGCTGAACCCGTCCTTCGTGGGCATCGCCCTCAGCTCCCTGCTCGCCATCGACCTCTGGGCCTCCAAGCGCCTGGGGGTGTGCGCCGGAGAGGGCTCGGCCTGGGGCAGCGCCCGCCCCCTGATGAAGGTCATCGAGGTGTCGGGGCACGGCATCCCCTGGCTGCTCGGCACCTTCTACGGGCTCTGCCAGAGTGACAGCTCGGCGGCCAGGGAGGTGCTGCTCAACCTGCTCTTCGGTGAGGCGGGGGGCTCGCCCCGGGGCCGTGCAGGCAGTGGCCGGGGAGGGGGACCCGAGGGACTGGGCAGAGCTGGGTGAGCCAGAGCCCCGAAAGCACCAGCTGATTTTGAGCAACCTGTGCCGGCTCATCTGGGATACCTGGTGGCAAGAGGGAGTGACCCTGCAACTTAAGGGCGTGGTGGCATCAGCGACTCATCTGTCACCGATGCAACCACGCACTGGGAAACTCCCGACAGCCAAACTGCTCCTGCGGTTACAAAACTCTCTCGGGGCTGAAGCCTCTCTCAGCTCCTCCAGCTTGTCACAACAGCGCATTCCAGGTGCAGCTGCCTGGTGTTGAAACACCAGCCCTTTCCCTGAAAAGCTGCTCTGGTGCACGGAGGTTCACCCTTGGCTCCCTGCAGGCAGGGCTTTCGTGGATTGTTCTGTACCAGCCAGTGAGGAAACCTGGTTCGAAGCGTGAATTTTAATGCTGCATGGTGTAGTATTTCACACACACACACACAGAGCAGCCTAGGTACATTTAAGGGAATTCATTTTTGCTTATTTAGAAACTGTAATAGCTCCAGAGCACCAGACCATCTCAGATTCCCTGTTGCTACTCTTGTATTAAGTTGCAAATAATTAGGATCTGACACTTAGAATTTGAATTGAAATTTGCTTGGTGGGAAACATAGTTTTGTGCATCTGTGCCATCTAGCAGCACATGGTTAAATTAGAGCCACACAGCAGAGCTGTGGGAAGGAACCTGGATGCCTCCAGCCTAACCTCTGCTCCAGGGAGATCTGTCCCAGCACCAGGGCTTTGTCCAGCCCTCGGTGCTCTGGGCAAGCCTCTCCCTGGGGATCTGCCCAGGGCTGCAGCACCCATGTAGGGAAGGAGAATTCCCTCGTGTCCACGCTTGAATCTCCCAAATCCTATCTAGAAAGAGAAAAAGCAATTGATCTAGTTTTACATGTGGAAAAAGAAAAAAAATTGCTCTTAAATGATTAACTAAAGGAAATGAACTGAAGTGACCAAAAGATTTGGTGTCCAAAAAAAAAGTCTTAGGACAAACAGAAGTTGGTCTCTTACACAACATCCCTGGAAGAAGCAGCCCTGGCAGTGAGTGCTGTGCTAAGCTGAGCTAACAGGGATGGAGGAAGCACCCTCTGCCCTACAGGAGAAGCTGCTCTTGCCAAATGTTGGCTGAACACTTAACACAGGCACTTTGCCTCTTCTGTCACAACACCCTTTAGCTCTCAGGGCAAATGCCACCATAAATTATCCTTTATTCATCTCTTGAAAACCAAACCCCAGCAGCAGGGAGAAGCTGGACCACAGGAGCTCTGGCACCACACCAGCTCTGAGAATCTCCCAGTGACCTGTGCCACAGTGGAGTGGGTTGATCATTCACCCATCCGGTTTGACCCGGTCACCAGGGCAGATGGCAATGCAGAGTCAGCACTGCCAGGAGGGGAGCTGTGGGGACTTAATGCGTCTGCTGCCCTCAGATTAAGGAGCAGATTGAAGCCCGAGTCACGACAAGATCGGATTTTGCACACAGAGAGGAAAGCCCTGGGGTGCAGGCTAGGCAGAGTCCTGTCGGCTGTGGCAGGCCAAGGGTCTGGTGGGGCAGGAGGGGTGTGCACAGAGGAGTAGAGGCTGAGGATGTGCTCGTTCTGCTGCAGAAGGCCAAGAGCAGCTGCGTGCTGCGCTCTCCCTGCCTGGGTTTTGCAGCCATGGGGAAAAACATCACCTCCAGGCAGCTTTGACAGCTGAGCACTCCCTTGGCTGATGGTTCTGCTTTCAGTAACCCCCGTTCCTGTCTCTCCCAGCATTGCTGCTGGACCTGGTGATGGTGGCGGTGGTGAAGGGGCTGGTCAGGCGGCCGCGGCCCACGCACAACAAGATGGACATGTTCGTCACCATCTCTGTGGACAAGTACTCCTTCCCCTCGGGCCACGCCACCAGGGCCGCTCTCGTCTGCCGCTTCGTCCTGCGCCACCTGGTCCTGGCCGTCCCGCTGCGGGTGCTCGTGGTGCTCTGGGCTCTCATCGTCAGCGTCTCCCGGGTGATGCTGGGCAGGCACAACATGACGGACGTGCTGTTCGGGCTGCTGCTGGGCTACGCGCTGTACGGCGTGGTGGAGCACTGCTGGCTGTCCCCGGCCTCCGCGCCCGCCCTCTTCGCGCTCTGGAGCCACTGACCGGCCGCTGGCTCCGGCACAAAGCAGGGGCCGTGTGCTGGGGCTCTGAGCACGCACAGGGAGGGGGCTCTGGCACTTGAACTGGCATCCTAAACCCCATCAGTCCGGCCAAGGCTTCTCCACGAGCGGTGCTGCGGGCTCCAGGGCCTGCACTCAGCTGTCTGGTGCTGTCCTGCCCTCCTGGTCGGCTGTCAGGCAGGGTCTGCGCTGACTGTTCTCTGGTGACCAAAACCAGTCTCTGCAGAGCCTGGGGACGGCTCAGCACACCCATCTGGCAGCTCACTGCTAATACTGTGAATCTGCATGCTCTCGCTGGGCACCTGCAATAGCCCATGGTGTATGTGGTAGCTGTGACTTTGCAGAGGTTTCTCTACAATCACCCCTGTATCTGTATCCTATAAATACACTGATCATGCTGCTGCCGTAAACGTACCCTGCACAACCTTCTCTACAATACCTGCCTGGAGGGGACCCACGGAGCTCTCTCCTCACGGTTAGAAAGAACTTTGCTCCTTAAGCAATCTCTTCCCTATTGCGCTCAATTTAAATGCTGCACTAAGGCTAGATGTTGAGTGCACATGGCTTTCAGAGCCATAGGGAAAAGATAGTGCCACTGAAGGTTTGATCATCCAGTGGGCAACAAGGTGAGCAGCTCCCAGCAACAGTCTGCTCCTGAAGCTCTTGTCCAGAGCTTCCCAGTTCCTTCTTCCTTCCACAGGGTTTTCAGTTTCTCAGGGGGTACAATGCATTCACAGCAGTTGATGATCAATAGCATATTCCAGGTCGCAGAGAGAGTCCTGCAGAGCCAGCCCCTTTCCACAGCCTAGAAATAAACACAGCCCCAGGTCTGAGCCTTGCTTGCACCTCCTGCAGCAAGAGGCCCTGGCTCTGCCAACCACCGCCACAGCTCCCTGCTCCAGGGAGGCTGGCTCTCCTCCCTTGGCACCACTGGCAGCCTATTTTTCACAGAGGGCTGCTGGTCCTTGGCAGGAGGAGACCACAGGGAGCCTCTGTAATGAGCTAGGGCTGAGACTGAGCCAGAAAATCATAGAACACACTTCATCAGGGACCACAGCCAGGCAGGGAGTGGGAGCTCTAGACTTCATCTTCAACAGTGGTCCTGGCATGTGGGTAGAGGCATTGGGCCCAGGTGAAGCTCTCTGTGGTTATTGAGGTCTATTAGTGCACTCAGGCCCTGGAAAACACCAATTAAGTCATATGAAGACCAGGGAGTGTTTAAGTTTGCTGTTCTCCTGGGTGGAGTGTGCAGGAGCAGCCCGATGGCTGCTGGTGCGAGCACCTGGTCACTGTCAGCTGTACAGGGGCTGAAATGGAAATGCTCGACAGGGTTCCCCTGGAGCTGAGCCCTGACCCCCTGACAGGGTGATCCAGTGAAGCTCCATTGTCCAGGCTGATGCTGCAGTAACCAAAAAATAATCCCTTGGGTTTCCTGCGTACCTGGCAGCCAGCTGGGCCAGTCCTCCGACATTTGCACAGCAGCACCAGGACATTCTGGGCAGCCCTCCTGCCCCAAGGCGGAGACCAGCCCTGTGGGAGCTGTGGGAGCACAGGCAGGTGGCACACTGTGGGCGGGCAGGGCTTCTTGTGCTGTGCCAAAACATCTTTGCTCTACCTTTTCCGAAACACAGTGTGTTTTTTGTCTGCACTTAGAGTCTGTTCTTAGGGCTGTTGTGGTCTTCCTTTCTACATCATGGAGGGTACAGCAGCAACCTGTGCATCTGTGGCTCCCACACATGTGTGTGCCAAAAAGTTGCTCACTCACTTGCAAGACACTCCATGAGGTCCTGGTAGCACCCACCATCACCACTGCACAGCCCTGCTGGGTCACAGGCTGCCTGGCCACTCTCTCACCTCTTCTATTTCTCTCCAGCTCCACCAGAGAGACCTTTGCTCTCCTCCTGTGCTTGTCACTTGTCACTGCTCCTTCAAGCATGGGTGCAACTCACTCTTGGACAGAGGAGTTTTCTGCTCCACTTGTCCCACGGCATTTCTGTCCACTGTGGGAGCCCTGAGCAGACGCTGTACAGCACATACTGCTGTGCAGAGTCTACCTCCTGGGTGCTTGCCAGGTATGGGGAACTGGCACTTTCCACAGATATTAATCAACCAAATACCAACCTAGACCAAAATATGCCATGACCCTGCTGCCTGACAGCACAGTTAGTCTGTAGTATGAGTCCAGCTACAGGGGGGTAAAGTCCAGGGAGAAGGACAAATTCAAAGGCAACCTGCACAGAGAACTCATAGCACAGCAGGGTGGTGGAGAGCTCAGAGAGGTCCCTGTACCTGTTGCCCTTGGGCAGTCTGTGCAGAGCTTGCAAAAGAGCCAGAAGCCAGCTGACAGCGGAGCAGGAACAGCAGCACTGCCAGTGCCGCCGCCTCTCCATTCCTGTGCTGATCCCTTGCTTGGTAAGATGCTTTTGATGCTTTTTGACAGGCAGGCACAGAGTGTGGGTTGGCAGCTCAGCACCCCTGCCCCAGGCAGAGATCAACCCTCGCCAACAGGAAGGGACAGAAAGAGCTTTATTAAGCTCGCTGCAAACATACCGTGAGTTTTAGAAGGTTAAAAGCATTTCAGCTGCAGAGTTTGACCCCTCTGCCTTGCTCAGCTCTAAAGCAAAGTTCTCTGGATATGGAAGAGCAAATTTCTCCTGCAGGTCTCAGGAGCTGTCTGGCTGCGAGTGTGCCAGGAGCACATGCAAGTGCAAGTTTGGATGCACCTGGTCTGTGCCTCCTGCTGTGAGGGACAACCTTTTCCTTACTGGTCCCACCACCCCCATACCAGGGACACACCAACAGCGCGGTGCTCCTCGCACCGGGGTTCCACTTGCCCCAAGGACTCTGCTAGCCCAGGAGTGAGCCGTGGCTATAGGGACGCTGTGCCGACATGCCCAGCCCAGGGACACAGGGGATGTGGGCGACACAGTGCCGGCTGCCACTGGAGCAGCCAGAGCAATGTGTCAGCCCGGGTACCAGGATACTGGGTGTGAGCTGATCCTGATAATCCTAGGGTAAAAGTTCAGGGCAGCGTTTGTTTACCAAGCACGCAACCACAAGGATCGGCTACGTGCCCGTGTCCCCGCGCAACGCCTGGGATGCCTCCTTAGGGCGCCGGCCGAGGCTGCGGCAGCCGGAGCAGCCACGCAGGCGGCCCGGGAGCCAGCCGGGTTCTGGCTTCCCTTCCCCGTGGGAGGAGTGACGGAGGGGGAGGCCCCGCTCCCGGACGCTGCGCGCCATAAAGCCAGGCCGCGGTCCAGCGTCACGGGTCGGGGTTCCCCGGCGGAGACCCTCGCACGGCTCCAAGCCTGCTGCCAGCCTTCCCTGGGCTGCTCATCCCACGGCCGCAGGTCGGTGAAGGGTGTCCCCCGAGCTACCGGCATCGGGGCAGCACAACACGAATCTCCCCGGGGAAGGGAGAGGGCAAAGGGCAGGAAGAGGGGCTGTCACCCACCCGGGAGGGAGTCGTTGGTCCCCACAGCAGGGCACGGCATTCCATGGCAACTCCATCGCCCGGACTTGGCACAAGCAGGGAGGTTTTGACGTTCCCTGATACTCGGTAGGATTTCTCTTCAGGGCACCCAGAGGCCCGCAGTACACCACGGTAGTGCAAACCCCTGCACTGGTCAGGTCCAAACCTGGTGGGGGACAGCAGTGGCTTTGCAACCCCGGACAAACTTTTGAGGGGCTGCCTTTCTTGCTTGGGACCTCTTTGGTGCACCAGGGTCAAAGTCTTGCACAGCTGCACTCCTGCCTGCTCAGCCCCGCTGTCCGACGCTGTCCCCAGGCAGAGACCCGGTGGTGAAGCGCAGCATGACAAAGAAGGTGGCCATCATCGGCGGGGGCAGCAGTGGGCTGTGCGCCATCAAAGCCTGCCTGCAGGAGGGGCTGGAGCCCGTCTGCTTCGAGAGGACCGCCGACATCGGAGGCCTCTGGAGGTTTGAGGTAAACCCTGCTGGCGACGTGGTCTGCTTGGGGGTCAGCATGGTGACCCTCAGGGGTCAGTGGTGGCTGGTGGGGTGGCAACCAGCCACAGTGGGATCCTCTGGGTGAGACAGGAGCTCCATGAAAAGGAGCACCTCACCAGCCCCAGCCATCCTTCCCCATCATTCCCCCGGCCAGCGCTGAGCTGTGCCCCACTCCCACAGGAGCGCCCTGAGGACGGCCGTGCCAGCATCTACCGCTCCGTCATCATCAACACCTCCAAGGAGATGATGTGCTTCAGCGACTTCCCCATCCCTGAGGACTTCCCCAACTACATGCACAACTCCAAGATCATGGAGTACTTCCGCATGTACGCCCAGCACTTCGACCTGCTCCGCCACATCCGCTTCAGGGTGAGAGCCGGGGGCCCGAGGGGGAGGCGGCAGCGGGAACGGGGGGCACGGGGTGCCTGACACCGCTCCCCCTGCGTCCAGACCAGCGTGTGCCGCGTGTCCAAGCGCCCCGACTTCGCCAGCAGCGGGCAGTGGGAGGTGGTGACGGAGAGCGAGGGGAAGCAGGAGGCGGCCGTCTTCGACGCCGTGCTGGTGTGCAGTGGGCACCACACCGACGCACACCTCCCGCTCAGCTCCTTCCCAGGTACTGACCTGTACACTGGCATGACAAGACAATCTTGAAAGCTGGTCCATGCCAGTCTCTATTCTCCCTGCTGCTTTCCCTCCTGGCCCCAGCATTTCCCTGCCTTGCTTTGACTCCAGGAGTGCTCCTGTGCTCCCCAGGAGTGGTTTGGTGGGGCAAGGGAGTATCTCCAGTCTTTAGGGGGGTGGTCCTCCAACCTGGCACCAGGAAGGCAAGCATCCCTCCTCCCTGCTCACAGGAATTGAGAAGTTCAAAGGCCGCTACCTCCACAGCCGAGACTACAAGGACGCTCAGGCTTTCACAAACAAAAGGGTTGTTGTCATCGGGATCGGGAATTCAGGGTCTGACCTGGCTGTGGAGCTCAGCCAAACAGCCCAGCAGGTAAGCAGGAGTAGGGTCCCGGTGGGCAGGATTGCCCCTGTGGGACACTGTCAGTTCCACAGGGACATCAGGACCAAGGCACTTGCACAGGTGCTGCACCGTGCCTGCACTCGCTGTGTTTGGCAGTGCTGGCTCCAGCCAAACCCAGCTGCCAGGCCACTGAGATTTGGTCCCGCTCCCCGGCGAGATGCCAGTCACCAGCTCCTTCTGCCCTCTGGGTCTTTATCTAGTGCTTGGGCAGCAAAAAACAGAGTGATCCCAGGGCAAGGGCATGTCCCCCGTAGGCAGCCCTCCCAGGACCATCACTGCCTTCAGGAAGTGACCCTTCTTCCTTCATCCTTGTTTAGGTCTTCCTCAGCACCCGCCGGGGTGCGTGGATCCTCAACCGCGTTGGAGATCGGGGCTACCCCATCGACACCATCTTAAACACCCGCATAAAGACATTCCTGCAGGGGCTGGTCACCTCATCCATGGCATGTGACTACATGGAGAAGAAGCTGAATGCCAGGTTCGACCACTCCCAGTACGGCCTGAAGCCAAAGCACAGGTATCAGCAAACACTCCCCCTGCCCAGAAGGGATCTCTGCCTCCTTCTGTGTCCTGCCCCACTTGGCCATTCCATGCTCCCTGTGCTTGGACTGGGTTATTAGTTTTCTTGTGCCCAGGCAATGCTTGAGGGAGCCACCACTGCCCCTTCCAAGGACTCTTCAGACAGCAGTGCAAAAGCAGCTGCCAAGCATCCCTGGGGATGAGCATTCCCAGAGCAGGGAGCAGCAGCTGGAGCACGACACGGAGCAGAAACACTCCCTTCCCAGTGTCCTAACAGCTCCTTGCACCTTCCAGGGTCTTGAACCAGCACCCAACCGTCAACGATGACCTGCCCAACCGCATCATTTCGGGCAGGGTGCGGGTGAAGCCGAACATCCGGGAGTTCACGGAGACGTCTGCCATCTTTGAGGACGGCACCAGGGAAGACGTCGATGCCGTAGTTTTTGCCACGGGATACAGCTTCTCGTTCCCGTTCCTTGAGGGCTGCGTGAAGGTGGTGGAGAACCAGATTCCCCTCTACAAATACATGTTCCCCCCCGACCTGGAGAAGCCAACGCTGGCTTTCATCGGCCTCATCCAGCCCCTGGGTGCCATCATGCCCATCTCAGAGCTCCAGTGTCGCTGGGCCACCCGCGTCTTCAAAGGTAAGTCAGGCAAACCTGCTGTGTGCATGCAGCCCTGGAGTGAGGGCAGATGGTGCCCAGCCGTGTTGAAAAGGCAGCAGCTGGTTGGGCCATCCTGGATATAGTGACGGCATGGCTGCCTTGAGGTTGTCACGGTGAAATGGCCACTTCTCTGAGAGGCACAGGGACATCCATACCCTGAGCTCCATGGGTTGCTCCTTCCCATCCTGAGGCATTCGAACACGCCTCAGATGCCAGACCACATACCACAGTGGTACTGGCAGAGGCACAGCACCCACGCAAGGGCAGCACCCCAAGGGCTGCTGTGTCTCATCCTCCCCAGGGCTGAACAAGCTGCCCCCGCGGCACGACATGGAGGCTGACATTGAGCAGAAGAAAGAAGCGATGGCAAAGCGGTAAGATCCCTGCGGGAGTGCCAAGGGGCTGCCTTCGGCACAGCTGCTTATGGGCATCCATCCTGGCCCATGGGTGTGTCCTGACACATTTGTGTGTGCCAACAGAGGGCAGGGATGTGGTTGGCCATAGTACCCACAGTCCAGAATGTCCAATACCATCCTCCTGGTGCGCAGGGCATCTGCCAGCTCCGCTTCCAGCACCCACCTGCCCTCCCTCCCTGCCCGCAGGTACGTGAAGAGCCAGCGGCACACCATCCAGGTGGATTACATCCCCTACATGGACGAGCTCGCCTGCCAGCTGGGGGTCAAGCCCAACGTGCTCACCCTGTTCCTCACAGACCCCAAGCTGGCAATGGAGGTGGCCTTCGGTCCCTGCACGCCGTACCAGTACCGGCTGCGGGGCCCGGGCGCGTGGGCGGGTGCCAGGGAGGCCATCCTCACCCAGCAGCAGCGCATCCTCAAGCCCCTGCAGACACGACATGTGGAAGAGAGCACCTCAACCCCTGCTCTGCCTCTCATCTTCAAGCTGGTTGGGGCCGTGGCCATCCTGGCAGCTGTTTTTGCTTACTTGTAGGTGCCCTGCAAGCACAGGAAGGGGAGGCTTTGCAATATGCCACGGGACTGGCTGGCCGCCCCTGCCCCGTGGCAGCCTGTGCACCCCAGTGGTGGCAGAAACCTGCTTCCTGCTTGGCACAGCCCAGCTGTGGCCACACCATGAGCTAGGGATGCACAGAACCTCCCTGGCTGCCAAAATAATGCTTGGGCTCCTGCTCTGCACGTCCCCTTGGGCAGTGCTGTCATGGACAGAGGAGGAAACCAGTTCACTGCAGGCTAAATTCCAGTCTCTGTCAGCCAGCGCTCTGGGCTTTTCTGTCCCCTGGAACCTAGCCATGCCAGTTTCGCCACACACGCACCAGAGCTAAGCAGCAAAGGCACAGCACACTTTCTATGTGGATAAATGCAATAAACAGCCAAGCGTCTGTCCTGTTACTGACACAATCACAACCCTCTGTGTGCTGTGGGAATGCTCACGGGTTTGAGATTGGCTTTGCAGCACTGGCCCACTACGTGGGCTGATGTACACACATGTTCCACAGCGAGACAGCCTCTCTGAAGGTGTGTGCTGCCACAGCGAGTCCTGGCGGTCACAGTGGCACGGCTCACTGCCACCATGGTCACCTGCACGCAGCCCCTCCAGAGGGTGGCTGGGTGGGCTGGGGACCCAGAGTGGGTAAAGGATGGGGGTCCTGTCCATCATGTGCCTGGGCTGGTCACGCCAGTCCCCCTCCATCCCCTAGGCTTGTTTTCCATGCCACAACCTGCTGAAATCTGAAGCATAGCCACATCACTGCCCTGCCCAGGAAGTCCCAGGGCAATGTCGGCATCATTAAGCGCTTACAGAACTTAATGTGCCTCTTGCAGAGGTCAGGCGCAGGCAGGAGGTGTGGCAGGGTGGTGGGGGAAACCTGTAGATCATGTCTGGAAGAAATACATCTTGTGACTCCTCAGCCGCCCACAGGAAGCACAGGGGCAGTCACCCTCAAGAAGAGCAGCACTGGGCAGCCTCCCTTGAGGGACACACCTGGCTCGGCAACTCCCAGCCGCAGCTTCTCCATCATCCCTGCCACCACCACATCGTGGGACATGGCTGCCCGGAGAGTAGCCATCATTGGTGCAGGTGCCTCTGGGCTGTGTGCCCTGAAATGCTGCCTGGATGAGGGGCTGGAGCCCACCTGCTTTGAGAGAAGCAAGGACATCGGGGGGCTCTGGCGCTTCGAGGTAAGCCGCGCGCAGCCAGCCTGCTCTGTGGCAGCAGCACGGATGGGTTTGGGATTGGCCCTTGGCAGAGAACAATGCACCACTCCCCTGCTTTGCATGGGTGCAAAAGCAGGCAGGTTTCCAAGGAGAACCACAGGAAAATAAAACTGATTTGGCAGCGTGGTGCCAACTGGTGTGTCAGGCATGTAGGACTCAACTCCGGCTCACCGGCAGGATAAAGCCTCCCCAAGGACTTCACTCCACGGCTTGCTCCCCCAGCTCAGACTTCCCCTTCCCTCCCTTCCCAGTTTCATCCACACCTTCCTCTGTTTTGCTCGTGGTCGCTCTCACCCCTTTCCCACCTATCTTGTCCTATCTGACCCCACTGTCTGCCCCTGTCCTACTCAGCCCTTTCCTGGAATCATGGTTGTTCCTGTTCTGCTTCTGTGCCACTTGCCCACGCAGACACATCACATGCTGTCTTCTCTGTGCCTTGGCTCTCCCTGCCTTGGAACAATCCTGGAACTCATCTCTGCCCCCACCTAATGAGGCTGCTGCCTTTTATCCCATGGACCCACCAACAAGATGACCAGTGTTCCCACCGTGCCCTGATATGCATGTGGGAGAGCCCTGGGGGGACACGGGTGGCACTATGCCAGAGAGGGGTGGATCTGTCACAGTCTCCTAGTTCTACCTGTGATGGGTCAAGGACGGGGTTGGTGGGGCAGAACCAGAGCAGCAGCTTCCAGGTGCTGAGGCACAGACCAGGCAAGCAGGAGCAACCACTCAGCAGGAACCATGGAGCTGGCTCCACAACCAGCAAAACCTAATATGGCAGCCAGGGCAAGGGCACCACAAGAGCTTTGGGAATGTACTGCCTCATAGGGCAGAGTGGAAGTGGGGAAACTGAGGCACAAGACCACCGTGACCCACTGTCACCACTGCCTGGCTCCTGCCAGCCCAGAGCTACATCCCTGTTTTTTGGGGTGGTAGGTCTCAGCCATAGGAGAGCGCTGGGTGCAGGAATGGGTGCTACAACAACCTGTGGCTTAATCTTGCACCCACGGGGGAGGTGCCAGGCAGGGCAGGCAGGCAGTCCATCATTCCCCCGGCCCCACAGGAGCGCCCTGAGGACGGCCGTGCCAGCATCTACCGCTCCGTCATCATCAACACCTCCAAGGAGATGATGTGCTTCAGCGACTTCCCCATCCCTGAGGACTTCCCCAACTACATGCACAACTCCAAGATCATGGAGTACTTCCGCATGTACGCCCAGCACTTCGACCTGCTCCGCCACATCCGCTTCAGGGTGAGAGCCGGGGGCCCGAGGGGGAGGCGGCAGCGGGAACGGGGGGCACGGGGTGCCTGACACCGCTCCCCCTGCGCCCAGACCAGCGTGTGCCGCGTGTCCAAGCGCCCCGACTTCGCCAGCAGCGGGCAGTGGGAGGTGGTGACGGAGAGCGAGGGGAAGCAGGAGGCGGCCGTCTTCGACGCCGTGCTGGTGTGCAGTGGGCACCACACCGACGCACACCTCCCGCTCAGCTCCTTCCCAGGTACTGCCTGTGGGCTGCTCGCCTGCTCCCTGACATCCCTAAATGCCTTTGCAGTTTAACACACCAGGTGGGATTGCATGAGTGTCCAAAGCATCCTGCTGGCAGACGTCACCGCTGCAGGGTTCTCCACCTCCTCACCAAGGCTGGAGGGCTCAGCACTGGTGGTGGTCTTGCCTCTGGGTGCCACAGTAAAATGTCTGGAGAGCTTTCAGCTGTGGAGACTCTCTTTGGATGGGAAACAGGCTGGAGCACACTGTCACAGGGTCTGGCAAGATGGCACAGACCCTGGTTGTTCCTCTACTGGAAATGCATGGCACCAGACAGGACCTGCAGCAGAATTTTGGGACGTAAGCATGGAATTCTCCAATCCAAGCCCAAGCCAGACTAGTCCCAAAGCCAGAGTAGGATGCTCAGGGCTATACTGATAATCTTCCATGCTGATGGTGCCACCACCTCTCTGGGCACTACCCCAGGGCTGCAGGACTCCTGTTGGTCACACTGCTCCTAGGTAGTTCCCAAAACACACCACCAGTGTGAATAAGGCACAGCCACGCTCCTGCTCCACATCCCAGCCCAGCATGGCTTCCATTTCTCTTCCAGGGCTGGAAAAGTTTGAGGGGCAGTACCTGCACAGCCGGGACTACAAGAGCCCTCAGCCCTTTTTGGGAAAACGGGTGGTCGTGGTTGGCATTGGGAATTCAGGCATCGATATCGCAGTGGAGCTGAGCCACGCAGCCAAACAGGTGTGCTGGGAGAGCTCACAGGGATGGGATCCCCCACCATCCCCTGTGGGCTCCCCTCCCTCCAGCACCAGGCCACAAGCATCCTGTCCCCTCTCTATGGGGGGTGGCTATTGTGGTCCCAGCAGCTGTGCTGCCTTCGCTGTCCCCGCAGCACAGCAGAGGCCCAGCCCAGTCTGAGGATGCTGCCGTGCCACCACCTCTCATCACCTTCCTTCCAGGTTTTCCTCAGCACCAGGCGTGGGTCCTGGGTGCTGCACCGGGTGGGAGGAGGTGGGTACCCCTTTGATTTCAGCTACATCAGTCGCTTCATGCAGCTCCTCCAGAACCTGCTGCCTTCAAATATCACCAGTTTCTTCCTGGAGCGGCAGCTGAATGCCCACTTTGACCACACACTCTATGGCCTAAAGCCCAGGCACCGGTGAGTGCCCCAGCAGCACCCCAGGTACCTGCTCCAGCAATGCCCATCCCCCTGCCAGGGCCTGAAGGAGATCTGTCTGTGCCTTCCAGGGTCCTTGACCAGCACCCGACCATCAACGATGACCTGCCCAACCGCATCATTTCGGGCAGGGTGCGGGTGAAGCCGAACATCCGGGAGTTCACGGAGACGTCTGCCATCTTTGAGGACGGCAGCAGGGAAGACGTCGATGCCGTGGTTTTTGCCACGGGATACAGCTTCTCATTCCCATTCCTTGAAGGCTGCGTGAAGGTGGTGGAGAACCAGATTCCCCTCTACAAATTCGTGTTCCCCCCTGACCTGGAGAAGCCAACGCTGGCTTTCATCGGTCTCATCCAGCCCCTGGGTGCCATCATGCCCATCTCAGAGCTCCAGTGTCGCTGGGCCACCCATGTCTTCAAAGGTAAGTCACGGCAGTTTGGGGGATGCAGCTGGGCTCCCCCAGCCATGCCAAGACTGAGTTGTTGCTGGTGGCATTCCCTCATATGGTGCCTCTCCGCACACAGCTTTTTAGCCTCCTTTTGCTTCTTCACGAGGAAAAACCCTGCTTTGCATTTTCCTATGACTCTTGCACTGTTCCTCTCTTGTGGAGGCCACTAACTGGTCCTCTTGCCTGCAACCACATCCTCCCTCTCCTTTCCTGCTGTCACTTTCTTTGCCCATGTCTCCCACTTTGCTCCTGATGTGGCGGCACACCCCAAAAGCCCCATGTGCAAACGGAGGCCAGGCTGGGCTGCAGAGCCATCCGGACTGGCACGAGCAGAGCCCACCCTTCAGCTCCAGCCTCCTTCTGCCCAGGGCTGCAGGGCCTGCCACCGCCCGCCGACATGCTGGCTGAAATCACACAAACCAAGCAGAGAATGGCTGAGCGGTAAGGCTCCTGCGCATCACCACCCTGCCACCCTTACCCCTGCTGCCCCCGTGTCAAACCCTCCTGCCATCCCTCCCTCCCTGCCCACAGGTACGTGAAGAGCCAGCGGCACACCATCCAGGTGGATTACATCCCCTACATGGACGAGCTCGCCTGCCAGCTGGGGGTCAAGCCCAACGTGCTCACCCTGTTCCTCACAGACCCCAAGCTGGCAATGGAGGTGGCCTTCGGTCCCTGCACGCCGTACCAGTACCGGCTGCGGGGCCCGGGGGCGTGGGCGGGTGCCAGGGCCGCCATCCTCACGCAGCGGCAGCGAGTGGTCAGGGCCCTGCAGCCGTGGGCCAGCGGCTGCCCTGCCCGCTCCAGCGCCGTGCCCCACGTCCTCACGGTGCTCTTCAGCATCGGCATGATCGTGGCCACCCTCGTCTACGTCTCGCTCTCTCCTTAGCCTAAGGGGAAGGAGACAGCAGGTCCTGCCGGCAATCTCCTTTTCCCTTGGGCTTGTGTCTGTTGTCTCTTTCTAGCTGTGCCGGAGCAGGAAGGCAGTCGTTCCTTGAAGGTGCAGCCTGGTCTCCTGCGCCTTCCCGCTGTGCTACCACCAAGTCTGGTCACGGGCTCCTCTGGGAACAGCTCCCTAAATCCTGGCCCGGCAGCCCCACGAGCTCTGTCTATGGGTTAGGTCACAGACGTGGTGGGCAAACTGGGAAAGTGCCCAAGCAGGGCGCCTCGGGAACGGGCAATAAAGTTTGTCCCCGTGCCACGGGGACCGGAGACCACAGTGCCTGGCTGCGTCACTCTGTGAGTGCCATGCTGGGAGTCCCGCCGACCCACGGGCAGCACCCCGGCCACGGGATCCCCGCGCCGCGCCCGGCCTCAGCCCTGCCCGCAACAGACATGGCCGCCGGCGGCAGAGGCGGTGCGGCGCCCACCCCGCGCCATTGCCCGCAGCAAACATGGCGGGTGCCCGGCGGCGGGGCCGCGGGGCGGGGGCGGGGCGCGGCCGCGGAGCGCGGCGGGGGCGGGTCAGAGCGCCCCGCAGCGGCCGGCGGGGGGTGGCGCCATCTTGGACGGAGGCGGAGAGCGGGGCGGCGGCGGCGGCAGGTGGGGTCGGCCCGGGCCCGGGGACGGCGGGGCGGGTGTCACGGCTGGGTGGGTGTGAGGGTGGCGGCTCCCCGGGCGCCGGTGCGGGAGGAGGTGGGTGAGGCGTGGCTGCGCGTCCCCGCGGTGTAGCGGTGTCCCGGACCCCGCAGCGGCGCAGACCCCGTCTGGCAGCCTCCCGGGAGGACCCGGCCCCTGCCGGTGTGTCCCGCTCCTCCCCCGGGCCACGGCAGACCCGCGGGTGCCCGTGGGCCGAGCTCGCCGTGACAGCCCCGCCACCGCCCCCGCCTAGCCGAGCCCGAGCCCCAGCCCTGCCTGCTCGGAGGGAGATTTTCCGCTCCCGGAAAATCTTTCTCAGCTCATCCCCATAACCTTACGGCAACCTCAGGGCTCAGTTCTGGTTCCTGTCTCCGAAAGAGGGAGAGCCCGGGCGGATCGGGCTTCCCCGGGCCGCGGCAGCCCCGGGCGGTGTCCGCCCGGCGAGGTGCTGGACCCCATCCCTCCCAGGTGCGAAATCCCCTGGGAATGCCTGCCAATGCTCCCGGTGCTGCTGGACAGAAACCCCATCCCTCCTGCATAAACCCCTCGGGCTGCCTGCCGCTGCTTCCCAGCGCGGTCACTGCCCGGGTGGGAGGCAGCAAGCGCGGCACATCCCGGGCAGGGGAATGGGGATAATTCACTTGTCGTTTTCCACATGGGAAGATGGGGCTGGCTGGAACCCAAGGGCCCTGGCGATGGGGCAAGCAGGCAGCCACCTTGCTGTGGGCTGTGGCTGGCAGGGGCTTGCTGCCAGACTGGGAGCCGACGTGCTGAGATGCCGTGGAGGTTTGCTGGGGCTCTGGTGCAGAAGCATTTCCATCCATTATTTGGATGTGCCAGTGTCACACCATCTCCCAATGTTACAAAGGCTGTTCTGGATGCAGGAGGGTTTGAGCTGTAAAAGTTAATTCAGCAAAGCCAGGTATTGCAGGCTGTGCACAAAGACCTGTCCTGGCACAGGCCGGGTGCCTGTGTGTGCGGTGCAGGGGGTTCAGATGGTGCACACCAGACAGGAGCCACCACTTGGGATAAACCTCAGGAAGTGTTTGGAGAGTGACCTGTAAGGGACAGAGGGACTAGAATCCTTTTAGAGAAGAGGAGGGGAAGCTTTGCACCTGTTAACACCTGCACATATCTCCCAGGTCCGTCCTGCTACAAGGGAAGTTCAGCTTTTCCCACCTTCCTCCCTGCAGATGAGAAGTAGGGGAGCCTTAGTGGAAATACTGGAGAGGAAACTGCTCAACAGCAGGTCTGGTGGTTCAGAGGCAGTTTTTGTGAGGAGCTGTCTGAGCCTCCTCAGAGCAGAGGGGGAAGATGTCAGAGCAAGAGATGTAGCTCATCTGACCTCATCTGATCCACAGGTATACTTCATCTGCACTGAGAGGAGTGGGGGTGTGGGTTAGCTGCCCACTTGAACTGCCTTTCAGCCCTCTGGATTTAAGAAATGCCGTAGTAATTGCTCCATAATGTTTTAAAGCCTGGCTTTGGCTGGCAGCCTCACTTGGCACCCTTCGTATAACTTGATCTTTCAAACAAACCTCCAAATGTCACAAGTGAGCACATGAAGCAAGGCTGGCTGTCCCCTTGCTTGCTCTGCAGAGCCCACAGTAAGCTGAAAGCTGCAAAATAAGCCTGCAAGTGGGCAAGAACCCCAGTCCATCTCAGCTCCTGGAAAGAGGGTAAGGCCTGAAAAGTCCTGTGTAGCTTGCAGGGGCTTTGTTGTTTATCCTAAAAGATGTGTAGTTGTTGATGGCTTGGTCAGTTCTCCTGTTTTGCTTTCTCTGAGCTGGGTGAGGCTGGGGATGGTGGCCCATCTGCGGCTGCAGAGTGACACTGAGGTGGCCAGGGCTGCCCTTTGCTCACCGTGTCCCTCCAGACAGCCGGGCAGGTGCTGGCTGGGTCACAACAAATGGTCCTCCTCACTGTGCTGTGCTGCAGCTGACACGGTGACTTGCCTGGTGAATCATAAGTGAATGCTGCTGAGAGCTGAGCTTTTTGCAGACACCACAGCATTAGCCCCACTCCTTGGACAAGCTCCAGCTTGGGCGATTCCATTTGGACACTTTAAATGCTCCCTGTCGTCTTTGCAGGCACAAGGCTCTGCTCTTCTGCCTGCACGCCCTTGGAGACTTGTTGGGGACTGTAAAACAGCTGCTCCTTTCACTCCCTGGCTGTTTTCTTGCTGGATGGCGAGGGTTGTCTGTAGAGCCTGACTGCAGGACTGTGAAAGAGGCTCTGTTAACGCCAGGCAGTTGATTTGCCAATAAAGGTTGGTTTTATTTTTCCCATCAGTGCCACTCTGTTGGCTTCCAAGGGCTGATGTGGGACACAGGTGAAGTTGTATTGGTTTTGGAGTCTTAACAATTACCAGCTTAATTAAAGCGATGCTTCTTAAGGACGTGGCTACAATTAGGTCAGGCTGTCTTGTTTGTCATTCCCATTCAGCTCCCAAACTTGGTAGTGGAAATTAACTTGGGGCCTTTTTTAGGATTGCTCTTTGTCTCCACTGGCAAAGAACATTAGGGAGACGGCTCTTTTGCTCCTCTCCGTGCTGCCAGAGCCCGTGGGCAAAGGCAGAGCGTTGTTCTGTCTCGCTGGCAGGGACTGCTGAGCTGCCATGGGGAACACCACCAGCGAGCGGGTGTCCGGGGAGCGCCATGGCTCCAAGTCCCACCGCTCAGACGGCTCCGGCGCCTCCCACCCCGCCAAGGAGCACCCGCACAAGATCATGGTGGGCAGCACCGACGACCCCAGCGTTTTCAGCTCCCATGACTCCAAGGTAGGGGCTGGCTGCTCCCTTCCCTGCCTGCCCTCCGGAGCTTCCACACACCGCCCGTGTGGGGCTGTGTTCCCAGCCCTGCACAGGGTCTCCGGGGAGCTGGGAGGCTGGAGGAGCTCTGTGGTGCTCCTGTGTGTGATGTGCAGGTGGGCTGGTACAGGCCAGGTGTAGAGGCCAGCTGTGTGAATGTGTTCACCCTTGTCTCTGTGTCTCAGTCACGTCCCTCTGGTTTTCTTTGCCCAGATTCCTGGGGACAAGGAGTTTGTGTCGTGGCAGCCAGATCTGGAGGAGTCAGTGAAGCCTTCCCAACAGGCTCGTCCAACTGTCATACGCTGGGCTGACGGAGGCAAGGAGGTCTTCATCTCCGGATCCTTCAACAACTGGAGCACCAAGATCCCACTCATCAAGAGGTAGCCAGTCCCTCAAGGCATTTACTCTATGTTCATGTCTGCTCCAGCGCTGAGAAGATTTTCCTTTGCTCTCTTGGCTTTTCTGTGTTTACTCAAGCTGTGGGTCTGAGACAAATACACAGCTCCTTCCCTGAGTGGTGCTACAGGGACAGTGGGAAGTTGTGAAACAGGGACAGGACAGGATGGGCCACTTTGCTTGCCCAGCTGGATGTCACACAGCAACCAGTGCTGGCAGCAGAGCCTTGCCCAGGTATGCAGCAGTCCTCTGGAAGCTGTCAGCTCTTTGCTTGGCTGCAGCATTACCCCGTGCCTAGTTGTACTGCTGCCAGTGGGCATTGGTTGTTTGTCCCTCACGTATCTTCCTGCCCTAGTGATGTTCTCGCTGTTCTGCAACACATCTGTGACTTAGATGGAAGCTCATGTAGGACTCTAGCAATTAATCTGGAATGAGTTTATCTCAATTTCAGAGTTGACAAACAGGGCTGTCCCACTTTCTCCTGTCCTGCTGTACCAGCACAGGGCAGGAGCTTTGCCCACATGTTCTTCTTAGCCTGTCTTGCACAGGGTGTCTGTCACATCCACTTTCTCGTGGCACTGAGGGCTGGACTGCCACCTGCAGCTGGCTGCCAGGAGTTTGGGCCATGCTGGTGCTTGTAATGCTTGTGCTTGTCGTGGCCACGCCTTGGTTCACTGGTGATGAGCAAGCCTAACCCTGCATGAAGGTGTTGGGGTAGAGGGGCTGGGCAGTGATGGTTCCTGGGGCCCCTTGAGGAGCAGCATTCAGAGCATCAACAGGGTGATGCTGTTGATCATCTGTTCTCTCTGCACAGCCACAATGACTTTGTTGCTATCCTGGACCTTCCAGAAGGAGAGCACCAATACAAATTTTTTGTGGATGGCCAGTGGGTCCATGATCCATCTGAGGTAATGCTCCAAGCTTTATCCCTGCAGATCTTGTCTTCTTCAGGAGAGTAGACAGGATATAGCTGCAGCAGAGGGGGAGCAGGAAGAGTGGAGACTATCTCCTGAAACAAAAGGCACACCTCTATCCCCTGAGTCATTTCAGAGGCTAGTTCCTCTGGACTTAGTCACGCTTTATGGGGAAGCATTGGGAAAGGGCAGGGAAATGCCAGAAGGCCCTCAAGTCCCACTGGAAATTAGCAATGGGAGGATGGCCTATGAGGTCAGCACTCACTTAGGTTCTCCTCCAAACTGAATCATGCAGGAGCAGCATGGGAAGGACAAGACACCTACCCATGTAGCAGGATGAAGGATGAAAATAGGAGGTGATGTAGGAGCCTGTGATAAAGGAAAATCCTCCCAAGGTAAACAGCACAGATCTACAAGTGTATGGCAGAGAGGGATGCCAGCCACCTGTTTGGAGGTAGTGTTGCAGCAGACAGCCAGGGCTGGGAGGATCTGAGAAGCATTGAATGTGTCTCAGTTGGAGGTGAGCACAGGAAGATTCTCATCCCAGTTCTTTCCAGCCTGTGGTTACCAGCCAGATGGGGACAATAAACAACCTCATCCATGTCAAGAAGTCTGACTTCGAGGTGTTTGATGCATTGAAGGTGGATTCCCTGGAAAGCTCAGAAACCTCAGGTCGGGGTGAGTTTTGTGGCATTACAGCTTTGCATGTGCTGTTTTCCACCTCCTCTGCTCTGAGACTTGCTGCCCTGGGTGCACAGGCCCCCTGGGCAGAGGTGTGGCCCTGCACTGGGGATGAGTAGTGTTGGGCAGCGTGTCCTCCCCAGCACACAGCTGAGGCCTCGTCCCTCTGGAGGGGCTGTGTTGGTGTAACTTGTTCTGTGCTAGCACCATCCCAGAGCAGAGCTGCTGCACTGTGTGGCTGAAGGAGCCATTGAGGACTGGGAAGTGCCAGGAACATCAGCCCTTTCTGTCTGGTCAACTGTAAGTCATCTGATCTGGGGTACAAGCTAGGTGATAGCAGGACCCAGTTTATTTTCAGCAGCTACTCTTGTTTTTCATGCCAAGGTAATTTGTACCAGTGCTAGCACATTGCAGCCCTCCCTGTGTGCTTGTGTTACAGCAGCAGGTTGGGTTACCACACAGGCACTGGTGGTGCTGGCTCAGTGTGAAATGCTGGCAGGAAGCTCAGTCGTGTGTCTGTCCCTGGTGCAGCCCCATCTCAGATACAGCTCAGCTCCATGTTCTTTCCCAGCCCGGGCAAGAGGCACTCTGCTGGAGAGAAGCCAGCAAGCAGCAGCACCCCAAGGACATGGAGCCCTTCTGGGGGCTGGCTGTTCCCAAATGTTCAGATCAGATATAGCTGGGAGATGTTGCCAGTCCAGCTTTCAGTGACCACAAGCTCCCGAGGCCCCTCCTGTGTTTGCAACAGCTGCTCAGTGTAGAGTTCCTGTTTGCCTTCCCTGGACCTCCTCATCAGACAGCACCTAGAGCAACCTGCTCCCTGTGCCCCTGCTGCTGAGGGCACAGCTCTGGAGCAAGCCAGCTGCTTCCTGCAGGGGGGAGACAGGAAGACTGTCTCCTAAAACGAAAGGCACACCTCTATCCCCTGAGTCATTTCAGAGGCTGGTTCCTCTGGACTTAGTCATGCTTTATGGGGAAACACTGGGAAAGGGCAGGGAATGTGCCAGACAACACCACCTTCCTGGCTGTGCCAAGAGTTGTGCATGAGGGGTCTTGTGAGCTGTAACATGGGATGCTTGTTGTGTTGTGTCAGTGCATGTACCACCTTACAGCTCTGCTTGGAATTGCCACGGGCTCACCCAGCTGCTTTTTCTGCTGTGAAAAGGCTGAGCTGTTGCTATAGAATAGATCCCTGCCCATGGCTTGTGGAGGATGTTTGTGCTTGAAAGACCTTGCTGAGTCCTTCTCGGCTTCTTAGGAGCTGCTCTGTGCTCACCCATCCTGCTTCAGTCACTTGATGTCACTGCCTTTATCTTCTCTCTAGATTTATCCAGCTCCCCACCGGGACCTTATGGCCAAGAGATGTACGTGTACCGGCCTGAGGAGCGCTTCAAATCCCCACCCATCCTCCCACCTCACCTCCTCCAGGTCATCCTCAACAAGGACACCAATATCTCGGTGTGTAACAGCATACTGCCCACAGAGAACCGCACAGGGGTTGGAAAGGGAGTCCTGTCTGCAGGGAGCCTGGGCTCCCCTTGACTGGGGTCTGGCCCTTGGCATTTCCTAGGAAAAGTGTCACTTTTCCCATTTACCACACTGGTTTGGCCTCCTGGTGCTTAGCTGAACTCTGTTCCTGTTCAGAACAGACAGAGGCAGCGGCAGCTCAAGCTGCCCGAGGCAGCAGCTCCCTGTGCTGGCAGGGGCTGGGGGATCAGGGCTCTGCTGTTCCCCCGTGACACTCCTCTCCTCCTAGTGTGACCCAGCACTGCTGCCTGAGCCCAACCACGTCATGCTCAATCACCTCTACGCGCTCTCCATCAAGGTAAGGGCAGGCGCTGCTGCCAGGCTGCAGGGGCAGAGCTGCTGTGGTTCCCAGGAGCCTGCAGCACCTGCAGGGAGCAGCACCTGCTCAGCCGGGGGGTGGAGATGGGACCTGGCTGCCTGGTGAGGTGTGGCAGGCACAGGGGCGGAGGGTGTGACTTCCTGACAGTTCCGTTCATCTGCCTGCCTGCGGCGTGGGGGAGCTAAGCGTGTGTCAAACCCTGCCCTTGCCCTGCCCCGCTGCCCTGTTTGTGGCACTGGGGACAGCAGGGACAGGCCGGGGCAGCTCCCTGAGCCCCAGGGGTGCCCTGGCCCCACACGGTGACGCGGTGCTTCCTGCAGGACGGCGTGATGGTGCTCAGTGCCACGCACCGCTACAAGANACGTCACCACGCTGCTGTACAAGCCCATCTGAGCCAGGGCCTCACACACTCCCCATGCAGGACACCAAACGCCGCTTGTCTGCACACACTGGGCCACAGGACTGTGTGACAACTGGCCACTGGCTCCAGCCTCGAACCTGGCAGGGACATGGGCCCTGGCAACAAGCTCAGGGCCACTGGGGCCTGTGACGCTGTCCCATCCTACTGGCGTGGTTTAGCCCTTGGTTTCTGCCCACCTGCAGCTTCCCTTGGCTTCTGTGAGTCTCTGGGACCACTTTGCTGCTCACCGGAACAGCCCCTCCTCACGCCCAACATGAAAAGGGCTTTCACCCTGCCTGTCTTCTCCAGCCTGAGAGGGCCTCAAGGTGGTCCTGGCACTGCACCCAGTCCAGGCTCCAGGAACACATCCTGTTCTTCTGAAAGTTGCGCTGCTGTCCTGGTGATGAGTCTCCAAGTCCACCTTGTCTGCTAGGGGCTCTGGATTGTGACACTCCAGCCTGGCACCTGCCCCCTATCCCACAACCCTGGCTGTGGGGCTGCCCCCCAGCTTTGAGGAGGGCTCTCAGCCCCAGCCCTCTGCAAGGTTCAGCATCGAGCCAGCATGATGGACTGTACAGCTGGACACGGCCACTCCTGCCTGCTGCTGTGAGAGCACCGTTAGGGACTGCAACGCCCTGTCCCCAACATCAGCTGCTTCTGTGGGACAGGGCTGACTTTGTTACAGCCAGAGGGGCACCGGCACATGCCCACGCTGGAGGGGCCTGGGAAGAGCAGAGCCAGGCAGGCACTCCAGGACCCCAGCTGCACCGCCTGCTGCCGCAGCAGGGCCGTGAGATGGGGTTCTCTATTTATTACAGTATTTATTGTTCTCAGTGCTGCTTGCCTGCTGTTGGAGAGGGGGTCCTGAGCAGCGAGAGGAGGAGAGGGAGCGCCCAGTGCGGCACAGAGCTGCCCTTGGGTTGTTGGGGTGGGGCACAGAGCCAGCACCCTGGGGACAGCCAGTGCCTTTGGCAGCCTGTGCTGCAGGTAGTTTGGGGAGGGGGAGTATGGCTGCAGAGACAGGCATGCCAGAAACACCACCACCCAAAGGAAACCTTTATTGGGGACTCTTCAGCCACTGAACAGGATATGGCATTTCTTACATCTTCCTCCTGTGCTGGGGCCCCGACATGTCCGGAGTCCCCAGAATGCATTTCCAATACCTCTGTCTATATACATATACATACATCCACAAGCAGGGACAGGGACTCATCAGGGTTACAGAGGGGACCAGGTCCCAGGGCAAGGGGTGCTCAGCGTGGGGGGCTGTGCCACCCCACTCTGAGCACTGAGGGTGGAAGGGAAGTAAGTGCTGAAGCATGGGCCAGACGAAGCCCAACCCAGCAGCTGCTGCTGCCATGCCAAGCAAAGGCTGGTGGAGGGCATGCAACCACCACAGCAGCCCAAACCCACTAACTGTAGTACTGGACACCCCAGCCCTCAGGGCAGCAGGGACTGGGTCATTTCCAGCCCTCCGGCACGGCACGGCTCAGCAGCCAGTGGGGTCTTCCATGCTGGCCATTGCTCCTTGCCCTGCACGGGGCTCACGCAACAGGCAGAGCCTGCTGGGCCTTCACCTGGCAAGAGATGACACATGGCAGTAAGGAAGAGCACTGCTGTGCCCTGGGGACATTGACATGCTGGCTGAGGACAGACAAGGAAAATGTGTCCTTGTGTCCCCCACACGTCTCACCCAGCTAGGCCTCAGCACTCCACGACAGCCACCACAGGGTGTGTGCCATCTGTGTCCATCCCCAGGGCATCAGGACCGGGACACCCACCCCAACCCACACTGGCCATCGGGGCAAACTCACCTCCAGGTTCGTCCTGGCCTTGCGCAGCACACTGTGGGTCCTGGTCACTGCAGGAGAGAGAGATGGGGTCAGTGAGGTCCCTGTGCTGCAGAACTACCTTGGGCACCTGGGGACCAGGCCAGCTTGGCTGTGCCACCAGACCACGTACACTGGCTGACGATGAACTGCTCCATGCTGTCCTTGAGCTGGGCTGTGCTGCGCAGCCGCCTGGCCGTGCTCTGCAGAGCATCCTCCCTCTCGGAGAGCCGGGCCCGCAGCACTTCGATCTCGCCCTGGAGCACCTGCTCCTGGGACAGAGGAGTGTGATCAGCAGTGAGCACCCGGCCCTGTGCCCTGCCAGCCCCCAGCCCCTGCTCACCTTGCCCTGGTGCTGGGCAGGGCTCACGGGCAGCACAGTGCTCCAGAAGGCAGCGAGGAGAGACACACACTCCTCCAGGATGCCGTGCAGGGTGCTGGCGCTGCCCCACAGATGCCCCTGCCCCGTGCCTGTCCATCCCAGGGCCTGCGGGAGAAGGGTGCGGGAGCAGGTGCTGCTGGGGCACCCCCGTCCCGCTGCACCCGGGGAGTGGCCGTGCCCAGCCCAGCGTGGCAGGGCAGGGCCGGCAGCATTCCCTGGGCTGGAGGCTCCCTGCCTCCAGCTGCCCCTGCAGGCCTCGGGGCTGGTTCTGGGCTCGAGAGCCAAACAACGCACAGTGCACTGAGGGTCTGGCCCCCAGCTGCTGCCTGCCCCGTCCTGCCCACGCTTTACCTCCTTTCCTGGGAGCAGGCAGTTGGGAAGCCCAAGTGCTGGGCGCGTGAGACACATCAGCTCCCGGGCCAGGGCTTTTCCCTCCGCGATGTGCTGCTCCAGGGCTTGGTACGTGTCCAGGCGGCCAACAACGTGAGCCCCCATCAGTCCCTCGCTCTTCCTCACCAGCATGTCTGCCCCACGCGGCTCTGTGGAGCAAGCTGGGTTAGGTGAGGACCACTGCCCGCTCCCCTCGTGACCCACCCTGTCCCATCCCAGGCACTTGACTCTGCCCTGAGCTCTCCAGTCTTGCTCAGCAAGGGTGCTGCCACGAGTTCATCAGATCTCAGCAGCCCCTGAGGCCCGCGTGTGGGCAGGCTCTGGTACCCACCATCCATCCGTCGGAGCACCGACGTGCCGGAGAGTGGGGAGAGAAGGGGAGCTGCTGAATTAGTGCCAACATCGCGCACTGGAGGAGATGGGAAGCAGCCTGGAACAAGAAACACCTGAGCCCCTGTAGATAGATGTGGCTCCATGCCTAGGGCTGCTGGGTCCTGCCGTCCCTCTCTGCCTGCCAGCAGAGCCACTGTGTGCAACCTGCTGCCACAGGGACCACCCAAGGGTTGCCGGGGGGCCAGGCACCCCAAGAGCAGGAGGTGGGCAGGGATGCTGTGCATGGGTCCCATACCTGCTCGTGTCTCAGCGGAGGGGCCAGGGAGGCTCTCGTAGACGTGCAGCTCCGCACGCAGGGTCTGCAGGAGCAGGCGCTGCTCCTCACTCTGCTGCTGCAGGAGTGTCACTGAGTGCTGCAGCCTGCAGAGGTGACACGTGGGTCCCTGGTGCCAGGCATCCTCACAGTCCTGTGGCCCCAAGGCCACAATGCCCCAAACCTTACCTGTTGTTGTCCTCCTGCAGAGAGCGCCGCTCGTTCCGGAGCTGCCGGATGCTCTCCTGGCACTCGGAGAGCTCCTCCGCCAGTCTCTGCTGCTTCCCACGGCTCTGGCCCAGCTCTGCTTCAGCCTCCCGTGCCCGGGAGCAGGCAGCCAGGAGTGTCTCCTGCACCCGTGCCAGCTCTGGGGACAGAGAGCAAGGAAGTGTCACTGCCACCTCACTCCACCAGTGCCCTCTGCCCTCTGGGACTCAGCCCCAGCCCTACCTTGGGAGAGGTGGTCACGCTGGAACCGCAGGGTCCGGTTTTCCTCGTGCAGAGCCTGGTTCTCCCTGCTCAGCTGCAGCCCCAGCTCTGGTGTCTGGGCATAGACGTCACTGGGCAATCCTGTGGAGGGGTCCAGTGCTGAGTGTCCCCCCAGTGCCCCGCTGTGCACGGGGTGAGCGGAGGGATGTGCCTTGGCCTGGCCCGCGGCAGCCCTGGCCCCGTGCAGCACCGTACCGCTGGCCTTGCCGGTGGAGGCCAGGCGGCGCTCCAGCTGCTCCCGGAGCCGGTCGTTGGTGCAGATGGACTCCTCCAGGCGCTGGCGCAGGTTGCGGATCTCCACCAGGTGTTCCTCCAGCAGGTCTGCCCCTGTGACAGCCAGGGACACAGCTCAGGGCAGGAAAGGCTGTACCGCCTGCCCCTCGCCATCCCCATAGCAGAGCCCTGTCCCACAGCTGGTGTTGTGCTGGATCTCCTCCCAGTTCCTCCACAGGCAGGTGGGATGCCCCTGTGCTCTCCAAAATGGAGCATACCTGTCAGCTTCTGCCCGGAGGGGTACCCCAGTGGCAGGGCCCCACAGAGCAGCTGGCCGGGCACGGGCACATCCCAGAGGGCGCGGCTGTCGGTGGCCCTGGGGAGCTCAGCCAGGCCCTGCAGCGCTCCGTGTCGGCAGAACGACGCTGGGGCTTTGCTGCCCTCTCCAAAGGGGCCATGTGGGGCTGGGGGCTTTGCTGGTGCCATGGGCAGCGTCACACCTGCACACACAGGAAAAAGTGGGAAGGAGGAGGACAAATGAGCAGGGAGGAAGAATGGGGCAACACAATCCCTCCATCTTTTTCCCCCCCTTCTTGCTCTGTGCAACGGTGCAGTCCAGCATCCCCCATTGCTGACCTCCTGTCCCAATCAAACCTATTCCCTGTGAGGAGCAGGGGCTCTCCCAGGATTTGATGATTATGGCACAGAAGGTGGAGAGTCTCAGCCCCACTCCTACGCAACAACTTACCAAATCAGCCCTTTCCTAGAAGAGCTGGGATATAGCAGTGTCTACACCTAGGGCCAATGGTGTCTCTGGATGGGTCCATCTGACCCACCAGGTCCTCTCTACATGAGAGCCACATGTTCCCAGCGAGAGCTGTGGGACACAACCTGAAAGCCATAGCCCCGGGAAGAAGGAGAAGATCAAGGGCAGGACATGCAGGTCAGAGAGGGTGGAGGATGATGCTTCACAGCACAGCATGCAGGACAGGCAGGACCAAACCCAAGCCAAGAGGCAGTGTGCTCACTTTCTCCCAGTTGCCTCCGGAGCACCTGCAGTTCCTGCTGTGCCTCAGCCAGGGAGCAGACAGAATTCCCGCAGCAGCCCAGGAGCGGCGGGGCTGCAAGAGGAGGGGGCCCAGCAGGGAGGAAGGGGGACAGCCCAGGGGCCAGGGCAGGCAGGGGGGCACTAACAGGTTTGGACAAGGAGTCAAAGTGAAGGCCTAGAGACAGGAGAGACATGGAGAGAGGTGTTACAGTGGCTCTGGTTCAACCTGGCAGAAAGCCTTTCTCCCTGGGGCTCTGGGGGCCCTGGCACACCCCGAGAAGCCAAGTGCCTGTGTCCAGAGACACTGGAGAGGTGGCCTCTGGTCACCAAGTGCTACCTGCATGTTGGGCAGGCTCCTCGTGGCACTGGCTGTACTCGCTGGCCACATCCCCATCAGAGCAGGGCTCCAGCCCCTCGGAGGTGAAGGACGAGCTGCTGGCAGAGTGGGATGACTCCGAGGGTGGGCAGCTGCTGCCTGGGGACTCAGAGCGCTCTTGCAGCTTCACCTCCAGGCTCTCAATCACCTTCTCCTTCTCCTGGAGCTCCTGGCTGAGCCTGCAGAGGTGGCCCATTACCAGGTCTGACCTTCATCCCACAGCCCTTTCCTACATGATACCCCACATGCCGTGTCCCTCGAGCTCCCACAAGGCTGCTCAGAGATAGAGTGCCCGTGAGGCAGCCCCAGGACATCCATCTGAGGCAGAGACCCCAAGGGCACCCTGTGCCCCCACCCCAAGAGCAGTGATAGACCTCAGGGTGCCCATGCCAAACACATCCCACAATGCCTTCCCTGGGAACAGGTACCTCTGTGCCAGGAGTTTGTGACTGGTTTTATCCTCCCCATCTTGTCGATCTCCTGAAAAAGCAAGCCAGAGGAGAGCCAGTCAGTGTCTCCATGCCCCAGGATGCCTGGTCCCACACAGAGCCATAGCAAGACAGGACAGCCCAGCTCAAAGCAGGTATTCCACACAGCACATGATGTGAGTGTCCACTGCTCTTCACCCGTCAAAGCATCCCTTCCTGACCCATCAGGCATCCACGGCATCCAGCCCCACTGCCCCTCTGGAGGTACTTACTGATGCCCAGCTTGTCGCTGAGCCTCTCAGCCAGCTGCCTGCCCTGGGCCAGCTGCTCCCGAAAGCCCTGGCCCAGGTAGTAGTCGATGTCAGTGCCACGAAGGAGGTCCTCGAAGGACCGCAGGGCGTCCCGCAGGTGCTGGGCCAGGCTGCGGCTCACCCCACGGCCCTCCCGCAGCATCTGCCGCAAGTGGGAGAGCTCCCGAGCCTGTGCCTGGATCAAAGAGTTGTATTTCCTAGGAGAGATGGGCAAGCAGGGTGTTCACGGGGCAGCCAGACCCTGAGAACACAGACGATGTGCCATGGAGGGAGTCTGTGCATCATCCACTGCCGGGACTCTGCCCCACCACACAAACACCCCAGGAACTTGCCTGCAGGGAAACCATGCAACAAGAAGCCACCAGCCTCGGGCAACTCCTGGAAATCCCCATATCTCCCCATCTGGTCCCAGCCCCCAGGGTCATACCCTGGCCAAGTGGCAGACTGCAGCTGCTTGGGCAAAGAGGCTCCGTGCTTGGCTGCGGGCAGCTGTGCCTCGAGCAGGGCGACGCGGTGCACCAGGCTCTGCAGGTCACGGTGTGCCCGCAGGGCGGGTGGGCAGAGTGTGCCGTGGCCATCAGACTGCCAGCCCTCGTCCTCGTCCGTGAGGCTGTGGGCTGGGGACGCCAAGGCCTTGGGAGCCGGCAGGGGCCGCTCAGCACTCGAAGTGTAGCCGCTGGTGACGGAGATAGAGCGGGCACGGCGCTGCAGGCTGTGGATCACCTTGTTGGCATTGAGCAGCTGAGTCTTGAGGTCCTGGATGTGCTGGTGCAGGGCCTCCACATCCTCCAGGGCCATGGTTTTCTGGGCAGTTTTGCCTGCTCTGGACATCCCTGGCTGGTACGGAGACCCCAGCTCCTCACCCAGGCTGGTCTCACTGAATACATCTGGCTCCTCACACTCTGCAGAGAGCACAGTGTGTCACTTCTCTACGCCAGGTGGGCAAAGCACAGGGATCCCTGGAGCCCTGGCTCTCCTTACCAGGGCTGGTGGTCTCGTCACGGTCAGCCTCGGTCTCACTTCGCCCACAGGTCTCATAGCCCAGGTCCTGGAAGTCCACCTGAACTTGCTTGCTGAGCTGCTGTGTCTGAGGTTCACCTGCTGGGCAGCGCCATCAGCTCAGGGCTCCCCGGGCAGGATTCACCATGCCTGTCCCATGCACAGCACAGTGCACAGGGCTCAGAACATACCCCCACCCTGGCTTTTAACTCACGGAGCAGGACGTGGTATTTCTGAAGTTGCTCAGCTTGTGCCCGCACTGTGGCCTCCGAGGCAGCAAGCTTGTCCTGCAGCTCCTGGCACTGCCTTTGGCCCTGTGCCACCTGGGAGTGCAGCTCTCTGCCCAGCCCTGGCCAGGCCCCGCCGGGAACCGAGTCCTCCACCTGCCGGAGGGAAGATGCGCTGTCAGTTCCCCATTTCCACTCTCATCCACATCTCTATTTTCATCTCCATCCTGGTTCCCCGTGCACTTACATGGCTCCCGTCCCCTCCACCCAGGCTGCCAGGGCAGGGTCTCTTGGGCATGTCATCCTGGGATCGAGCCTCCAGCGCTGGGCGTTTGGTGGGCACAGTTCCCCTCTCCGCCGGGAGCCCCAGGCCATCCCCACTGCCACCGGCCGGGCGGTCCCCAAGGGAGCTGCGGCTCTTCCGCTGCAGCCTACGGGGCTCGGGGGCCAGAGGGCTGCCCAGCCCATGCTCCTCCTGCTCCCCGCTCTCCAGCAGCGACGTGGCTTCACCCATCCTCTCTTTCAGCTCCGCGTTTTCCAGGCACAGGCTCAGCATCGCCTTCCTGGGGGCACAAGGCACAGTGAAGGACAGGCAGAGGCCGGGATGCAGGGTGTCCTCTCCGGCCACTGCCGCCCCTGGCTGCAGAGCCGCAGGGCTCTTGCCTGATGTGGGAGACAGAGGAGAAGCCGGCTTCCTCCAGCTGCGCCTTCAGCTCCCGCAGCTCCTCCTCAGCCCGCAGCTCCCGTTCGGGCACCGTGGGTGATGTGCTCCTTTCAGTGCCCCCGTTTTCCTTGCGGGCCCGGGGGTTGCTCTAGAGGCACAAAGACAGAAGGTGACAGGGACGTTTCCGAAGGGGCTGGGACGCAGTTTGGCGGTGGCGCAATGCCCGGCTCCGCCACTCCTGTTCCCAGCGTGGCGCTGCCCCGACTCACCTGCTGGGTTGCCAAGCCACGGGCTGCCTCCTCCTTCACGCTGTCGGTGAAGTTGGTGCTGGCATGGATGTGCGTACCTGCGACCTGACCTAGGGGACAGCAGAGCACGACAAGGCGCTCAGAGCAGCGGCACCGGCAGCACCGCCTCTGTCCCCTCCTCCCTGCTGATACCCATGGTCACTGCGGGCAGCCCCAGGGCAGGTGTCTGCTCTCATACACACCTGGTGCTGGGATACTCCCGGCTGGAGCGAGGTTTCCCTGCTGTCCCTGGGTGCTGCTGCCCCCTCCCTGCACACTGGAGCCCGTGCTGGCCCATCTCTGAGGGAGGCGACAGCCCCGGGGACGAGAGCACAGCAATGGCTCCTGCTCCATCCACACCTCGTGCCTGCTGCCCGACACACAGACACATGCACCACCCACCCTGCAGCCACTTCACAAGCCACAGCCAGCAGCAGGAGCAGGGCCAGGGCGCCTCACTGGACTGGTCAACCCGGTGGGAGGATTGGGGTGCACACCCCACCATTGCCTGCCCAGGCAGGGGCAGCTCGGGAGCAGCCACCCTGCCCACAGTGCCCAAGCCATGCTGTCAGGCACGGCCTGGGGCTCCTTGCAAGCCCCGTGCTGGCTTTGCAGAGGTGAAGAGACACTTGTGTCCCTACCACAGTGCATGGGGGGGCTTGTGCAGAGCGGGCATCATGCGTTTCTGCTTGCACAAAGCTCTGCTCCTGTCCCCTTGGTGCCACACCCTGCGTGAGGACTCAAACCCCTTGTCCGGGCAGCTGGGAGATGGGTGTATCCCCAATCCCTCTTCTCCCCAGGGGGAGAGACATTTATACAGGGCCCAAGACTATCCCCTAGGGCTGTGAAGGGCCAGGTTCCACAGCTGGCTGTGCACCAAAGGAGAGGTAACTGCTTTGCCTGCGGCCAAATCCATCACCGCCAACTCTGGAGCTGCCAGGTAAGGCAGAACACAGAGCAGGGGAACAGAGAGATGCTGTCAGGAGAGATGCCAAGCAGCCCTGGTGAAGGGGAAGCCAGCAGGGATGCATCTGGCTCTCAGAAAGAATGGCCAAGGACCAGCCAAGAGCGTGCCTTGCAGCAGGGCAGGCGTTTGCACAGGGCACTGTGCTCATAGATGGGGACACACTCAGGAGACCCACGTGTGCCATGAGGCTGCAAAAACGTTGGGAAAAACCTCACTGCTGAACCTGGGCAGACATCACACCGCGTGGGATGCAGCCGTAGCCCAGGGAGCACAGCCAGCCATCACTGCCCCAGGGAGCAAGGACAGCCATCACGGAGAAATGCTGTTCTGGGAGCAAAACGCTCAGCGACAGCCGTCAGTGACAGCAGCACCGCGGGGAAGAAGCAGCTCCTGTAGGTGGCACTCGGCACAGCCGAAGCACAGCCCTGAGGGCTCCCAGGGACGGAACCCGTCGGTTGCTGAAGCAGCCAGGGCGACAGCAGTGCCTGTGGGGCCCTGAGGGCTGAGGGGATGCAGACGATCGGCTGCAGACGCTGCTGGAGGGCTGAGGGCCACGGGGCTCTCACCACGGCTAAGGGACCACAGCAGGGTGACACACAGCTGCTCCGGGAACAAGGGAGAAGCAGCTCCTGTGCCAGGGCACAGCATCCCACCTCCCACCACTGCCCACAGCTCTGCACAGCTCCCAGCACTGCAGGGCTGAGGAGTAAAAGGGAGCCCAATTCTCAAGAAAAAAGGGCCCCCAAACCAACTGAAAACAAGGGGCAGAACGGGAAGCTGGTGCTGAGGAGCAGAGATGTGTGCACGCAGGGCAGCTGTGCCCAGGCTGGTGGCCACCATGTGCTTGAACCCCCCATCACAGCAGGAGCACACCAGGCTGCTCAGCTCTGTGTGTGCCACCAGCACAGGAGACAAGAGATAAAACCACAGCTCTACTTTTCCACAGACTCCCCCAGCTTTCAGCCCAGCCTGAAGGCACAGAGAATTAGTTACTTCCTTGCAAATTGTACATGGGCCACAAGCAAGGGACTGTCAGGTACACTGGCTGCACAGGAACCTTCACACTGCTGGGAACAAGAGACGGGAAGCAAGATCCTTGGGGAAATTCAGAGAGGAAGGAATAACTTCCACAAAGAGCTAGGAGACAGCACAAAGCACTTCAGAGTTTGACAGAGGGTGATATAAGGCAGGGAATGCTCAGCCAGGACTATAAGGGGTAAGACAAGGCCTTGAAGAACAGGCCAGAAAAGCTGGGGCACCTGAGCCTAGGATAACAGTGCCCCAAGGGGCACTTCTCAGCAGGGATAGATCTACAGCAAAACACAGACACAGGTGGAGAAGAGAGACACCTGAGCACCAGCCAAGACTCCTCTCGGACCATGCCAATGAGTCTGGGCTGGGTCCTGGGCTCCATGGTAGCCAAGGGACCGGGGGGCCAGCTGGGCATCAGTGCCAGGATGGCAGAGGGACAGTGGAAAGGTAAGAACAGGGACACAAAGGCTTCTACAAAGTGAGAAGCAAAAGGATGGAGAGAAGATGGTGCTACACAGAGAAGCGAGAGGAAGGGAATGAGATGAAACACAAGAATGGAAAAGCTAACAAAACCTAGAGCTGCCCATCAGCTCCCAGCCGCGTCCCTTCAAGCCACGGGGAACTGCTGTGGTCACAGTCAGCTGAGTGCTGACCTGCTCCGTGCAAAGGGAGAACTCTGCTGCCTCCCCTCCCCGTGAGGCACAGGGAGGAGAAGCCCTCAGGGCAGCACAAGGCACGGAAAGGTGGGGCCAGCTGAAGCAGCTGCAAGGAGCCATGCAGCAGAGCAGTCAGGTCCAGGTGTGGAGCCCAGCACTGCAGAGTTCTTCTGCTCTGCCTGCCCCGAGTTCAGCCTCCCCAGCAAACACAAACAGATGCTCAGAGGTGCAAAATTTGCTCCTGCCATTTTGAGAAGCGCAAGACAGCAGATCCACAGCCCACTGTGCATGGGAAGCCCTGGTCAGTGGGAGGTTGTTGCTAGTTTTTCAGCTTTCACATGAGCTCCCACGTTCCCAGAGGAGGTGGAAGAGGGCCTGGAAAAGGTATGCAGTGGTGCCAAGGGGGACAGATGCCAGCACCTCAGAAAAAGGGTCCTGTCCATGGCCCAAGGGGCACATGGAGCATGTAAAGGATATGTGCATGTACGAGTGAGGGAGCAGACCCAACCCAGACCCTGGGAGCAGGGACAGGTCTCAGTCCCCCCAAACCATCTGTCAAAAAGAGGAGGAAGCTCTCCCATGAAGGCATTTGCAAATTAGGTTGAAACAACTTACAATTAGGAACAAAAAGCCAGTCAGTAAAAGCATTAGCACTGGAGTAGGATTTGGTTTAAGTATAAGCTGAATTGCTGGTTCTATGCTCAAGTCTTGCGTAAAAGGCCCAGGCAAGTATCCCCAGGTCTTGAATTCTCCGTCTCTGGAACACACTTTTCCATATACACTGTCTCCCTTTGGGCCAGCTATCATCAACCCAAGGGGCAGATGTTACTGGGTGAGAAAAATGGTGAGGGAATACAAAAACTCACACTCATGCACTTGGGAGATGATAGAAAACTGCTGGTGTTTCCTTCAGAGATAGGGAATCTTTATTTGGCCCATGGTGGTGGGAAGAGAAGGGAGATAGAGGGGAATAACTAAAATGGAATGATTTGAATGTGCAAATACATCAGTGGCCACCAGGGTGGGTCAGACAGGAACATACACGAGACACAGGTGGATTGCACTGATCGCCGTTTCCAAAGCAGCTCAAAAATAAAACAAAAAAACAACAACAAAAAAAAAGCCCTGCACGAGTTCTATCGTACCATCACTAAGTACCAAAGCTCAGAGTCAGTGAGACAGGTTAGTGAACCGTTTCCGTGGCAGGCGGGCGAGCGCCAGTGCTCAGAAGGCATGCTGGGGTAGGACTCTCACACGCTCCTGTTCCCCACCTCCTATGGCGCCCTGTGTCTCCAGCCTGCTCAAACACTCCAGGCTTCTTCCAAGAGCTTCTTCCAGCTGTCCCCGGAGCTCGTGGACCCCTTCCAGCTCCACCTGCAGGGCGTGGTCTCTGGCAGCGCTGAGCGGACACGCGGCGCAGGAGGGAAGAGGGTTAGACAGGAACAGCCAGCGCACCCCCCCGCCCCGCACCGGGCCCGCCCTCAGGGCACTGAGCCGGGCACAGCCCCGGGCTCCCCGGCCAGCTCAGCCACCTCCGGCCTCACCTCGAACCTCCCCAGAGCACAGCCACCCCCAAAAAAGGCCCCAGCCCGCGGCAGGGGCCTCGGAGTCACAGCTGTCCTGCAGTACTTTCCCAAGCACTCCACTTATGTGCTCCCTTGCTATCAGGTAGCTCAAAGATCCCAGAGGCTGTAGCCCTGTGAAGGGCAGGGGATTAAATCAGGGGACAGGCAACTGCCTGGATAAACACCTAGAGAGATCCTTATCAACCCAACAGTTGGTTGAGAATTTGACAGCAGTCTCTGAAAGGTGGCCAAGTGTGGGTGGGAAACTGAGCTGGGAAAAGATAAACCAAGGAACAGAGACTGAAATCCCATGGCAGTGGGGGGAGTTTAGGGAGCCATTGAAGCTGGCCAGCGCAGCCTCTTCGAGGGAAAAAGGCAGCCTAAAACTAGGACTCTCGAAGTATTTGGCTGATTATCTGCCTAGACTCCCTCTTCCCCCACTGAAAACTCTCAGACTTGCAGAATGATCCCTGCTTCAGGGATTGTCCCACTGGACCAGCCGTGTCTGCCCTGGCAGCACAGAGCAGGGCAGCACAGAGCCAAGGCAGCCTCACTTACCTGTCTGGGTGTGTGTGAAACTTCACCAGGCTGCCATAGAGCTGCCTCTCTGCCTGGAGAGCCTCATTTAACCGATTCCTCTCAGCCACCAGCCCTTCCAGCATCAGTAACAGCTGCTTAGAGAGGAGAGACAAGGTGCAGCTCTTAAACACAGACAGAAATCAAAGGAGCTATCTAGTTGTCCCTGACAAACTGGAGGCTCCCTTTCCGCTCTTGCTTGTGTCCAAGTTGGTCCATGTCATCCCTGGACTCCCAAAAGACTCTGCCCTTTGGACAAGTGCTAAAGAGAACTGATCTTCTCTGTATTCCCAGAACCACACACAGCCAGCTTCCAAGAACAAGCACATCCTGGCATATCTGAAGGCTGAAAACAAAGCCTCATACCTGAGCACCAGCAGAAATTCACATCCAAGTTTGCCCCACTGGCACACTACCTGCTGCCTTCTGTTTCCAGTAGCCTCCTGTCCTTGGGACTCTGCTACGGCCACTTTCTCCCGAAGCACCAGCACTTCTTGTGTCAGCCTTTCCATGGCTGGAATTTCTTCAGGATCCACCAGCTGCATCTGCAGATCCTGAAACCCAACAAACAGCAGGAGAGCTCAGTGAGGAAGGGATCAGTAACAAAGACAGCTGGACCTTTGCAAACCTCCCTGGAATGCAATTGCCAGAAGTTTCCAGTGTTTGGAAAGATCTAGGTCTTCTAAGAAAAAAATGCCAAAGCATTGAGTGGATTAGGCACAGACCATAGTGCTCAGTAAGAACCAAGAAGGGACCCAAGAGGGGTGCATTCTGATTAAAGGACTTGAAGGAGAGTGTTCGGTACAGGAAGAGCAAGACACCAAACAAGAACAGTCTGAGGGTTTGGGCCTTTTGCCTTCTGGCCAAAGGAACCCGGAGAGCTGTAGGCCAACCAGCAGCAATAGCATCCACAGCCCATCAGCCACACTGCTCTGAGGATGTGGGGGAAGGAGAGACTCCTCTGCAGCCTTCCCAGGTGGAACTCACCCAGCCTAGCACAGCAGCTCACCTTGATGAGGTCCTCTTTCATCTGGATGGTTCTGGTCAAGGACTCGATATCTGAGGCCTGCACCTGCAGCTCCTCCTCCTGTGTGGCCACGACAGACTGGAGAGCAGCGAGCTCCCGCTGCAGGGGGAAGAGCAGCCCCTCAGAGACCTCTGAAAGCCAACACCCCCCTGCAGGACACTGCCCCATTTCCCTCACTGGGGGTACCCTCACAAGAGTAGGGTCCAAAACCTCCAGTGAGGGGCAGCCCTAAGATCTCCCAGAAGCAAAGGACATCAGCACAAGCTCACCCTGCTTTCCCTTTCCTTCTTTGCCATTAGCTCCAGCTCCTCTTTGGCATTGACAAGATCCTTCTCCAGTTCTGCTGCTGACATTGTAACTACAAAGACAACTTGGTTACTGCAGGAAGACCATGTGCCAGTTCAGACCCCATGATCACACACAATCCCTCTCTGGCAAGACAGGGCCCTGATGCTTGTGTTCCCCATCACCCTGTTTCTTAGTGAATGCCCTTCTTCCCTGCTTAATCTTTCAACAGCAGCCAAAAGCAATGGCAACATCACAGGCCTGCTGTCCTGCCCCTGGAAAAGCTCAGGTGCCCTGGTCCCAAGGCAAAACCCAAAACTTGTCTCAGCTCAGCCTAAAACAAAGTAAAAAACTCTCCAGTGTCATCAGATCTTAAGTAGAAACAGCTCAGCTCAAACCCAACAGCAGCCTTTCTCTTTCCCTTACTCCCATCCTCAGACATCACCCAGAAGAGAGGCAGAGCTTTATTTCAAAATTCTCTCGTTGAAAGTTCTCTACTCTTCCACAGTTTTATGCAATCATGTTTCCCCCACATCAGAAAGCCCCAGTCATATTTGGGGACCTCAAAAGAAGCTGTCCCACACTCACCTCCCTCTGTCCTGCAGCTGCTGTCCTCCTGTGGGGATCCAGCAACGACTGTAGCTCCACAAGCTCTTTGCAGTATCTCCTGAAAACATAAAAGTCTGCAGGTTTGCGTTTTCATGGAGAACACACAGCTTCCCCAGAATTCCAAGACTGCAGCAAAGCTGCTGGCTGTTCTGTTGACACCTCTAAAGTGTGAAAAAACAATGAAGGGGATATAGGCGGGCAGCAGGACCCAGTGAATTGCACCCAGAGATTGTATGTGTGGGGAAGAGGGCACTGGCCTTGTTTTATTTGGCACTGGGAAACTGCTGCCAGCAACTGTCTTCACACTGAAGATTAAACAGGTTTCACTCAACTGTAGCAAGACTGTCTTTCAACTGGGACTCATCCTTATCTCAGACATGGCCCAAAGAGACCATGCAGGAAGGAAAACACATCCCTGGAAGTCTCTAGAGCTGGGAATAGAAACCTGTTTACAGCTGCTTAAAAACATTCAACAGCTCACCAATAAACCATTAACAGCTGCTCAAGGAGGAGCCGTGGCATATACAGCCTTAGAGCTGTGTTCAACCTCAAAGGGGGTTTTAGTAAAGCTGCTTTAAAAATACCAACTCCAATTGTGGAAGAGACAGCAAACAGCCAGCAGGCTCTGCCAAGAATTAGTGGGACCTAAATTTAGCTCTCTTGTCCCCTCCAGAATGTGACAATGTCAGGGAGGGGATTACAATACAGCAAGGCAGCCCAGCCCAAGGAAGGAGTGGGTCAACGCTGGAAGGTCAAAGGGTGGATGTCTTTCATATTCTCACGTGCCCCAGGGTTCAATTACTGCTCCATCAAAACGAAAAGAGACACTGAGTGACAAAGGCTGGTGAAATCAAGATCGGAACATTCAGGCAGCATTCCTGCTCCTCAGTTTCTTCTCCTCCTCTAGGAAGTCTTTTTGGTAATTCCACTTCCATTTCTATCATTCTCAGTGGTGCTCTTCTATCTCCCATTTCCTTCTGTGGCAATCAGTTCTTTCTGAAGCCCCAAGGCCAGACAGAGAAACACAGTGCATGATTCTTACTTGTATGGGTTGTTTGTCCTGCTTCAGTGGCCTGGCACCAGCTGATTGGGTCCCAACAGGGTCCTTCCTTAACATGTGCTGGCGCAGCAGTTGCAGCTCACAGCTCCTTTCAGCCAAAGCCTGTGCCATCTTCTCTGCAGCCACCTGATTGAGGGGGAAAATTAGGGATAGGGCCACGACCAGGGGTAGGATCCTGGTCCCTCTTCTTCCTTGTAGACTAAGGGAAACCATCTCAGTATTTATCTGTAGATGGAGACTCTGCAAATCAGCCTGGCAGTTCCTGCTCCTGGCCACTCACACCCACTCCAGTGCAGCCCTCCCATCTCTGCTCACCAGCCTCTCTTGTACAGAGGAACAAACTCCTCTGTTTCGCTGAGCCCACCCAGAGGCTTCTCTTTGATTAACAGAACTCAGGGCCACCCACCTCAGCCTCCCACGGTGGCACTGCACAGAACTCACTCTGCTCTGCTGCTCCTTGATGCTCAGAGCCTGCAGCAGCTCCCGAATTTCAGCATCATGCTCCACGGTTTGACGGTTCCGGTCACTGAGGAGATCCTGCAGCATCTTCTCCTTGTGCTGGAGACGCAGGCACAGCTCCTCTGCCACCTCACTCTGCCCGGGGCCCAGCTTGCACAGCAGAGTTGCTGTAAGTTCCTGAGCAAGGCGGAGGAAAGGAGAGAGACTGGAAGTTGTTCAAGGACTCTCCAGCCTGGGTGTAGCTGAGGGAGCAGTGTCAGCTGGCACAGACGTGTTCAAGTACCAAAAGCAGCCAGTCTCCAAACACTGAGCACAGCTTCAGGTGATGCAGGCAGCAGCCTCTGCTCTGGGACCACTTTCTCTATGGACAAACTGGCTGAAGGAAGCCAAGCTAAGGCCTTACCTCCACTTCCTTGTTCCTGTCATGCAGGCAAGTCTGCAGCTGTTGGATGATCCCCTCCTGCTCCTTCTGCCTGCTGCCAGATTTGGCCTCAATCTCCTCTTTGAGCCAGCGGAGGTTCTGGCAGGTTGCTGAGACCTGCTCCAGTTCCAGGGTTTTGGCTTTCAGGAGGCTCTCCAGGCTCTGAGTATCACAACAGAAGCAGCTCAAGCAGTGAGAGAAACTTAAGGAAAACTGGAAATACCAGTCTCTACTGCTAGCAGAGTCACACAGATTCACCCATCTGCTTCAGGTGTCCTCTGTGCCCAACCCAGAAACAAGAGTGACCCAGGAACTCGCCCCATACACAAGGCCAGAGGAAGCCCAACACCTGCAGACAGTCCCCAGAGCATTCACAGGAAGGTGTGTCTAACACCACGTCCCCACAGCCATGCTGGGCAGGCACAGGTGCCAGCACTCACATGGATGGTGGCCTCGTTGCTGCAGAGGACGCTGCGCAGCCTCTCCAGGTCGCTGCCGCGCTCCCGCACCGACAGACGCAGCTGCTGCAGCTCTTGCTCCTTCTTCTCCAGGGCACAGAACTTCTCATCCACTGCTCTCTGTGTGACAGAGGGGATCACTCAGCACGGGGTGATGGGGCTCTGCAGCCAACACTCCCTGTATGTTGGACTTCAGCTCCCCTGGTAACCCAAAGGCTGAGCCTCAGGGACACCTGAAACATTGCCTACAATATGTGCTCACCTCAAGAGCAGCATCTCTGTCGCTGACACGCTGCTGCAGTTTCTCCAACATGGCATTCATGGCTGCAGGACTCTTTTCCAAGCTTTGTTGGCATTGCAGAAGCTCCCTGGACTCCTAGAGATCACACACACACACCCCCTAGAACAACTGACACTAGAGAAACCTCCCCCACCCCCAAGAGCAGCACAGGAGAATCAGGATAACTACCTCCCCCCGATGTTTGCTCTAGCCTTCACATTACAGGGTGGTAGTCCCAGCACCTGGGGCTGGCTGACTAGCACCTGCCAGGCCTCACCAGGCATTGCTGTGGGCTGAGGTACGTGGATACCTGTGCCTTATTCCTCACCTTGGGGGCCCAGAAGCCTCTCCTTCCTCCCTTTCTTCAAAGGGCATGCATGACAGCAACAGACAGACTTTTACATGGCCAAATAGCATAGGAGGATCAGGGACTCCATCTACTTATGTTCAAGTCAGATCTTTCTGCATCTCACCTGCAGAAGTTGCTCCTTGCGAGCCAGCTGCTGGGTCAAACGCTGAACTCTCTGCTCCTGGGCCTGCAGCTCACAGCTTTTCTCCCACTCCAAAGTCTGGAGCTGCTGAGCCTTGTCCTGCAGGTCTGCCTGCAGCTGTTGTACCACAGCACGCAGCTCCTACAAGGAAAAAGCAATACCTTGGAATTCAGTCCTCAACACAACCGTAAAACAGTAGGCCAATCTGAGAAAGGGCTGTGGGAACAGCTAAAAACGCTCTGCAATGCTACAGCTTTCTCATCTCAAAACACACTGCCGTGGTGTTCGAATTTATTTCATTGCCCAGGGTACCCACCCATCTAAACCCCTTCCTCTGGCCACAGGCAGAGCTTTAGTCACTCACAGCTAAGCTGTGCAGCAGGGGACATGAACATCACAAGAAAAGATGGACAGATGCACCAGCCAATGATGTACAAGTGACCCACTATCAAGGGTCTTTACTGATTCTTAATCCTCAGCTATGACACTAAGGAGGCTGAAGAATTTTCCCTGCCACATGTGACAAGGGGTTAGGCAAGTGTGCCCAGCCTGCTGCCAGCAGAAATGGTGAACGAGAACAAGAGTATTGCCTACATCAGTGCTTCTCAGTCATGTAAAACTACAAAGTTCCAGGCTAAGTGCCTGTCATACCTGATTGTGTTTCCAGGTTGCCTCTTTCTGCTGCTCTTCCTCATGCACCGTGGTCTCCAGGAGCTGGGTTGCTCTTTTGGCTTCAGCCAGCTGATGCTCTTTCTGATGCTGAGCTCTCTTCAGTTTCTGCACCTCCAGTTTGGTGCAGAAAAGCATGTTCTGAAGATCGAGCAGTGACATTTGCTGCTCCTGGGGTGACAGTGGGCTCTCTGACACCTGCCAAAAAGCAGGGTTCAGAAAAACTCAGAGATTCTCTTCATGTGAGGGATTTAAAGACCAGGATCCCTTCAGAATGAGACAGATGTATGTGAGGCTTTCCATGGCATACCTGCAGCTGTCCCGGATGGTTTCTGTGTAACATATCGCGCAGCTTGGCCATGGTCTCATTCTGCCCTTCGATGATGTGGTACAGCTCCTCTGTCTGAGCCCAAGCACAAGAAGCCCAGTCAGTGGCAAACCAAACAAACTCTCCCATCCCAAGCCTCCAGCCTGGATTACGACACCTCAGCACCACATGAAAGAGGCTTTGCAAGAAATAATTTACTGAGGTGCAGGATGCCAAGCAGTGGCTCAGGCATTCCTTTTCAGCCACTGCCCTGCGGGCTAGAGCACAGTTCCCTGGTTTGGTGAGCACCACCCTGCCCACCCTAAACTATTACCTTGCTCTCTTTGCTCTTCAGAGCCTCGTTCAGACTCTGGATTGTACGATCTTGCCTTTGTGATGTTTCTTGAACAGATTTTAATTCGAAATTCAATTCATTCAGCTTTTCCTGTAACAACTGAAGACAGAAATAGGTTGGGTTTATTTAATCCTGCTTAATGCTCTATGTAAACACCCTTAAGACTCCCTCCACTCCTTACTCCATACAGCCCCGGTGTTGACCACATCGAGATCAACGTGGCTCCCTCTAGAGTCTGTAAACACCGTTGGAGCTGGGTGGAGACCTGAGTAAACACAAAGGCCCTTCACAGGACTTATCGCAGTGCTTCTGCTCCCTCAGCTGCAGGGCAGAGGTTTCAGGTTTGGGGTCACAGATCACACTGCCTCCCGCATGCTCCAGGAGAGCCTCACTCGGGCTGCCCAGCAGCCCTCCCTCCCAGTCTATCATTTGCTTGTTTCCTCAAAAGGAAAGGGGCTGCTTCAGCCCAAAATCCTCCAAAAATCTGAAAGAAAAGTATCAGCATGAAGAAGCTACACATTCACTGATCAAATCAGTGGCTTGTTTAGCATTAAGTTCTGGCTTCAGCACAAAAGACCCTGGCCAGTGCAAGTGTGCCAACAGCACGACTGCAAAGCAAAGGGAAACCTCTCGCCAGTCTCCATGGCTGGTTTACCACCTGAGAAACCTTTGCCTTTGACACTCTCACCCTAAAGAGAACACCACCCACTCAAACAGTTTCAGGGCAGTTTGCTGCTTTCACCATAAAGTTCACAACACAGCACATGTTGTGCAGTTAAACAAGTGCTTATTAGCATTTTTAAACATGCTGCCTGTTGGCATTCTTGAAGTTGGGTGATACACCTCTTCCTGTGAACTTACTCAGGACTCAACTTCAGAAGAAGCTGGTGCTGCCACGTAATTTCCTCCTGTTGTTCATCAGTTTACACACCTGTCCTGTTATCTCTTCTCTGAGACACTCCCCCTAACCTGTTTAAACACTTGTAACTGCATTAACTGGGCCTTGGGTCTTTATTTCCATCAAGCTTTGCAGTCCAGGCAGCTGCAGCACCTTATGGCCATCCCCAGATTTAAATAAATATTCCATCTCCATTTTTTTTCCACGTTTAACCTGCTTTTCCAGAGGATATAAATTTACTTTAGAGTTCAAGAGCACAATTAAGAACATATACCTTTCTCAACACATGTTAATATTGATCTGCCTCAAGAGAACTCAGATACATGTTTCTTTCCCAAGTATTTAAACAGAAATGAAACCAGGACCCTGTCTATGTTGATCTCCCTTGCTGCTTGGAAAAAAACCCCAGAAATGAAATCAGGACTCCCTCTCTCCTACACCAGGCTCAGCTCACACAAAAACAAGAGACAGGGAAACAGCCCTGTGCATCTGTCCTTCACCAGCTCCTGGAAAGTTCATTCAAAATAATTATTTGCATAATTGAATATGAAAATTTTACACAGCCCAGCTGCAGAAAAAAAAAAGGCAAATGCTTTTAATTGAAGCTGGCAGACAACAGCACTGAGAATCACACACCAGCACACACCCTTGCTGGGAAAGTGGTGCAGGTACCTGCCCCCAGCCAGGCCAGGAGGCACCCTCTGACACTAACCACATCAGACTCACTAGCACTGGATGTGCTCTTCACGAAGAAATACCTTGTTGGCAGCTTCAAAGTGCTGGATTTTGCCCTGCAGCTCTGCTGCACGCACATCAGACACATGCTCCCCTGCTGCAGTGTTCCCTGCAGCTGGCTGCTGACGTTCATCCTGCAAATTCTGAAAGGAGAAAAACAGTAAAAAATGAGAGAATGGCTCAACTCTTGCACTGGTTTCTTCTCTTCGGCTGTCACCCATCACTGGCCCTGCAGCACGGGTTTAAACACACCCCATGTGCTTTTCTAACTGGCTCTGAGACATCATTCTGCCCCTGTCTCCCTTCACCTGCGTGGCAGGCAGGCACCTGGCAGCTCTCTGCCTCATCTCCCACAAGTGTCCTGGGGCTCCCTGTCTCTCCTCACTGCTGCACCACAAGCCCAGCAGCTTGTTCAGCTCTAACCACTGTCTGTGGGTTAAGGATGGATCTTCTCCCCACACCCAAGCCATATCCCTGAAACCTGCTCTCCTTCCCATATGCTCTGCTGGCATTTGAAAAAGCTTCAAAACCCGCACTGAAATGATTCCCATGTTCTGCTGAGCTTCTGTGTCTTTATCAAACCTACAACCTTCGATCCTTCCCAACAGCTTCCCTCCTGCCATGACCCAGCAGTCACCCCCTGCTCTGAACCCCTCCACTTGTGATTTTCTGGGCTCTCTTTCATGACTTCCCGTGCTCCAGCACCCACTCCATGTACAATTCCTTGCAGCTCCTCAAACAGGAACAAATTCAGTGCCACAGCTGAGATTTTTTTCATGACACGTACCCATTTATTGGGAATGTAAACAGCCTGCTTTCTGACACGTGGCCTGCCAGAGCTGGCTGGCTGAGCACAACACTAATCCCTTGTCATCCCTCCTTACAATTTTGCTGTCTCCCGCCCAGTGAGTTAACTCCTTAGGGCAGCACTGCAACCCAGCCACCCTCTTCAGCCCTCACAGGGCTCCTTCAGTTTTCCTGAATATTATCAGCGACACAAGGCTGACTGCACTGGTGCCTACTCTAGGTGGGAGCCCTGGAAGGGGCTGCAGGGATGCAGCACAGAGGCCATGGAAATGTGGCAGGGTTTTTGGAGCACACACACAAGCACCAGCTCCAGGCAGTGCAGCACAGCCAGAGCAGTCAGTTCCAATTAGCTCTGTCAGGCTGAATTCTCATCCTCAGGAGCCACAGAAAGGCTGTCTGTGGGGAAGCCATGCAGCACAGGGCAGCTCCCTCAGATCTGTGCACTGCCTCTCCCAGACAGAAGTAACACTTTCCTTTACCCTGATGTTCTGTTAGGATTTCAGTGAAAACCTACAGTCACGGTGATCACAAATCTTCTCTGCCAGAAGGGTTTGGATTAGTTAGATAGGGAGAGCTGCTGTAATCTGTCACAGCAGCTATTTTGAAATAAGGTTGATTAAAACAGGGGGAAAAAAGGAAAGCACATTTCCTCAATTTTCACATTAAAAAAAGAAGAAAAAAGGCAGAAAACCTGAAAGGAACCAAGAGCAGGGAGGGGAACAGCAAAGCAATCTTGAGAGTCCAAAGTTCCAAAGCCCAAGCTGCCTCCCTGGTGCCTCCCTGCAGCCATGGTGACTTCTCCAACATCAGCATTTTACTGCCAATCTCTCCTCAGCACAGCACAACCCAGCAGTGTCAGCACACACTGACCCCAAAAGAACACTTCTTTAAAAAACAGTAATCACGGCACGCTCTGAGCCTGCCAAGCACAGTGGGGAAGAGCCTGGCTGTCCGGAGGGCACCACAGGCAGCTGTGGGAGCGTCTCACAAAGGATCCCTTTGGTGCCACTTCTTTGGGGCTGTGCTGGGGAAATGGAGGAATTGTTGGTTCAAGAAAACCCCCGGGAAGACGGTACCGACAAGGTCACACGCCCTGACACCAGAATAAATTTAAAGAAATGCAAAAGCACAGTAAGTAGGAGAAGTAAGTAAGAGAACTGTGGTCCCACATATGCCAGATATTCCTTTCACATTTATGCACAGGAAACGCTGGACAGCAGCAGCGCCTGACTTATAGGAAGGGTGTTGCTTATACATACTGAAAGAAAAATCATTTGTGCAAGAACTATTCAACCTACTAGCTGCATCTGCCTTCCCATTCTTGCTCTTAAAGCCACCCGAAGGATTAAGCCCTTCCCCCTTCAGCCAGACCCTGTGCCGAAGAGCTGCTGCTGTCACCTGTCACGGTGAGGAACCAGCAGTAAAAAAATCCCGCAGGACAAATTCCTGGCAGGGTGGGCCGGATGGCAGAGGCTGGAGAAACCCCTCAAAACACAGTTCCTAGATAAGGATGGCCATTTGTGACACAAAGCCAACCTGCAAACACACCACGCTGTTCAGAGAAAGCCCTTTTTATCCTGCAAACACACGCCCAGCAGTGAAAATCATCAGCAAATGACACGATGCCCTGGTTCACATCCTCGGCTGCCGGCAGCTAGCGCGATGCCTTTGTGCCCCAGATGAAAACTAGTTTTCCTACGTTCCTCCCTAGCATCATTTCTCCAGCAGGCTTTTATGGAAAAAAGCACACAGCTCCGGGAAACGCCCGAGCAGATGGGGCAGCAAGCAGCCGGCTAAGGAGGAAGGGCAATCCAGCACTGCCACAGTTGCCATAGTAATAAACGAGCATTTTCCTAATCCCCCAGGCTACCTAGAGCATTAGGCAGCACTAAGGCTGCTAATGGGAATGCAATTAGGCTGACATGGATATTCCTGAATTGAAGCTGACTGAGGCCTTCTATTCATTACGGAAGGCGGTAAAGAAGTTACAAGTTCAGCTTTCTGACTGCATACTAAAGAACATTTCATTAAAGCCAGCGAAACAGAGGCGACCTGGCGCTAGGACTGCTATCAAGACAGATAACAGCATTCTGAAAGCAGGAGCTTTCATCCCCTCTCAGCAACACCTGCCACTAATTGATAGATCTTTACAAAGGATCAGAAAATAAACCAATTATCTTGAATACCAACCCTAAAGTCATCCTCTGGCACAAATCCACCTGCAAGGAAAACACCTTTTCCTCAGGGCACACGCCACAGATGCCTGGGCGGCTCTGCACGTTGGGCAGGTTGGAGGCCTGACCTGCAGGGGCAGGGCTGGAGACAGGCGTTCCTCACGCTCCAACCATTACTCAGGCACAAAGAAAACATATCTGCTGGGAAACACATGCCCAGAAGCTTAAAATACTCCCTCTCGTTGTGGATAAAAGCCACATCGACTTTAAGCTTAAAGATGAAGTGAAACTGGTGTTTTCTTAGCAGGGAAATGACAAAGAGCTTAGACCCACCTAGCAGGCTGCATTGTCAGGGAGGGCTGATGGAGGGAGGGAAGGTTCATTTCCCAGAACACCGGGAGGAAACAGGAGACAAGAGAATGACTGAGGAGAGAGGCAGCACACCTAAAAAGGACGGAGCTGCCTATTCTTAGCCCCCATTCAGCCACACGTGGCTGTCTGCATTATCTCAGCACAGAAGAATCCCCAGTGGGCTCAGCACTGGGCCATGAGGACAATGCTCAATGGAAGGGCAGCACTGTGACCTCTACCTGTACCCTCAGCGGCATATAATCCTCATAGAGATCATCCCACAGCTCCTGCAGTTCAGAAATTTCCAGGGGAGGACCCAAAGGAGGTCTGAAAAACGGTTTTCTGTCTGTGTTCAGGAAGGCAGAACTAGCACTGCCATCTGCCAAGTCACGGCTGAGCTTGAGAGTGGGCAAGCTGGACTTCACAGGAATAGGTAGTCGGCTGCCTCGGGGGCTCTGAAGGGGTTTGTAGTCCAAAGTCTTGATTAAATTGAGGGCCAGCTCCAGCCTGTTCCCGCTCAGTGAAGAGCTTGGGGTCATGCGATCATCCGAGAAATCGTCACATTTCCCGTTCCCTTTCGCCCCCTTATCTGCATCTTCATCCTTCTGCTGCGGAGGGCTGGCCTCCACGGTGGTGTCCAGAGACTCAACAGAGGATGCAGGCGTGCCTTCCTCCATGCTGTCCCCATCCACAGCCACCCTGGAGCTGGTGGACTCGGCCACATCACACACAGACGACTCCTCATTGCCCATGCTGGCCGACCAGCGGCTGGACAGCCCGCAGGAGATGCTCCTGGCCACCTTTCGGGGCACTTTGCAGATGGCTTCATAGTCGGCGTCGGCCACACGCAGGGCAGCACAGCCCCGACAGCGCCGCGGGCGGCTCCCTGTTCCCTCCGAGCCGTGGCAGCTGTGCAGCTCCAGGCCGTGCTCTTCTTGATCCATCCAATATTCAAACCCAGAGTAAGTGAAGTCCTCCTGAAGGAGGGCAGCGTATCGTGCATCAGGCAGGTTGGAAAGGTCCACGGTCCCCTCCCCAGCCCTGTCCTCTGTGCTGGAGTCGTCGTTGTTCCTGCGGTACATATTTGCGATGCAGAACTTGAGACGGTCCTTCTCCAGCAGCAGCTTCTGCAGGCGCTCGATGGAGAGGGCTTCGATGCGGGCGATGACGGTGTCGAACCTGTAGATGCGGTCCAGCATGAAGGCACACTTGCTGCAAGCGAACTCGGACCTGCCGTCCCGGCACAGCTCCCTGCCCAGGACGTGGGAGAGCAGCACCTGGAGATTCAGCTTGGCCGCCGTGTGAAAGATCCATCGCCGCTGGTTGCCGCACAGCTCCCGGCCGCAAATCCGGCAGTTTTCCTTCATCCTCCCTCCCTCCCGGCACCCAAACCTACTCCTGCCGGCTCTCAGGCGACCTTCCCGAGGTCAGCACATCTCCCTCAATCCCCGACCCCACCGACACGTCTCACCGCACCAATCTCCTCTTTTTAGGTTGGTCACACGCCGGGACTCTTGATGCAACAGAAACATCCCAACATCCCACCCTACACCACCTCCTTCACAGTCACACCTGGGCTGCCCCCTTGTCCAGGCTGGCCGCCTCGCCCCTCCGGTGCTGCTCCCTCACCTCTCAGCTCGACCCCCGATGCTACCCCCTCTCTCCTCACAATCCCCGTCCCCGGGGCTGCCCCTCACCGCGGGCTGCCCCTGCCCTGCCCGTCCCGCCCCGGCCCCACCGCCCCGAGCCGATGATGCTCCTGCCACGGCAGCGCCCGGCTTCTGGCTCAGATTTCAAGATGGCGGCAGAGCCAGCCTCCCGCGCATGCGCAGTGCCCGCAACGCCTACCGGGATATGTAGTTGCCACGCCCGCGTTCGCATGCGCAGCGGCGGCACGCGCCGCGCCCGGGCACCGTGGCGGCGCTGGGGGTCGCGACGGAGACAACGACAGCGATCGATCGCGACGGGACAGCCAGGGATGTAGTCTCAGTGCCAGAGCCACCCACCCACTAGTGCCTGCCTCTAATGCAAGCGCCTGTCCCAGTGCCACGTCCCTACCCCAGTGCCTGTGCCACGTCCCGGTCCCAATGCCAGTTCCTGTCCAAGTGCCAGGTTCCCAGTCCAAGTGCCTGTGCCACGTCCTGTCCCAATGTCAGCACCTGTCCCAGTGCCGGATCTTTGTCCCAGTGCTAGATCCTCACCCCAGTGCCATATCCCCATCCCAATGCCAGTGCCTGTCCCAGTGCCAGGCCCCCGTCCCAGTGCCAGTGCCATGTCCCAGGGCCAGCCCGCCCCAGTGCCCAGCCCCAGCAGGCAGTGTGGGTGGGCACGTCCCCACAGCACAGTGCCACCAGCACCTACACAGCAGCCCATGCCCCCCGGTGGGCTAACAGCAGGGTCCCTGCAGGACCACCACACAGGCACCTCACGCACTGACGGCCTGTGCCTGCTGGGGACAGCGCCGTGCCACCAACATGCAGCATGGCCAGAGCTGTGCAGCTGCCAGGAACATGCTGCTCTGATCTCTCACAGCCCCGAAATCCTGCCTGGCACCATGCCAGGCTGCCGGGAGTATTTTAAGACTTGGGATTTAAATGGCAGATGGGAGCAAGTGGCACCAACACCCGCAGAAGGACTGCACAGGCTGGTGGCCTGCCCCCTGACAGCTCACACCATGTCCTCTGAGCCCCCCTGCTCCTCCCAGCTCCTGGCAATCACCTGACCCTGTCAGGCTGAACATGGCGCAGCCCTGGCCACAGTCCCAGAAGGGAACAGGGATGACAACAACCAGCCAAGCCCTGAGTGGATGTCCTCCTCCCTGGGGTTTCCCCACCCTTGCCCACTTACCTGCCCCTCCACGACCAGAGACCCCTCCAGGCATTGCTGCAGGTCCTGCTTCTCTGCTGACAGCATTTCCACAAGCTGGTTGCTGGAAGCCAGCTCTTGGGTCAGCTCTTCGATCCTCCTGAAAGTGACAAAAGGGCATGAGATGCTCAGGGACTGGGCTGGCCCTGGGATGACACTGAGGACACCTGACAGAGATCAGTCTCTGGGGCAAAGCAGAGCAGCCTCAGGACTGCTCCCCCTTACCCACAACCAATCTCTCCCCCACTGGGGTGACCCCTGCATCCCACCAGACCTGCACAACCCCTCAGTCATGCACATGACAAGGAGCCCCTTGGTAGTCCCAAAGAACTGGCACAGTACACAGGCTGGCAGCATAGAGGAGACATGTCCTGGACACCTACCTCTGGGCCACAGAGCCACAGCCATTGTCGCTCCTGTCCTCCTGCTTTGTCCTTGCTGCTTCCTTCAGCTTCCCTGTCAGCTCCCGGCATCTCTCCGCCTCAGCTCTGGCCAATGCCGTGGCCCGCTCGGCCTCACTCCGTGCCAGCCTGGCCTCCTGCACAGCAGCAGGGTGAGCCCCAGGCAGCAGCTCCTGGCTCCTCTCTGGCCCCCACCATCCCTTGACTCACCTCCTGCAGGAGCTGGATCTTGTTCTCCAGGAGCTCGTAGACGTGCTCTGACTCCCGCTGCCGCTCCTCATACTGCTGCCGGAGCGCGGCCTGGCTGCGGCTCGTCTGGTTCTCCGCGGCCACCCTGCCGGGCACAGCACGGTGTGCCACAGCCTGCTACAGCACGGCATCTCCCATGGCATGGCCTGGCCTGGCACAGCACGGTGTGCCACAGCCTGCTACGGCACGGCATCTCCCATGGCATGGCCTGGCACAGCAAAGCATGGCTTGGCAATGTGCAGCATGGCACAGCACGGCACAGCAAAGCCTTTGTGACAGCCTCCACTGCAAACCAGCTGGGTTGGGTACCACTCTAGGTACCCTCAGCCTGGCTGCCCCCATGTCCTGCCCTGGGATCCCGGCTCCTCCGGCAGCACCAGGCCATGTTTAGGCTCTGACCCACCAGAGCACTCCTCACACACTCCTAAAACGAGGGGCTCACCGGCTGCCGTGCCACTGGCCCCCCTGCCATCAGTGCCCCACGGTGAGACATCCATGCCATGGCCCCTGGGCACGGCGCTGCCCTCCCCCACCAAACAGGTGCTGTCCTTTATTTTCGGCTGGCGCCAGGGCTGTAAGAGGAGTCTTGTGGGTGCCCAGCCCCATTGCAACCCCCTCCAGCCCCATTGCAGGCCTGTCTACTGCCTGTTATGGGCAGTGTGCAAGTAGACACCCCCCGTTCCTGTGCCCACAAAGCCACCACAGACAGGGGGCATGGGCACCATGTTTGCCCCGGGGTGAGGGGCTTGGCTAGCCCCACTCACCATGTGTTGTCCAGGGCTTGTTGCTTCTCCTGCAGCTCCCGCTTCAGGCTCTCCACCTCCACTTTCAGCTCAATGTTCTATGGAGCAGGAAGGAGGTGGGTAGGATGCCCTCACGCTTGCCTGGACACCCCAGCCCCACTGCCCATGGGAATGAAGCAGAAGTGGCATGGGGGACCCCCATGCCATGGCAGGGCTTTGGGTGAGTGGCACAGGTGGTATTTTAGCCCATCAGTGCCGAGGCAGGGTGTACCCACTCCATTTGTCTGCTCCCAAAACTTGCACTGTCACCCACCCCCGACACCCCACCAGGCTGGGGACGCCCTCCCCAACCCTCTCCCCACTCCTGTCAAAGGAAACAAGGGGCAAACTCCCATACAGCAGCTCTCCCAGCCCCAGTGCCCGAAGCCCTCCCTGGCATCCTCCCTTGGCTACACTCCCCTCACCCCATTCCGTCCCAGAAAAGAGAGGAACCCCCCTCACCCCGTCCCCTACAGACACTCACCCGCCGGTAAACATCGTCCCGGCTGTCCTCGCCCTTCTGCTGGACGCGCTCCTCCAGAAAGTAGATGCGGAGCTTGAGGCTGAAATTCTCCTTTTTGAGGTCATTGAGGTGCTGGGAGAGCGTGCGGTACCCGTTAGCCATGGCCGGCGCTCCATGGGGCGGGCATCCCGGCACCCCTCACATGGCGCCGCCGGGACACAGCCCTAGGCTCCCTGCCCGCCCGCAGCTCCCGTCGCTGGCCCCGCTGCTCTCCCTTTCCTCTTTTTTTTTCTGCCTCCCAGAGCTATTTGAGGAATCGCTGGAGCGGGGACAGCGGGTTGGTGAAACCCGAGCCCCGGAGGCCCCACGCGCCCGCCGCAGTGAGGGCGGTGAGGGGAGCGTGGCGCCCGGCCGGGCTCGGCCCCTCTCCCTCTGCCAGCACCACCTGCCCCCCACCCCTCCTGCGCTCCACACCCCGCTGGTGTGTCCAGGGGACCCGGCATGAATCCTGCAAGCACCCGGCAATGCCGGGAGGGCCCTGGAGTGCCATGCGGGGTCCCAGCGCCCCGCGGTCTCACCTGCTCGAAGTCCCGCAGGGTCTGTGTCTGGGCGAGGGGACCCATATCCAGGTCCCGGAGGAGACACGTCTGCACCAAGGGGTCAGGCTGGGGTTGGGTACCCGGCGGGCCACCGGATTCCCTCGGCTCGGCTGGCACAGGGTTCTCCTCACCTTCACCCCACAGCCCTTCTTGGGGAGCTGGCAGGGAGCAAGGGCGAGCAGCAGTCAGACGAGCAAAGTCTGACTCATGTGCCTCGTGTGGCTCCCAGGAGAGGAGAGACAGGGGGATGCCTCGGGGCCCAGAAAGCCGCTGGCCTTCCCTGGGGTGATGGGAGCATGGAACGGGGCACGCAGGGTACCGGGGGAACGGGGCATGCAGGGTACCGGGGAAACAGGGCGTGCAGGGTACCGGCGGCTCTCGGGGTGCCTTACCCGCCATGTGTCTGGCTCCGGGGACCACGGCTGGCACAGCGTCACTGCTGCAGGGGTCCCTGCGGAGAGCGGCACACAGCTGTGTCACGCACAGCATCGGGGTCCATGCCAGGCCCCCCTGTGCCACACCAGGCCCCCCTGTGCCACGCCACGCTGTGCTGAAGGGACCGGAGAGGGTGACGGGGGCTGCCACTGGTGTCTGCGCACACGTGGGGACACACGTGTGTGTCCCCACAGCTGCTGGGCAGCGGCTCTGAGTGCAAAGGCAGGAGGCCCTGGGGGCTGTGCAGACGGCAGTGTCCCCATAGCAGCACTTTAGCTCCATTAGCAGCCCTGTCAGGGCCACCTGAGCCCCCACAGCGGACCCGCACAGCCCCCAGGGGAGGATCAGGGGACATGAAGCAGGGCTGGCCCTGGCTGCTCTCCGAGGGACCCTCTGCCTGCGTGCTGTCATGGCTCATCAGCTCGCAATCGCTTTTATTTTCAGCTCAGAAGTGTGAGTCATTTCATGATTTAACAGAAAAAAGAGAAACCCCAACAAATGAAAAAAATCCGCCCCGGATTGTTTGGGTGTTTCCCTTTTTTTCTTTCAAAGAAATCAGAATGTTTCTTTTCTACTCTCAGCCTGACAGGTTTTTGGTGGGGTCCCATGAGCAGGGAGGTGGGCACTTGCCCCAGCATCAGTGTGGGCACAGTGCCCTGCCCACATGCACGAAGCTGAGCCCCAACAGCCAAGGACGGCCAGCACGTTCCCGTGGCACAAGCCACAGGTAGGGGCCCCAGAAGCCTTGTCCCCAAAGACCATGTCCCTGAAGCCTTGCACACCACACCAGCACCTTGAGGCAGGGTGCAGCACTGCCAGCCTGGCAGGGAGCAGGAGAGGCAGACACAGGGTGCCACAGACCCTGCAGCAGCCCCCCCGTCATGGAGGGAAACTGAGGCACGATGACTTTAAACACAGGTTTAAAGGTTTGATCAGGCATCAGTCACTGTGTGCCCTGCCAGACACCATAACCAGCATGATACCCAGAGACAAGGGACCCAGAGGTGTTGCAGCTGCAGGCACAGCACCCAGAGGAGCAGTGCCCAGGGGTATCTTACCCAGAGGCACCCAAGTTTCAATAACCAGAAGTGTGATGCCTGAGGAGATCAAGAGGCACAATATCCAGGGAGGTGTGACCTCTGGAGGCATGACACCCCAGGAGGACCAGTACCCAGGGTGTGACACCCAGAGGCAAAACATCCAAGACTCCAGATGCACAAGGATGCACACTTAAGGAAGCACAGTACCCAGGGGCATGATATCCTAAGGCATGATAGCCCTGGAGGCAAAATACCCAAAAAGGCACATTAACCAGTGACATAATTTGCAAGGCTTGACAGTCAGGAAGGTAATACCCAGAGACACAACGAACAAGGAGGGATCACAGCCAAACACTTGATGCACAAGGAGACACAATGCCCAGAGGCAGGATACCCACAGAGACAGTACAATACCCCAAATCCTGAGGATGCTGTGGGGTGATGACCAAGAAGCCAAGCAAGGGCTAAGGCTTACCATCTACAGCCTACACTGTGTATCATCCACGTTAACTTTGCAGATGGAGATGTGCATAGCTGACAGAAAGAAAGGATGAGCTGGGCAAAGGGGAAGGTCCTGTGAGATAGGCTCGTCTTGTTTTGGCTCTGAAAAACTGCATGGAGCAGAACAAAGTCCTGTGACTGGAACTTTGAAGGACACCGTGGCCAAGAAAGTAACTTTTTCCTGACTAAGGATTATTTAAATAATGAAACACATGCCGCTGCACAGGCAAATAAGCTTAATGAAATACATGCTGCCACATATATGACTTTCTCAACTCTCCACCTAGATCGTGCCATATGTAACATAGGAGGAGGGGGATAAGATTGGGCTATACATAAGGAAGATAAAAATTCCACCTGGTTAGGAGGAAGACCCAAAAATACCTTGGAGAGAGTCAATGGGCTACTCTTCTCTCCCTTGTCCTAAGCCAGAGACACCTTGCTAAGTTTCTGCATATTATTGTTATTATTGCTTGGGTTAATGCAAGTGTGCACCATCCTGAGAGAGGATAGAATGGGCCCAAAAATGTTGGAAAAACAACAATAAAGCAATTGTTGATGCAGTATTGAGGGCTCGCTAATCTTTTGTGCAAAAGGAAATCAGAGCACCCTCTCTCTTAAAAAGTGACAGGTGTAGAATATACTGCTTTGAAATCAGAAAAGGAGCAACTTAAAATGTATTTGGCCTCAGCTGAAAATAGGGAAAATCAATTGCAGAAACATTTAGAGGAAGAGCGGGAGAAAAAAAATAAAAATTGTACGAAAATGTAGAGGTGATGCTTGTGTGAACTCCAGATCCCCCTGACATCATATAGATTAGAAAACGAATCATATTCCCTGAGGAACAGGATGGAGACGGAAGGGGTGACCCAAATGACAGAAAACTGGGGGAAGATGATTCTTTGTCTCTTTCAAATCCCCCTGAGTATGAAGCCAGATGCATTATAGAAACAGAAGGGACAACTGAACCTTGTGAAGAGGGGAAACTCATAGCTGAAAAGCAATCCCATTCAATCTAATTTGGTTTGAAAAGTGCTGTGGCCATAAACCAGGCTGGACTGAAATTCAGCAGGTGAAATCCTATCAGTGTATGCATAATAACAGCCCACACATTCTGATTCCAGGTGGGCCTCCTGGACTACTGATGACATTTCTAACAGGTAAGGGAACACAAATTCTGGTGTTAACACAGCAGGACGCTGAAAAACTAGACAGAGTTGAAATCACTGGAGTGAACAGAGCAAGTGCTACGTGCCAAACCACCAAGGCTAATTTATGGCTCCCAGGCGATAAGCACATGTCCTCCCCTCACTTCGCAGCAAAAAAAATCACAATGAAAACATTTTGGGTTTCAATGTTCTGAGCAGGGAAACCTGGCAGCTGATGCAGAGCAACATTTGGTCCTCCCATTCAACCCTGACCCTAAAAGAAATCCAGATACCACAGTGCACTCACCCCACACGGCGCTTACCCTCCCTCATTCAAAAGCTGCTGATGTACCACGATACAATTCTCCGCTGCAGCATGAAATTGAACTCCTGAAGTTACAGCTGATTTGGAAAAAGGACAAATCTCCTCCAGAGCCCATTCCTCATATAATTCACCGATTGATAATTTGCCAAACTTTCACCCCACATAATTCACCAGTTTGGCTAAAAACTGGAATGGAGATGGCAATTAACTGTTGATTACTGGCACAAAGACAGGGTGGGACCGGATTTGGAGAAAAGAGAGATGCCAATACTGACCCTTTAACCACTGCTGTGCCAAATATCAAAGAACCACTAACTCAGCTTCAGGGAGTGCCCCACGCATGGATGGCAACCCTGGATGCAAAATATATGTTTTTTGTGATTCCACTCCAGGAACACAACAAGGCTTGATTCATCTTCACCTGGAAGGGAGTGCAGCGTATTTTTAATAGGCTGCTCCAGGAATATAAACACTCTCCCACTACTGCTCATAAAGCCTTGGCAAAGTCTCAGCCACAATCGTGCCCCACCAAAGGTTACAATATATCAGTAGATCAATGATATCATTCATTCACTCATCCCAGAGCGGCCTGGTTTGGACAGAATCTTAAACATCAATGTCGTTCCAACCCCTCTGCCATGGGCAGGGATACCTTCCTCTGGCCGAGGTGGCTCGGGGCCCCATCAAGCCTGACCTTGAAAACTTCTGGCAATGGGACATCCACAGCTTCTCTGGGCAACCTGGACCAGGTCTCATCACCCTCACAGTGAAGAATTTTTTCCCACTATCCAATCAAAACCTACCCCCTGTCAGTTTGAAGCCATTCCCCCTTGTCCTGTCACTACCTGCCCTTGTAAAAAGTGTCCCTCCATCTTTCTTGTGGGCTCCCTTCAGGTACTGAAATTACTACAATTAGGTGCCCATGAAGCCTTCTCTTTTCCAGGCTGAACAAGCCCAGTTGTCTCAGAGAGAGAATTCTCTCAAATTCCCTCACAGAGGTGCTCCATCCCTCTAATCAGTTTGGCTGGAGAATACCCTATGGTGGTTTTCCCCCACAAGGAAAAATGTAAGCCTTGAGCAGTCTGACGTCCCAGCATCAGGGGCCCAAGCAGGAGGTGAAGTTCCTGTGAATCTATTGGATTAAAAAAGCCACTTCTGTTCTCCTGCAAACCCCAGAAAAAAACAGAACATGGACAGAATCTACCTAACATAAAGGAGTGACAGCAAGTTCTGGGAACTTTGGAATTATTATTAAGAGAACTGAGGTTGTTCCATCAGTTTGATCCCATATACCTATGGTACTATATACCATAAATATATACTATATATATTTATGGGAAATGGGGGTTCAGTGAACATGGTTCCCATTTTAATCTGTGTCAAAAGGGGCTGGAAGAGTCAGAGAGAACACTAGACATTAGCTGCCACTCTTTCAATGACACTGGAACAAGATATTCCTACCTAGAGAAGGGCTTGCTGTCCCTGGTGGGGCGGTGACACAATCAGAAGAGACAAGGAAAGAACAAAGGAAAGGACAGAGTGCGAATATTCGGGGGAATACCCAACTGCCCGATACCAGGCCATCCTGTGCTGGTTACAGTGCTTCATACTGGGACCGTGGCAATGGTATGAACAACCCAAAAATAACCTTATGCCTGGGAAACAAAATATTACTGCTCAGGGCCACCCTGAGGTGGGGCCAGGCCAGGGCAGTGGCTGCCTGCGGACTCTGGGGTGAATGACCCAAGCACCCACTTTCCCAAAATCCAGCTGCCCAGCCAGCACCCTCACACAGTCAAAGTGGCAACCCCATGCCTGGCCACGGGAATGCTGGGCCAGCAGGAGCCCAGGGCTCTGCCATGGCCACGGCTGCTTGGGCGGAGTGGGGGCTCCCCCCTCCCTGCCCCTGTGCCCAACACTGGGAATTTGTTTGCTGTGAAGGGGAGGCCACTGCAGCGCTGCTGGGGCTGCAGGAGCACAAGAGCCCTTTCATGCAGCCTGGAGCACGGAGCAGAGCTGCTGGCACGGCACAGAACGAGGGGGGCTCAGCCCCAGGGCCCCCCACTCACAGGGCAGCACTGCCCACCCACCCCCACGTAGCTCCAAGCCGTGGCACGAGGGGCACCACGGGGCCCTGACTCAGAGCACTGACTCACAGCATCTCCACGGCATCACACCAGGGCCACTGCAGCCTCTTGCACTGGCACCCCAGGGTGCCATCGGGGAGAGGGGACAGCGAAGGGCTGGCAGGCAGGGCCAGGGCACATGGGCTGTGTGAGAGTGGCTGCTGCCCATGGGGAAAGCACCCCGGGGTAAAGCATGCCCAAAGCACCGGGCACTAGAACCCAGCAACAGCAACTCACCTCCTTCTGCTGCTGGATCACCTCTTGCGGGGAGGCAGATGGGCAGAGGGATGGATGGAGGGATGGACGGCAGGCGCCAGCCCCGTGCTCAGCAAGCAGCCACTGTGTGCCAGGGGCTCCAGGCTGGCAGAGGGGCTGTGGCAAGGGCCGGGCAAGGCCCGGGAGAGCGTGGCAGCTCAGATGCCGAGCGTGGCACATCCCAGCGCCCCGCTGACTCGTCGGCACAAATGTCTCAGCAGGGGCGGAGAGCCACCACGGAGGAGGTGGAGCGGGGACAGCCGTCCCCAAGCACGGTGGCTGCCTGAGTGTGCGAGCGCAGCGCGGAGCGCACGGCACGGCCACCCACCGACCTGCACACGGGGCACGCCAACAAGGTCTTCATTGAGCACGGCAGGCCGGGGGGAGCTGGGGGCGGGCGCTGCCCACGCTCCCGGCCGGGCGGCTCCCGGCGCGGCCCCGCAGGCGTGGCGGCCGGCACGGCTCCCGAGGCCCAGCAGCCCTGGAGAGGTGCCGGGACGAGCGGCCGGGCCAGCGGCTCAGCGTGGAATCGGGGAAGGGCGCAGCCAGGGGAAGAGCAGGGACGATGAAAACGGGGCTGGGGAGATGGGGCAAGCCAAGCTCCCCGCACCGACACCACCAGCACCCTGAACCCCTTCCTTCAGGGCCCAGCACTTCCCAGCAACCTCGCATGCCCAGCGCACCGAGGAGAGTTTAGTGATGGTGCCGGCACCAGCCCAGGATCCTACAGCACCCTACAGCTCCTGCCCTCTCATCTGGCACACACACATCGCCCTGACACCCTCAGGTCTCCACGGCACAGGGCAGCCAACACCAGTGTGCCCCAGGTGCTGGACAAGGGATTCCTTCCTGCATACCAGCGGCTCCCGAGTTCTCTTGGGCTTGCCTGGTGCAGGGCCCGGAGAGCCACCAACCCGGGGTCCCAAAGCCCCGCCACCAGCCCCAATACACGGGACCCCAGCAGCAGGAAGGGGCATCCACGGCCCAAGGGAATGGGGCTTGGGACAGGGGCCGTCCGGCCGGCCCTGCACAGCCCCGAGGGAGCGCGCTCTGATCCCGCCCGCATCCCGGCGGCACCGATGCCGGGGGATACCTGGGCCTCAACCTGCCGCGGCATCACCGCAACCCAGCGTGGGCACATGCAGCCCCCCGCGGGCCCGGGACACACGGACATCCCGACCCGCATCGCCCCGGACACGCGCACCGGCGGATGTCACACGTGCGCACGGACACGCTCCTCACCTCCGCCTCGGGGCTCGCATCCTGCCCCGCCGGGCTCCGCCGCAGCGGGCCGGGTGGCACCGGGCCGGCCAGCACCGGGCCAGCCACCGGGGGCATCGGGCCGGGCCGCCGGGTCCCCGCAGGCGCTGCCGAGCCGGCTCAGCGTGCGCCGGGGAGGCGGCTCTGCGGCACCGGCCGGCTCCGCCCGCTTCTGCTTCCCCTCCTCCTCCTTCTCCCTGCCTCCATCCTTCATCTTTCCCTGTCTCCCAGCATCCCTGCCTCCCTCCTTCTGACCCTGCATCCTTCCTTCCCTCCCTCCATCCCTCCCTCTGACCCCCGATCTTTTCTTCCCCGCTCCCTCCGCCCTCTCCCTCATCCCTCTGTCCATCCACCCTTCATCTCTCCAGCCGCCCCCACCCAGCCGCCATCCTGTCCCGGCTGACACAGCCACCCCCCCGCCCCAATTCCCCACTCCCCCCTGTCCCTCTGGACTTAGCCCCAACCCTTCCTCACTCTTCAGTCCCCCAGAAACAATCCGTGATCCCTTCCTCTCCCCTCTCAATCCTTCTTCCAACTTCTCCCCAAAAGATACCCAATTACACAGGATCCCCCATGGCACTTTCAAACATCCATCCTGACACCCCGATTATCTGCCCAGTCGTCCTCGGACGCCTCGATCCCAACGTGACACCCCCAATCCCCTTTGTCACTCCAGAGCCCCATGAATCCCTGTGTACTGTTCCAGTCCCTCAACACCCTGACTTGCTTTCTAATTGTCCATGACTTCCCAGTCCTCCACTGGGCCATTCCTGCAACCCTTGGTCCCCATAAATCCCTTTGAGCACCCACCATCCCGACTAAACACCCCCAATCTCCCCCACCCCTTTCCTTTTCTTTGCCACTCCCCATCCCAGCTCAAATAATCCCAAATCTCCTTTGACACACCAAAGCGCTGCCCCTGACTCCTCCCCCAGCCCCATTCTCTCTGCAGGGACCCTCCCCCTAATTCCCTGTTGTGTACACCCCCACAGCCCTTCAACCAGCTGTCCCCGTGGCCACCAGGCAGAGTCTGTCCAGGACCCTTGTGTGGAATGACGACCAAGGAGGGCTAAGGGTTACTATCCATGCCCTCTGTGTTACCTGTGACCACCACAGAGTTGGAGACAAGAAAGAAGGAGGAGGTCCTGTGGTGATGGGATGATTCTGCCTTGGCTCTGACAAATGGAACAAAGTCATATGACCAAAAATTTGGAGGACGCAGTGGCCAAACCCAGTAACTTTTGTCTGATTAAAGGCCATTTAAATATTAACACACACCCCCTGCAGGTGCTAATAACCTTAATGGTACATGGTACCATGTCTGTAGCTCCATACTGTCCACTTAAGTTGTGCTCTACATAACACAGGAGTAGGGGGAGAAGTTGGGCTAGATATAAGGAGGATAGGAATTTTACCTGGTTAGGAGGAAGACCCCAAAATGCCTTGGAGACAGAATGGGCTGCTCTCCTCTCCCTCCTCCCGTGGTCAGTTTCTGCATACAATTGCTATTATCATCACACAACATTGTTGTTACTCTGCTTAGAGTTCTATTGCAACCGGTGCATTTATCATCAGCAATTCTGTATCTGTATTTCTGCTGCTTCCATATACCGCACGATCCATGAATCTGTGATTATGAAGGTTTTTATGGAATGTGAACAAACTTATGGTATTGAATTAATAAGCTGCACTATTTGTGAAGCTGCACTCGGGGAATTTCCTACTGAACACAGCCACCTATAGTGCCAAATTGGTTATACTCAGAAATTCAGCTCAGCTGTGCCCAGCCCTCTTATCTGTGAAGAGCAGCTGGAACGCAGGTGGGTTTATTTTCTGCCAAATTTCTTACTCTAAATGCAACACCTGGTACAAATGGGGTCAGCAGAGGGGTGCTGTGCCCCCATCCCGCCTCCCCCCTCCACCTTCATCCCTGTTGTGACTCATCAGCCACCACAGCCCAAGTTCCCTGGCACCCATCCCTCTGGCCCTGCCAGCTTTGGGTCCCCTCCAGCCTTTGGGTCCCCTCCATCTGGCTCCCTTGGGGGCCCAGGAATGGGGGGGACATACCTGCTGGCACAGCCACCCTGCCAGCACTCCCAGTGTCCCAGAGGGCCCGCGGCGAGGGCCGGGGTGCCGTGGGGCTGTGCCTCTGGCCACAATCCCCAGGAGAGGGCACCAGCTGGCCGGGAAAAGCCGGCAAACGCGCTGCCACAGGCAGCCACGGCTTGGCCACGCGTGTCCTCCGCACAAACATGCCACAGGCGTGGGAGAGGAGCCACCCGAGAGAGCAAGGCCGGGCGGTGCCGGCATGGGGAGCAGGGCGCCGGCAGGCCCTGATGCGTCCTCCGGGCACCTGGAGCAAGGTTCTCCGGAGCAAGGTCCTTAGTGGCTAAAGCAGAAGCCGGAGCCGTCGCCGGCTGTGCCAAGGGCTGCGGGGCCGCGGGCCGTGTCCCAGCCACGGCAGGTCCCGCAGGGCGGGTGTCCCCAGCCCACACCAGGCGGGAGGCCGCGGCGAGGGAACCCTGTCGCGGTCCCCGGGTCACAGTTCCCTGCCGAGGGGCCGTTTCGAGATGGCTGCAGATTTCACCAGCCACTGCCCTTGACCGCATCTCTCACCCCGTGCTGGCCGCCCTGGACTTTCCCCGCTCTGGCGTCACGGTTGTTCCCTGGCGGTGGCTGCAGGGTGGCTCCGACTGCAGGCGGTGCCAGGCTGTCCAGAGCTCCGGTCTCTACATAGTGCTGGGCTCTCCCACCTCGGCGGCACTGCCTGTGGCGAGGACATCCTATCCTGGCCACCTCCTGTCTGCTAGGATGGGTCCATCTCTTGGGGTCTGCTTGGTTTAACAGCCTCCAGGGCCATCCAGGTCTCACGCACGGCAGTTTGGTCCAGACCTGCTGCCTGGGGCACACAGACCCTGGGGAAGGGCCCAGTCCCATTAGGACCTGGCTTGGCAGCGCTGGGTAGGTTCTGCCCATGCCCCATGAGTGGAAAGTGAGGGAAGGAAGGAAGGGCCAGACCCTGCTCCCCATGGGCAGGATCTGGAGTGTGTCTGGTCCAGGTGCCCTGTGAAGGTCTGGCCGCATCCCTCGCCATCCACGTGCCCGGTCTCACGGACCCTCTCCATCGTGTCTCAGGGCCAGCACTTCCCACTGCGAGGTCACTGGACGCGGCCACCTGGCTCTTGCCCCAAGGAGGGCGTTTGCTGGGTGGCTTCCATGCACCCCACGCCATTGGGAGCCAGTGGCCAGGGCTGGCCCCGTGTCCCCGGCCCCTTATCAAGGGCATTGCTCAACAGCAGGCACGAAATCGGGGGTGGGCAGGAGCCAGGGCACTGCCCCACTTCTGAGCTGTGGGGTCTGAGGAACCCCCATTCCTGGCTGAGCTGGGGAGGACATGTCTGGGGTCGGCATGGGCGGGGCTGCTCCTTGCCAGCGGCACCCCCAGCCTTGTGGGGAGCGACCCGCACCATCGTAGCTGCCACTGCCGTCCCCCTCCTGCCTTACTGAGCTGTGATATGCGGGACGGCGAAACTGAGGCACGGACGCTGTGCGCAAGATCGGGACACGCTGCTCCCGGTTTTCGTGGCTCCCCGACCCACGGGGTTCTGGCAGGGCACCCCCTTCCTTTTCTCTGGGCTGCTGGGGGGCCCGGCCCAGCCCTGCCCCGCACCCCCCGCCTCCTCCCTCCCCCCCGGGGGCGGGGGGGATGAGGGGGGAACCGGGCGGGCTGGGGCGGGGAGGAGAAGGGAAGGAGGTGGGATTATGGAGACGGGACCCAATGAGCCCGAAAAACGTGCACCGCTCGCAGCTCTTTTAGCGCGGCGGAGAGGCAGCAGCAGCCTCTCGGCGGCGTGCGGAGAGAGCCGGCACCCCCGTCCCGTCCAGTCTGTCCCCGTCCCGTCGGGCCCGCTCCCGCCATGGCACTGGGAAAGCTGCAGAAAGTGCTGATCAGCGAAAGCCTGGACCCCTGCTGCCGGGAGATCCTGCAGGCCGGCGGGCTCCGGGTGCAGGAGAAGCCCGGGCTGAGCAAGGAGGAGCTGCTGCGGGAGATCCGGGTGAGGCAGGGCTGCACCCACGCGTGGGTGGGTGGGTGCGTGGGTGGGTGGGCACAGCGGCAGGCCGGCGGTCCCGGGTGGCAGCGGACCCCCTCGACCGGTCCCCGCCTCCCGTCTGATGCAAGAGCCCGGCCGGTTTCGCACGGCAGATCCCGGACCCCAGCAGCGGCTGTCCCCGTCCCGTGACCCACCCGCGGCCACCGGCCCCGGCCCCGGTCCCATTCGCCGTGTCTGTCACCCCTTAGGACTGCGATGGGCTCATCGTTCGCTCGGCCACCAAAGTCACGGCCGAGGTGCTGGAGGCGGCAGAGAGGCTGCAGGTGGTGGGCAGAGCTGGTACCGGCGTGGACAATGTGGACGTGGAGGCAGCCACCAGGAAGGGCGTCCTGGTCATGAAGTAAGAGCAGGAGTGTGGGGACATCCGTGCCTGTGATCCTGGGGAGGCCGGGGAGACTTCAATAGGGTGCCTTCCCCACCCGTGGCAGCCCCGGCACCACCCTGTGTGTCTCCATCCTCACGGGGCACAGACCTTTGTCAGCCCTGTGGACACACACCAGTGACACCGCTCTCCATCCCCAGCACACCCACCGGGAACAGCCTCAGCGCTGCCGAGCTCACCTGTGGGATGATCCTGTGCCTGGCCAGGTGAGCACAAGGCAGGATGCAGACAGAGGTGTGCCCTACAGCCCCCTACCCCACATTGACCACAGCCTCCTTTTTAGGCAGATCCCGCAGGCAGCTGCCTCCATGAAGGAGGGCAAGTGGGACCGTAAGAAGGTAGGAGGCAGGTGTGGCACCTGTGGGTGGGGGGTGTCTGTGTGGGGTGTGTTCGCTCACTCTCCCTGTGCTCCTCAGTACATGGGTATGGAGCTGAACGGGAAGACGCTGGCCGTGCTGGGGCTGGGACGCATCGGCAGGGAGGTGGCCACTCGCATGCAGGCTTTTGGCATGAAGGTGAGGAGATAGGGCAGGGAGGAATGATGGGGAGCATAGACCTTCCCGACCTGGCCAGAGCCACCGTGCCAGGCTGTAAGAGTGAGTGCCCGCTCTGCCTCAGACCATAGGCTACGATCCCATCATCACCCCCGATGTCTCAGCCACCTTTGGTGTGGAGCAGCTGCCGCTGGAGCAGATCTGGCCCCGCTGCGACTTCATCACGGTGCACACGCCGCTGCTGCCCTCCACCACGGGTATGGAGTGGGCACGATCACAGGGAGGTTTGGGGTGAGCTGGCGCGGCCCCCTTTCTGCTCACAGCCCTCCTTCTGCAGGGCTCCTGAATGACAGCACCTTTGCCAAGTGCCGCCGTGGCGTGCAGGTGGTGAACTGTGCCCGCGGTGGCATCGTGGACGAGGGCGCGCTGCTACGGGCGCTGCAGTCGGGGCAATGTGGTGGGGCTGCCCTCGATGTCTTCACACAGGTGAGTGGGGCTGTGGGGACCCCCTGAGCTTGGCTTTGTCTCAGCACCACCTTAATTTTGCCCAAACCAAGGCAGGGCAGCCTAGTAAACCTTGTGGGGCTGTGACCGGGAACAGCCCTGCTCAGCTTCCCTCCTTGCAAAGGAGATGGGGTAAATTTCCCCTACTTCGAGCTCCCAGGTAGATTCTGGGAGCTGATGGCAGGATGGAATTCTGTCTGCAGGAGCCCCCAAAGGACCGTGACCTGGTGAACCACCCCAACGTCATCTCCTGCCCACACCTGGGCGCCAGCACACGGGAGGCACAGAGCCGCTGCGGCAAGGAAATCGCCATGCAGATCGTGGACATGGCCACGGGGAAGGGGCTGACCGGCGTAGTGAGTCCCGCTGCAGCACCTGACCTCCGTGCCTCAGTTACCCCGGCTGTAACCCATGGGTGCACTGGGAGCAGTGCTCCATGTGGGATCCCTGGCAGGCTCTCACCACCCACTCTCTCTTGCAGGTTAATGGGCAGGCTCTCAGCAAGGCTTTTGCACCCCAGACCAAGCCCTGGATCACCCTGGCCAGGGCCCTGGGCACGGTGCTGTGCATGGTGGGCAAGCAAGTGCAGGGCAGCGTGCAGGTCTGCACCCTAGGTGAGCCTGGGTGTGGGGACTCCAGTGGGCAGGCAGGAGAACAGATAGACATGAAGCTGGTTAACAGTGGGATTGGAGCCCTAGAGTGTGCAGGGATGGATGGGTGGAAGGATTGGGTGGGTGGAAGGACCAGCCCCAGGCTGGCCACTCCACTGCGGGCCTGACCTCTCTGCTGCTGGCTCATGCACACCTCCTCCCTGCACCCCAGGGACACCCCTGAAGGAGGCTGGGAGCTACCTGACGCCTGCTGTGGCCGCGGGCATGCTGGCTGGAGGGACACAGAAGGAGGTGACCCTGGTGAACGCCACGCTGCTGGCCCAGGAGGCTGGGCTGAAGGTGCGTGGACACCCGGGCTCTGCACCCCAGCCTGGTGTGCCTTCACCACCGAGCAGTATCAGGGACACCCTTCCGGGCTGCTAATGCAGCATGGAGGCTGGGTGTTCCCTGAGCTGCTTCTGAGGACATCCCTTCCCTGCCCAAGCCACGTGCAGGACCTGGGCACTGAGTGGCCATGTCTTTCTGGCAGGTCACAACCACCCACAGTGATGTGGCCCCCGAGCCCGACAGCAGCACGGGTCTGGTGCAGGTGTCCCTGCAGGGCACCCCACACCAGGTGACGGGGACGGTGCAGGGCAGCACCCCGGTCCTAAGGCAGATCAATGGAGCCACCTTCAAGCAGCCAGCCCCACTGTCTGGGCCTGTCCTCATCTACAGAGCCAAAGCCTCCGATGCCAGAGCTCTGGCCACGCTGACCGGTGAGTCCCTGTGTCAGCCCTGAGCTGCAGGGACCGCCTGGGGAACCCCCACATCCAACCCAGAGCTGAGCCCCTGCTGCAGCNTGGATAGATGGATGGAGGGTTTGGGCAGGGAGTTGTGTGATGCTGAGCAAAGGATTTGGGGTGGAGGAAGAAATGGCATCATGGACCTCTGAGTGGGGTGTTGGGGTGAGCAGAGGCTCAGTTCCCTGCTGGATGCTGGGGCAGTGGGGGAGCCTGTGGTCCCTAATTCCTGTCCTCCTCTCCAGGGCTGCTGAGCAAGGCAGGGGGCCAGCTCCTGTCCTACCACAGCTCCAGCACGGTGGCAGGGGAGCAGTGGAGCGTCGCGGGGCTCTCAGCCCCCCTGTCCAACCTCGGCGAGCTAAAACCATTTGTCACGGAAGTCTTCCAGCTCCACCTGCTGTAGACCCCGACTGCCAACAAGGACTCTCCCCACGGCCGCACCATCTGGACCCTCCCCCAGCTGGGGAAGCATTGCACATGGCCATCCCTGACCCCACCATTGGGTTTGGGGTGGCCTCACGTTCAGTAAAGGGTCTAGAAGGAGAGAGCGTGTGATGCCTTGTCTGTGCAGTCCTTTGTCCCCAACTCCAAACCCTCTCCCTCCTGCCCCTGCTGCTCCCCGGCCCTGCTGCTGTTTGCTGAAGGGTGCAAAGGTCTCTGTGGCTGCTGAGATCCTGCCTGGCCCCAGTCCCGTGCTGGGACATGGCCCAGAGAGCAGCACTGCAAGGGGCATGAGCCCTCCCGTGAGCCACTGTGTCACCTGTGCCCTCCTGCCCACGGCTTTTGCCATGAGGGTGTTTCAATTCAATGACATCATATGGGAAAATGTCATGTTGGCCCCCTAAACTGGCGACTGGGGCTCACTTGACTCCCCCAAAATGTCAGGGCATACTCCCATGTCTAACAGGGCAGGTGGCCGTGGAATAAATACCCATAAGCAGCTGTGACGCAGACTGGTGGTTGTTAATTGGGAGGGACCTGGGGCAGGAGGAGACCATTCAAGACCAGGAGCCAGAGCTGGGCTGCTGCCCCCTCCCATCCGCACCTTTATTCCCCTGCACTGCCCAGGTGTTTGCAGAAGATGCTGCCGTCTCCAACAGCTCTGGGGCCCGAGTCACTACTGGCCATTTCCCACCCATACAAAGTGAACTTCCCCACACAGACCAGCCCCAGATATGAGGAATGAACAGGGATGACAGTGGGAAAGAGAGCATTCCCCTCCTCAGGGCTCGCCACTCTGGTGATCCCACTCTAGATGGGCTTCCTGGCGTATTCACGGCGGTACTTGGAATCCACCCGTGTCAGGTACCAGGTTCCGGGGAAGAGATCTGCCTGGGAGCCGTGGGGAGCGTGGTCGGCTGCGGGGAGAGGGCAGTGATGCTCAGTGGTGTTGTGGGGTCCCAACAGGGCAGGCTCACGTGCCCCCAACCCCACTCACCCAAGTGATGGGTTTCCTCCCGTCGCTTCATGATCTCGGCAAAGTCCTTTGGGGCCACGCGCTTGCGGGCGTCCAGGCGAGCAGGCAGGTCAGCCAGGCTGGAGACCAGCTTGTCCAGGGGTGAGCCTGGCAATGGGCATCCCACGTGTGAGATGGCACCACTGACAGCCCCACACTGCCCTCCCTTCCCAGTCCCCCTCTCCCCTGGAGCTCACCTGGGGCTGCATCCTGTGAGACACGGAAGGAGAACATGCTGGCGGCCAGTCCCGAGCCGTAGGAGAAAGCACCGATCCGGGAGCCGGCCAGGTCCCGTGCTGAGCACCTGAGGTGAGAGGTGAGGGGGTTACAGGACATTTGGGCTGAGGGGGAGATGGGGACACAGGGCTGTGGGGGCAGTGTAGGGGGCTGCCTCCTTTGTAGGCAGGCAGACCCTCAGAGCCACATTTCTGAGGGAGCGTAGCCCTGGAGTGCAGTGGTGCCAGGGAGCCCCAGGACAAGGCTTTTGTTCCCCTCAGAGCTTGTCTGTTCCCATGACTCCTTTCCCATGGGGTCACTCATTCTATTGGGCATGACAGCAGGGGTTTTCATCCTCCTGGTGATGACAGAAGGGCTTTATGCACTGGCCCAGCTCCAGCAAACTGGGATGAAAAATCTGGCAGAGAGACGGCCTGGAGCAGAATGCATCCACACTGGGGGCTGTGTGCAATGCAAGGATCAGGTCCCTGTTGAGGCAGGGGGAGATGAGGGCTGGGAGATGAGTTCTGCCCTTCTATCCAGCCAGGGAGTGCCCTCCCCGAAATGGCCTCCTCCCTCTCCCCAAGCCAGCGTTTTGGGGAACTCACTGAGACAGGAGGGAGGCCAGGCAGCCATACATGGACGGTGTGTACATGTTGCCATTGCGGGAAGAGAGGAGGAGGGAGGGCTTGGTCTTCTGGTTGAAGATGTCCTGGCTGGCTGCCTGGAATGCCTTCTCCACCTCCTTGCTGGTGTAGGTGTCCTCCAGCTTCACACCACTGCCCAGAGAGAGACCAGCTGGTACCCCAGACCAGCACATCCCTGGCAGGGCTGAGGGGTGGGGGACATGGCACAGAGACCCACCGGAAGGACTGCAGCCCCTTGTAGAGGCCAGAGGCTGTGTCGGGGTTGGGGGAGGCCAAGAAGTCGTTCAGCAGCAGCCTCCCCACCGACTTCTGCACCAGCTTGCAGAAGGGCGAGTGGAAAATGATGTACTTGAAGTCATCGAGGGTGAAGGGCCTCTGGATGCCAGCTGGGAGGCAACACGGGGCCATCAGTATCCAGGGGGCTGCCATGGGCACCTCAGGGGTGCTGCCACTCACCCTGCTGCCACTGGGCCTCTGCCTTCCGTCGGTACACGCCGTAGCAGCGGTCCAGCGCCCGCAGGTAGCACTGGATGGAGAGCTGCCCATCCACCACCGGGTACTCAGAGGACAGATTGGGCTTATAGAAGTCATAGGCATGCTCCATGTGGGTTCCACGCAGGCCTGGGGACACGGGGAGAGCCAGCTGTCAGAGAGCATTCAGAAGCCCCGGCCCAGTGGCAAACACCCAGGGGTTCTGCCTGCCATGCCACTCCTGGAGTCCAGCAGCTTCCCTGAGTCACTCCGTGGTGCCTACAAGTGTGTGGCTAGCCAGCATTCTGGAGTACCCAGCAGGGTCTGGCTGAGCAGCTCTGCCCACGGCTGAGACACAGATGCAGGGTCCCCATGGACAGCTTGCCACCCCCAGGGTCTCATGACACCGACCTCTCTCCAGCACCAGCGGGGCGTTGGGTCCCACCAGCATGGCGATGGCACCGGCACCTCCCGTGGGCCGCGCGTTCCCCGTGGCATAGACAGCGATGTCCCCGCACACCACCACGGCATAGCGACCTGAGGGAGGACAGAGGGACTGGCAGGGCCACCAGCGGGTGGAGGCCTCCATCCCATGGCCCTTGTGTGCTCCCGCCTCCATGCTACCAGGTGTCACACTGAGATTGGCAAGAAACAGGGGTGATGGAAAGCCTGGAAGTGTAGTGGCTCCCTTTGCAGTTGGAGCATCTTTGGGTTTCAGGCCACCTCCTGCCTCCTTCCCCTATCCCATGGCACCCACCCGGCTTCCAGCCTCACGGCCTGGTCCCTGCCTGCACTCACCATCCCAGGCACTGGACTCCACCCAGGCGGCCGCGTTGAAGAGCGAGGCCGTGCCCCCATAGCAGGCATTGGTGGTGTCAATGCCCTCCACGTCAGTGTTGCCAGAGTCATGGAAAAGTTGCATGAGGACGGTCTTGACGGCCTTGGATTTGTCAATGACGGTCTCAGTGCCCACCTCCAGGCGGCCGATGGCGTCCCAGGAGAGGCGCCCGCGCTCCACCAGCCGCTGCACCACGGTCAGGCACAGGGAGTTGATGTCCTCATGGGCGGCGCAGAAACCCATCTGCTTCTGGCCCAGGCCCCGTGTGTACTTGCCGGCCTCCACGCCATCAAACCGCTCCAGCTCCTCCTGATCCACATACTGGGCAGGGAAGTACACCTCCAGGGCCAGGATGCCCACGTCCTTGGGCCAGGAACCTGTCCCAGCAGCACTGGAGAGGCTGTGGGACAGAGGGAGCGGCAACAATCCCATGGCAGCCTTGGGGACAGAGGGTGGCCCTGGGGAGACGCCACCAACAAGCAGCCCAGGCTGGGAGCGCTCCAAATTCCTGCCAGCTCCTGGCAGTGCTGCAGGGAGGAGGGAGAGACTCCCTTTCCCCACTAAGGTTTATGATCACAGGCAGCTCCCCACCCCTACCCTGGTTATGTCTCCAGCCCCCGGATCCATGTGGATGCTCACCATGCCCTCTGCCAAGGAGCAGGATGCCGGCTGCCCCGGGGTGCCCGCTCCGGCCCCGGCGGTGCCCGCCTCGCCCCCCAGCAGCGCACGGCGCGCCCAATGAAGCGCAACATCTTCGCCCCAGCTGCTGCACGGACGAAGGCACGACCGTCCGGACAGATGGACAGCGGGATGGGCCTTGTGCGGTGCTTTTATAAACTGCGTGGGCAGCTCGGCACAGCCCTCTCGGCCTTTATCAGCCTGCCGGACCCTGGCGCTCAAAGGTCACCGAGCGCCAGCCAACACGGCAGGGGCAACGGAGCTGCAGAGGGGGGAGCTTACGAGGTGTCTTCGTCTTGTGCCCTAAAGCCCGGAGACACGGAGCCGGGGCCGGGGCAGAGCAGCAGGACGGGCTGTGGGAGGTGTGCCCTGGGGCAGTGGCGGCTCCGGTGCCAGGCTCGTCTGCAGGGCTGTGGTCAGTGTGGCCTCCCCGGCCGCCCCCACGGCCCCGGGGAGGGAGCAGAGGGCGGCCGGGATTGGTGCCGGCACTGTCCGTGCTGCCCGGGCCGCAGTCCACGTCTGACACGTGCCGCAGCTCTGGGGGGGTAAAAACCCCACGGGCTGGGTGGGGGCAGAGCCATCTTCAAAGCAGCAGAGCAAACAGCCACGTGATGCCTGTGGCAACATAACAGTGACACAAAAGGGACCTTTGGTCCCGGTGCTGCTGTCAACATGGCCATGGGGCAGTGTTGCAGCCCCCAGATCCCTGTGGACCTGTCTGCACCTGCGGGACCACCTGTCCCCATGCCTGCACACCCACGACAGCTCCCGTCCCCACCCACATCTGTGTCCCAGGTGCCAGTGTCTGCACTCTGGGGACACTCTTGACCCTCCATCTGCTCTCCAGGGACACCTGTTGTTTTGCCGCCTGAGGGTTGGTATGAGCAAACACGAGTGCTCAGCCAGGAGGGCGACTGTCCCCGCAGCTCCTGGGGACTCATGCCCCAGCTCTGCCCGCAACTGCAGCACAGAAGGCTCTGGAAGCCGGGAAGCTCGGGGAGCCGTGGCAGAGCCTGTCTCTCTCTCTCTCCCGGACCAGCTCAGGGCTTTGCACCAGCACTAAGCTCACACAGCACTCGCATGCTTCTTTTTTTATCAGATTTATAGGAGTTACGGGGAGAGAGTCAGAGGTGGCACGGGAGGAAGGTGGCCGGCGCGGGGTCCCCCACGGGCCAGGGCTGTGCTCAGTGCAAGGGGTAGAACTTGCAGATGAAGTGATGCTTCCGGGAGCAGTCCGCGCTGGTCCACACAGAGAAGACTGCGGGAGAGACAGGCAGGGGGCTGGCGAGGGCCACGGCGAGGACGGGCGCCAGCTGTGCCCACCGCAGCCCTCCCAGGGGATGGGATCTGGAGGAGGAGGGAGGCGAGGGAGTGCCGGCCGAGCCCAGACGCTGGAGGCGGATGCAGGGACCGGGCACTCACCGCTGTGATGGGTCAGCGCGGCGCAGCTCCCGCCTCGGGCACCATTCCCAGGTATCTCACTGGAGGCACTGTAGCCCTTCCCAGTCGTCCACTGCCAGACCTGGCTCTGTGCAGGGAGAGGGGGGTTCAGAGGCACGGCCCTGCTATCCTCCACCCCTTCGTCATCCCTGCCACCCACAGCTCACCTCTTCACTCTTCTGGAGTCCAATCCAGACGGGCTGCACACGCTGGTAGTAGGAGATGGCTCTCCGCAGGGTGGCTGCCTCGCGGGAGTCCTCCACCCAGGCCAGGTGGGCGCCGTTCTTTACTTCCTGGCACCGACTCTGCAGGGAGAGCTCTCAGTACCAGGGCACCTCAGAGAGACAGGGGTCCCTGTTCCCCTGTGTACCCCGGCAGCCTTACCTCAGCCTCTTCCCAGGTCCGGGGCTCAGTGAAGTACTTGAAGCAGCTGAGCTTGTAGTAGGACCAGCCGTCGGGGCAGTAGTTTATGTACCTGCCATCTGTGCGGGGAGAGCCGCGGGCAGGGATGAGGGGCAGCCGGCATCGCTGCCTGGAGAAGAGCATGGCTCCCTCCTGGCCCAGCTACAAAAGCAGCTGCCCCCCGGGCTGTGGCACTCACCGACTGGCTGCAGGAGCCCCGCGCAGCCCAGCAGCAGGAGGGCAAGTCTGGCCGCAGCCACCATCCTTCTTGGTCCCTGTGAAGGCTCGGGAGGGTCACACAAGGCCCCTTGGGGACAGAGAATACTGCCCAGAGAGTGCAAACCTGCCCTGCCGTGGGCTAAGCCTGGCCCCTTCGAGCCACCTGGAGGAGATGACAGGCTGTGCCTCCCTCCCCGCTCCCCCGGCATAGGTCACTGCCCCATGCCTGCACCCCATGCCCCAGGCATGGCTTGGAGTCCCCAGCCTACACTGGCAGCAGATTGTCCCAGCCCCACCAGTCCCAGACTCGGCAGGAGGCATCTAGGAGAGCCAAGCTGCTCTGTGAGGACAAGGGGAGGGTGCTGTTGCGGACACGGCTCAGGGGACCCCAACCAGGCAGTGGCACAGGTGGGGCTGCAGGGACTACGTGCACGGCGGCGTTTTCCCGCTCTGAGCTCGTAGCGCTGCCCAGGCTGGGGAGGCAAATCGGCCACGTCAGCGCAGTTCCCCTTTATCTGGGCTAATCCCTGGGCACTGGGGCCGATTTGCAGATTCAGCTCGTCTTCCCCTCAAAGAAGCAGAAACAAAAGTACAACGCAGGGCTGAAAAACGCAGCATCACAGCCTGCCCCATCCAGTGAGGGCAGAGCTCAGCACCCGCGGCAGCTGCCAGGGAGAGGGATCAGCTCCTGTTCGCCAGCTCTGAGCATCCCGAGGCCCCAGCTGCCTTGTGAGGGTGAGGGTCCGCTTCCTCACCTGTTGTCTGGAGATGGTGAGGAATAGCGGCTTGTCGCGGGTCACCGGGACAGGAGAGGAGAGGAGCTGCTCTTTATAGCCTGGTGCTCACCAGCATCTGTGTTTGCCCAACTCATGTGATTCTCACCATAAAAATCTCCCCGCTGACCCCCCTCCATCCCCCCCCCCGTCCCCCCCCACTTTGCTGGAAAATTGCCCAGATCTTCACTCTGTTTGCACTTAACATATCTCCAGAAACAGACAGGAAGAACCTGTCCTAGTTAGTCAATAAACCCCCTGCAATTATCATTAATTGCTCCCGCGATACAGATATAATCTTCCAGCCCAGAGCAGCCTGGCACCTGGCAGGGATGCCCGCTGGGCCAGCCCTGGATTGCCCGGGGGCTGGCAAGCCGGGGATGAGCCCCGGGGGCGATCACCCGACCCTGGCCAGAGCATCCCTGCGACCAGCGGCCGGGCCGTGAGCCCGATCCCCTGGCACTGCCCCTGTCCCCAACCAAGGGATGGCACCCGGCCGGGCCCCGCGCCCTGCCCGGCTCTGCCATGCGTCACCCACACACCGCCCTTGTTTGAACTGCCGGGGGATGTTTGCGAGCAGGATGCGGGACGCCGGGATGTGGGAACAGCCTGCAGCCGGGGGCTGACGGTGCCATCAGATAGCGGCGAGGGTGCCCAGCCCTCGGGCCCGGCCGTGACGGAGGCCTGCGTCACTCCGGGAGAAAGGGGCAGCTCCCGCAGCGGCAGCCCCTCACTGCCCCTGCCCCAGGCAGCTCCCTGCACCCCCAGCCCGGGGAGGCTGCTGCCGGCATGGAGCCACAGGGATGAGCTCCCGGTCCCGGTAGCCCTTAGGCAAGGTCTGGTACAGACTTCTCTGCCGTGGTCCTTGCTCCTCACCCCGGGGTGTCCTCTGCACCTGTGAGAGGCAGCTGGAGCTCTCCACCTTCGTGCTGCCACCACGCTGCTCTGGAGCGTCACTTTGCTGGCTCCCGATGGACCAGAGCGGCTTTGAAAGATCATCCTGCTTCCTGTCCTGTGGCTCCTGCTGCTGCCATCTCCACCCAATGCCTGGCTGTCCTCCCCCAAAACCCTTGGTGGAGGCCAGTGGGGAGGAGAGGAGCTGCTCTTGTGGGCCTGGTGGTCACCAGCATTGGTGTGACCCAGGAGGCAGCTACCTGCAGAGGATCCAGACCCAGGGCTGAGCCCTGCTTCCCCCCACGTGGAGGGCTTGCTGTCAGGCTCAAGCCACATACAGCCCCGGGATCTGCCATGGGATGTCCTCTGCAGCAGCTTTTGCTCCAACATGCAGCCGGTGAACGCTGCTACACCCACAGGGAGCAGCTCCCTGCCAGCGTGCAGAGGCAGGTCTGGCTTCTGCCTCGGGGAGGGAGGAGGGTCAGACCCCTCTCCTTCACCCACACAGCAGGATAGAGCTGCTGCTGCTTGCTAGGCATCCTCCTGGATGGAAGGGGTGACACCTTCTCGTGTCCAAACACAGCTGCTGCCTGCTATCAGGTCTGAAAGAAACAATCTGCCACGCATCAGCCGCCCTGATCAATGGCAAAACCCTGCAAACACAGCAACTCCCCAGAAAACAGGACTCCACCCTTGAATTATAAAAAAAACCATGAAAAATCTCCCTCAAAGAGCCTGAGGCTCCTCCACTACTCCTCAGTTAGATAAGGGATGCAGCAGTTCCTGCCTGGATGGTTCAGTGTGCAGCACAGCAAGTTTCCACAAGCCCCTGGCCATCCCGGGCTGGGGAAGAGGCAGGAGCAGTCCCGAGGAGACACAGCTTCAAGTCTCAGCCTGAGCACCAGTAAGCTCAATGCAGCTGTGCCAGGGGCTCAGCAGAGCTCTCTAAACTTTGGCACAGATGTGCAAGCTGTGGGAGAACATGGGTGAATGCCTCCTGGTGGTTTGGACTCGCCCAGCTGGCTCTACCAGGAGATAAAGGAGCTGCACTGTTTGAATATTAAACCCTTAAAATGCCCCCAGAAGCTTTACCCCAGCTCAGCATCGTAATTCAGCTACTGGCTCCATCTGAGTCCACAGCAAGAGCTGGAAAACAGCCAGCTGAGCACCAGTGGAGCCCAAGGCTTCAGTGGCACCTCCACGCTTCAAACAGCACAGCAGGTACTGACAGTTTGTTTTTCGATTGCTCAAGTCAAACTCTTGAAGCCTGAGACCAGCACAGAGGAGTGATGATTCCCTGTTTCAGGGGCTGGAGAATCACACATCTTCATGCTTTTAGTCTGGAGAAATGGAGGTTCAGGGGGGGCCTTATCACTCTCTACAACTACATGAAAGGAGGCTGTAGACAAGTGGGGGTTGGTCTCTTCTCTCATGTAAGAAGCAACAGGATGAGAGGAAATGGCTTCAGGTTGCACTAGGGGAGCTTTAGACAGGATACAAGGGAAAATTTTGTCAATGAAAGGGCAGTCAGGCATTGGATCAGGCTGCCCAGAAAGTGGTGGAGTCACCATCCCTGGAATGTTCTAAAAACATCTGTATGTGGCATTTGGGGACAAGGTTAAGGGGTGAATACAGCAGTGCCAGGTTAAAGGTTGGACTCGATGATCTTAGGGGGGGCTGTTCCAACCCTAAGGATTCCATGCATCAACTGCTGAGACAAAGCCAGGGAGGCAGTCCCAGGTCCAGGGATGAGGGTCCTCTTCCCTGCAGGAAGGCCAGGAAACAGCTGAGGGGAGCAAGCAGGACCTGAGGGAGCGAGCGCATCCACAGCCCCAGTGACCACTGCGCCACCCACACTCGCTCACCACCTTTCTAAAAGCCACATGAATGCCCCAGCTCTCCCCTCGCTCCCACAGGCAAGTGAGACCTCATCCAAAGTGCCTAAGAAAGGACCCATCCCAGTCCCTCCCCATCCTTCCCAGTATGCCCAGCTGCTGGCTATGCCCCCTTCTCAGCTAACCAAGAGACCCAAAATCCATCTGCTACACTCACACCAGGCTGCTTCCAGCTCCCTTGGGTGGAGCTACGTGGTGGGGTTCGTGTGGTGCTGAGACAGAGCACCCCTGATTCATTTATAAGCCGGTGGCTGTGCCATGGTAGCCAGGNAAAAAAAAAAAAAGAGAGAAGAAAGGCAGAGGGCCATCGTATTAAGAGGCCAGGCACGGAACTGGCTTCATTCCACAGAAAGCACTCATCTTGTAAAAGGAAGCCACATATATAAAAAGGCACTTGGTTATTTGGAGCTAATGAGCAAAAGCCCTTTGTTTCTTTAGCATCGATGTAGCAACACTTCATTATTTGCAGTGAGACGTGTACCTGGACAGACCCCCCTGGGGGTCTGAGTCAGCTGCAGCTGAACTTCAGCGGCCAGGCTGCAGCAAGCGTGCCGGGGAACGCTGTGTGCGCCGTGAAAAGCCGTAACTTCACACAGAATTAACAACTTCAGCCCAAAACGACGGCCCCGGGAACCAGCTCCTCCTGAGGCCCTGCCTTCATGTACCATTGAGTGGAATTGGAAAGGAAAAAAAAAAAAGAGAGAAAGCAACTTTGACTCTTGATTAGAATGGAAAGAAACACCAGAGACAATACTGTACACGGTAGGGTGTTGGATGGCCTGCTCAGAGGGGAGCGGCCTTCAGTCCTTTGGCAGCAGCCGGCGGCCCCGAGCTCTTTGGAAGACGTGTCTGCAGCATTCCCCTGAAGAGGCAGGAGCAAACCATCCCCACTAATGTTCACTTGGGCTGCTGGCTGGTCTGGAGCCCTTCAGAGAAGCAGAAAGAGCGGCCGTTTGCCTAAGGTCAGTGACAGCTGGCTTCCACAACTCCAAAACTATCGGGGGAGCCGCACCAAGGGCGGCCCTACTGTCCCACAGAGCACGTGGGCCGCCTCAGCTGGGAAATCTCCACGCAGGCTGAAGCTGAGAGCAGAGGACAGCCCCAAACCTGTGCAGCAAATGCAGGAGGCAATGGTTTCTGAGCTATTTGGTCTGCTGCCACAGCCCAGCTCCTGTGCATGCTGCTCGTGCTGCTGGAAGCCTGCTCGGCAGTCAGTGCTGCAGTCTCTGCGCACTGGGAGGGGAAGACGAGCCAGCTCTGACCCAGGGCTGCAGCAAAAGGGACACTTTTCAAAGGGCTGGATGTCGTTCCTGACGCAGAAGGACACACACCACAAACGTGTCATCACATGTTTGACACTTCTTGATAAAACCATAAAGAGGCAGCATATGGTATCTGGAGGACAGGACACACAGCCACCCTTGGATGGAGGGGAGGGGACTCCTGTGCAAGAACGCTGGGAACTTGTGTTATCAGTTTCTGAAACACTTGTGCTCATCCCAAAAGGCCTGTATCAGTTGCAGTGCATTTCTTCTGGCATGGGAGCCCACAAAGGCAGTCATGGACACTCCTGGCAGGATGGGGGCATGGGGAGGGTAGTGTGTCAAAATGGTCAGGGGTGTCTCGGGGAAGAGATGGGCCCACAGGCCACTGTGGCGGGAAGCCCAGGTCAGACCAGTGTTTTCGAGAGGGAAAATAACAAAACAAACAACCTAAAAAGACTATATGCATATATAATCTCATAATACCTGGGGAGCAGGCAGTGAGAACACTAAAGGGTGTTAGTGGGTCTCTACAAGACAAAGGCTCCTGAAGAGGAAAGGGTGAAGCTGCGTGACAGGAGGCGTCACTTGACCTGCAGGTGTTTTGGGAGGTCCGGCTCGCTTGCTGAGCAAGAGTAGACGAGGGAAGGATGGGGCCTAGGAATGTGGGTGCAGCTCTGAGCTGTGTCAAGACAAGGCAACTTGAACTCGAGGAGAACTAGTAGAAGGTGCTTCAGAGAGAGGTTACGTAGGTAACAGGAGGAGTAACAAAATAAGGATACAAAGCTGGTTTTGGTTAAATTTCTGGAGAAATGACCACAAGATGTATTAAGCTGAAGAGCTGTCTCCCCAAAGCAATGGTGGAACATGTTTAAAAGCAGACTGGAGAATCCAGTGCAGATAGCAGTAACGTCCAAGGTGCGTGGGAGTTGGTTAGAAGTGACTCAGCTGGTCTTCTCCATCACCAGCTTCTACAGTTCTCCATTTAGCATAAAAGCACACAAGTCTACAGCGACCACAGTCCCTCCAACGAAAGAACATCCTGGGCTCATTAAGACTCTGGGGTACTAAAATGGTTCTTCATTTCCATCCTGGAAGACCTTCATGAGTTCTGGAGTCCGCTTTAGTCGGGCTGCACCGTGGGCAGCCTTCAGGCATACACCTGCATGTTGTTCCGCTGCTGCTCCGTCATGTGGGCGGCCGCCGGCCCGCGCTGGTTGTTACTGGGACTGGTTGCCACGTCAGACCAGTCAGAGGCAGAGTGTGGGGAAGAGCTTGACCACTGGTCTGGAGATTCGGGCGATGGAGTCAGGTACGGGTGCTCCCCTTGTAAGTGCCGGTTGTGGCTAGGAGTCCGTTCTGTGGCTGAGGAGTAGCAGCTGTGCTGGGAGGGAGGCGTGGGGTACTTCCCCATCGAGCTCTGGAACTGGTGGTAGGCCGGGAGGACCGTCTGAGCCACCTGCCCGTCCTGCTGAGGGACGGCAGCCATGGAGAACGAGGCGCTGGGCAGCTGGGCTAGGTCTGGGATCTGGTACATGGAGCTAAGAGGGCCGGCCATGTTCTGAGCGCAGTTTGACTGGGCCTGCTGCGGCAGTGCTTGCTGGTTTATGCTGCCCTTGGGAACCAGCTGGAAAGTCATGATGGGGGGCAAAGACTCCCTGGACACCCCCAGGTGCTTCGCGTCTGCTTGGACCAAGCCGCCCTGCTGAGAAACGCCGGGGTGGGAATGCATCACCTGGGGCACCATGCCGAACATCTCGTTGTACTGGGACTCGTTCACCTCCATGCGGTTCATCCACTCGGTGGAGACGCTGCCCGGCCGCAGCCTGCCCAGCCCGCTGTTGGGAGGGGTGGTTCTGTGCTGTGAGAGCAGCTGGCTGACGGACGGGAGCACCGTGCCGGACCCACGACCCAAGGGCTGCATCTCGTGGAGGTTGGAGAAGGACATGGTGTGCGCAGCCTGCACCGACGGAGCGGTCAGCAGCGAGCTGGGCGACGAGTGCAGCACTCCCGGTGACGGCATCACGGGAGAAGAGGTTGGTTCAGATGCAAAAGCGTGGGGGGACTCCAGGGAATCCACCGGTGACAGGGTCACTGAGCTCTCTGAAAACTGCCCTTTCCCCTCGCTGAGGGACTTCTTCCTTCTCCTCTTTGCATCTTTGGTGAGGCTGGTGGGCATGCCTTTGGCATTCGGTTTTCGTGACTTCTTGGTTAGTGAAGGGTGTTTCAGGTTGAGGAAGGACCTGTTGGGGCCACAGATGACTGGGGAGAGGGCAGAGTTCAGCATGGCCCCAGGGTGCCCGGCAGGGCTGTGGGCCACGTTGTACTCGTTGAGGAGCTGCACGATGTCATGGTGCATCCGGTCCTGGGCCACGTCCCGGGGCAGCCGGTCCATGTGGTCCGTGATGTCTCGGTTGGCAAAATGGTCCAGCAAGATTTTTGCAGCTTCGAAACTGCCTTCCCGAGCAGCGAGGAAGAGTGGTGTCTCCTCCTGGAAACACAGAGAGTAGATATTTGAGCAGCTTCAGTGTGGGGGGACTGAACTTACGATTTATAATCCCTTATGAATCTTACAACTCATAATCCCTTATGGTGTGACAGCCTGGCAAGCACTGTATAATGCAGTTATCACACTAGCAGTCTCCCAGAGCTCCCCACTGAAAAAGGCAGATTACAGATAATTTCATACACAGCAGTGGAGCACAGGCTGAACTTTCCCACTAGGAAGGGCACTATTGTGCCCTAGATCCTCGAAGGAACCATGAAAGCACCTGGCGCCTTTCTCCTATTGTCCCCTGTGGGGGAAGGTTACAAAAGGCTGAAACAACCCAGTAAGGAACTAGAGTCGTTGGTAGCTCTAAAATCCACTGAGCGATACATAATAATCCAAAAAAAGATACTTTGGGCAGAGGAGAGAAATCAAGGACTAAGACACAGCAAACACTAACAGTGAAGCTACAGAACACCTGCACAGTGCAGGCAGTCTGTCAAACAGAGGGGCTTGTCCCCCATCTCCACCCTGCACTGAGATCTGTGGAAACGTCACAGGACACGACTGCTGCTGTGCCACCAGATATTTTTCTGCCTGCTAACTGGAATCCAGCTATTTGACACCAGCAGCACTTCACCTGCTGCTCTCGCCCACCACTGACTGTGTTTTGCTTTCCTTTCCTGCATGGAAAGCAGGACAGCCTTGATGCCCAGGACTTGGCCAAACAAGGAAGAGAACTGCTCTCCCATATCAGAAACCCTGTAAGACACCCAGCACTTGGGGAGAGCTCCAGTCACAGCCTGGGCTGGGAGGACCTGCACTGAGCACCCAGTTAAGAAAATCTGAACTTGGATCACTACCAGGAGCGAAGAGATGCTTTGAGTTAGGAAGCAGAGGCTTGCTGAGCACTGCCAGACTGTACCTTGTTATCCTGCATGTCTCTGTTGGCTCCATTTTTCAGCAGTACTAGTGTTGCTTCCACGTTGTTGACAGCAGCAGCCCAGTGAAGAGCAGATTTACCTGCAGGGAAACACGACGTCAGTAACAAACCAAGGAGCTATTTTGCTTCTCCTCCAGGATTGTTTAACCAAGCCACTGCGCAGTAGCCCATAGTTTATTACCACTGGAGGACTTTGCAGGAGAGCTCAGCGTGTGATTTAGCTACAGAATTCATGAAGAGCCCCTACCCTGGGAGAGCAGAACCCACCCCTCCCTGCTCACACCATGGCAAACATTTGCCCAGCCTGGCTCTCGGTGTTCACATTACCGTGGTCATCCACGGCGTTCACATCAGCCTGGCAATTAATGAGCTCAGCCACCATCCCTTCCACAGCCAGACGTGCAGCCAGAATTAATGGGGTCGTCCCATCATTCATCCGAGCATCCAAGTCTGTCACTCTGTTACGGATCAGGATCTGGACAACAGAGGAAGATGGATTTTTTTTTTCAATACCACTACAGACCAAAACTGAAGATTTGGCAGAATCTCAAGAGAAATTTTACATTGACAAAGCAGCCTGAGCACTGAAATGCAAGGACCCAGAAAATAGGTGACAGGGGCAAACAGACGAAATAAATACATGCCAGATGATTTATGCATGCTGAGTTCTTCAAGCTACGAATACCCAAGGAAACTGGACGTAAAATAGCTCTGCCTGGCCACCACATTGTGGAAGGCACGAGAGCAGGGTTGTGAGTGAACAGAGCACTGCTTGGACAGGCTGATGTAAATACAGAGCCCAGAGTTCTCCAACGGCCATACCTGGAAGACCCCCTGGGCGTCAGCAGCCACGGCTGCGTGCAGAGGGGTCCGCCCCATGTTGTCCCGAGCATTGGCGTCCGCCCCGGCATCCAGGAGCCGCTTGGCAGCGTCGGCCCTGGAGTAGCGGGCGGCCAGGTGCAGAGCCATCTCCCCAGTGCGGTCTGTCTGCGCCTGCAGGTTGGCCCCCTGGTAGATCAGGTCCGTGATGATGTTTGCTGAGGAGTCTTCCCCATCCTCGTCGTCCTCGCTGATGTCGGAGCCGCCCGCACGCAGAGACGCCAACATCAGCGGGGTACATCCATCTGCAGCGGGGGAGACGGGGATACAGTAGCCTGGCAAAGGCGTGGAAACCTTCCTACAATCCTTCTCCCTTGATCTCCCAATCCCTCCAGTTGCTTTAACCTAGACCACTTCTTAAACCCCAACAGTTAGTGAGTTGTCTTCCTTCCGAGTATGAGTACCTACTGCAAACCCAACAGAACTTAAGAAATTCCTGTAAAGACTAAGATCATCATAAAACAAAAAAAATCTCCATCTCTGCTAATTAGAGGGGACAGTGCAGGAAGACCACGTTATGCCGCTGATTTTTCACCCTTGTTAATACCTGTTGCCCTGAGATTTTTCTACCTTTCTGTCTCTGTGCAGAAGTTCTCACATAGCCTTCTGATGTAAACAAAGTTTATTCTTAAAATGTTTGCATTCTTCTCCTCTGAAAGAAGAATTGATTGATGGTGATGTCCACCATACAGGTTAAGAGGTGGTGACCTCTGTGGCCAATCTCTAGACCTCTGTACAAATGTATAAAAGTAAAAAATTGTAAATAAAGTAGAAGAGTTTATTCCCCACTGCTGCTGTGTCTGCCTGCTCTCTTTCTGTCCCTAAAGTGGGACACACCCAGCCTCGGCTAGCAACAAATACCCTCCTTGATGCAGGATAATTAAGACTTAAAACATCTCCACGTATTTTCAGCAACCCATGAAAATGCTGAGTGCTTCAGTTCCAGCAGCCTCTGAACATTATGTGCTATTCCCTAAAACCCCCAAACTGTAGCAATAGACACTGATGCTTCCTTGCTGATTTTACTGCTTTCCTGCACGCCCTTCAGAGGCACCTGGAAAGCAAGAGGGACTGAGATGGCAGCAGAAGGGAACCTCACTCTGCTCATCGTTTCACTGGAGCCCACCAGCAGAAATACGATTTTTCAGCAGGTACCTGATTTATCCCATGGGCAAGCAGGGGACCAACAACAGCTTCTCTGCCTGCACAGCTCTCAATCACAGAGCACTCCACAAAGCCATGCTGGGGTTCTGTGCACATAAGCAAGGTGGTATCTCCTACTGGAAGTAACACACACAGCTCTAATGCCCTGCTCCCATTTCCCAGCTTCTGATCACTGATTCTTCCTGGATCTCTGCTTTAGGATAGTTCCAAAACTTTCTAGAAATCTACGGTTCCAGCCAGGGCAGCGGAGAAGCAGGCTCTGCCCAGGCTCCAGCAGCCTGCATGCTCCTCCTAGTGGCTCTCCACCACAGGACACACAGCCTTCCTTCCACCCGGCTCCTTTCCCAGGATTTGCTGGACGGCAGCAAAGTGCTGACGAATGGACACAGGTTCAGTTCCAAGATCCAGTCCTGTCTATAGACCCTCTCTGCTGCTGTCCCAAGGCTGTACCTCTGTACCTCCTTTTGTGCTTCTCCCTCCCACTGCTGGCTCTGCTCCCTTGTCCCAAATGAACACTCCTCAGTATTCCAGTCAGGCTGTGGTCTCCTCCACACTGCCACAACACAAAGAGCAGAGAGACAGAGCACAGAAAGGAGCTTTCCTTTCCTCCAGCACCATAGCTCTGGGAAAAACCACTCACAGGATAGGTCTGGCTGGCTCAATAACTGCAGTTGTCCTGGACCTTCATGCATAGCTTCTCCACAGGGACAGCACAGCATTAAATCCCTGGAAGAATTAGCTGCCCCCCTTCACAAAGTTTCTCAGGTACGTGCAGCTCTTTTCAGAGCCTTGCAAGTTGGCCACACACGGTTGGTTTTATGAGGCTAGCAAAAGCACATCCAGTTAGACAGTCACAATTAAGTGCTTGATGGACTACTAGCAAAAAAAACCCAACTCTGGACACAATGTCTTTTTTTCCTCCTTCCAGCTCATTCTCTCCAAGAGCTGGAAAAGAACCCAAAAGCATCCAGCTGGAGGCAGACACCCAGCTTGGAAAATTCCAGTCTAAACCACTGAAGTTTTAGTAACTGAAAAAAAGAGGGGTGTATAATAGGGAGAGTTCATAAATTTTAATTATAGGTGGTGTTACCAGTTATGCCTATAATTGCATTACCCTGGTTACACACTCACAATAACTCCAGTGAAAAGAATGTCCTCACTGCTCTAGGGGACACAGCAAAAGAATAGCACGGGAAGACAAAGGTGGTGGCAGCATTTTATAAAAACTCTTCTGTTTGCTGTCTTTCAGTAGGACAGCCCCTGAGTACATGTAAAGTGCAGGATGAGATATTAAAGTCGGGAGTTCACCAGACAGCTACTCCAGAAGGTCAGGCACAAGGTACTGACAGCTGGGATATAAGGGACCCACAGGAAAAATCTCCAGACAATGCTTCTGAAAGACACTGGAGCTCTTGGATCCCCCTAAATTTGAGAGACTGCAGAAGGTGGTGGGGCAAGAGAGGGAACAAACCCTGGTACTGAGGTGTTTCTCCCCTCTCTAGAAGAGATCTCTACTGTTCAACCTGCACCTGCAGCCAGGATCTAACTCACCCAGCTTCAGGTGGCTCCAGCCCAGCACTCAAGTCAGTCAGCCTGAACACCCTTTGTAATTAATTAGGGGCAGCAAAGCATTACTGGGGTGTGAACCATCCAGTTTTCAGACTTCTTGGGACAGAGGGGAACTACCTCTCAGCAGGGCCCATTTATTTCCATCTGCCTGCAAAAGGGAGGATGGCCAGGGCAGAGAAACAGCCACATTAATTGTGAGGAATCCTCACTAACCCATTATTCCAATCTTTCTCAGACTTTTAAAATTATTTCTGCCCCTGACAGCTGCTTGCTTCTGATGTCACAGAAAGAAATAACTCAGGGCAGCTTGCCGCAAGCTTCACAATTGTATCTGGATGGCAGGAAAACAACTCACAGGTCAGTATTATTTCATTGCTGTTGTTGGACAAAGCTTTGGGTGAACATGAAAATAAGCAGTCTGGAGTCTTAAGAACATTATTGCCTGCACTTGGAAAGCTTTTAGCCTGCCACACAACTAGAAGTTTCAACAGGGGAAATAAAGAAAAGCCTAAATTTGGCAGAAACTGATGGTTTGTGTTCTCACACTCGTTACACAAAAATCGCTCCTTCCCATTGCATTTCAGAGAGCTAATGGGTCAATAAGCAGAAAAGACAATAGAAAGGAACTGAGAGAATGGGTCCAGTCATCCTTAAATTGTATGGAAATATTCCCACAAAAGCAGTAAAAAAATGAATTGCAGTACTCTCATCAGCATCACCTCCCTGCATATGAACAGGAGCCATGTTTGCAGTTCTTCCAACCAGAATAAAGTTCTTGGTCAACTGTCTCCTCTCAGAACCCAGAGATCAGTTATTACCAGACGACCCACCCAGTCCCTTACCAGCTTATACAGCTTTAGAACGTAAAAAGTGAGTGTACATTTACACTCATAAAAAGCAGGAGAGGGCTCCCAGGGCAGCTAGTCAGTCGGGATTGAGAGAGGGCAAGCCTGCCTGCATATCAAAGAAACCTTCAAAGTCCACAGCTCTGTTATGAACTGTCAGTGACTTGATCATCACAAGCTGAAGATATAAATCAGGGAATAAAAGAAATTCATGAACAATCTTGCTGCATTCCTTCTCTGTTCAGGACAGACATCTCACACACTGCTAGCGAGAGTAGACTGCCTGCCAAAAAGTCATCTTACTCAGGGCAAAATCCTTGCTTCCTCAACTGATAACAGACATCTCAGGTACAAAATCTGCTAAAGTTGGTCCTTAGAAAAGTCTGGCATAGATCTCTGCAGTGATCTAACTGGAGAAACTAGGGGTTATTGCCAGCACAATTATGCATTCAAAATTTCTGACAATATCGCTTGGGCACACACTGTTTTAAATGAGATTCTACAGGTGCTTGCTAAGTGAACTCTTTTCCTCCTGGCTCCATGATATTCCATGTGCTACAGACCATGGTTTAACCTTTCCGTTTTTTTGGGTTTTTTTTACCCCATGAGTGCACACTCCATTTAATTTGTAACCTTTGCAGCCCCAGCAGCAGGAGACAGGGGAGGTTGGCGGCTGGCTGGCAGGACACACAGACACTGTGGGTACTGACCTGGCCCTCTGACGTTGACATCCAAAACATCCACTTCTTGATCTGCCTGGGGGGGTGTGAGGGCCAGGGAGGTGCTCCCACAGACGTCTGCTGCCTCCAGGTGCTGCTGTGTCCACTGGCGCTGGTCAATCTGCTCGTCCCCTTCTGGCAGCAGGGCCTGGTCCTCAGCCTGAGCACAGCAAACAAGCAGTTGCTTCAAAACACCCATCAAGTGGCCAAAGACACTCAAAGTTTTCGGGGTGTTCTTAGTTTTGGTGGGGTTTCTCAGGGTTTGGGGGGGATTTTTGTTGCATTCTGGTTTTTTGTTTGCTTTCTCGTTGTTTTCGGGGGGTTGTTTTCTTTTAAGCTAACGGTGGTCTCCATTCACTCCTGGTTGGCATTCTCAGCTTTCATACTTTCACCATACTTTATCAGGCCTGAACTGCAAGATATTACATTAACCTTCTTGTCCTTTTTGCTGCTGTAGGGAGGGGACTCTGAAACAGAAGGTACTGACTTCCACCAGCCTGTGGTGGCAGTGTTAACCTGAGGATTTGCTCCTCAGATACCATTAATAATATATTACCAATCCCTAGGCCCAGGGAGGTTTTGAGCAAGGCAAGTTAATGCAGGTGGTTGTCTCAGCAGCAGTTTCAGATGGTATTTAAGTCTTGGAGCTCCTTACCTTTGCTCTTTTTGGCTGAGGTCCACCATCACCTGCCCAGTGCTCAGTTGTCCCAGGGTCGGCCAGGTTACCCTCTGGTATCTGGACTGACAGATTTCTGACAAACAAGGAGAACGTATCACTTTGCAGCCTGAGCAGGTGCTACTGCTGCTACCTACACTATCCTGCACAGACTAACAAAGGGGTGCTTGTAAGTTTGGTAGCGTGCAAACAGAGGAACCAAGAAATTTCAAACTTCAGGGAGCCAGCAGTGGCATTAAATGCACTCAGAACTGCAAAATGGTTTAATTTCAGTGGAAAGCCAAAGCTGCATAAAACTTTTGAAACTTTCCATTACTTCTGAGTCACATCTTTGATGTATTGAGCTAGAGATATTACAAGTTTGTTGTCATCTACCAACCTAAAAGCGTCTCACCTACTCCAGGAGAAAATTAGGCAAACAGTGCCTGGCTGCTGATCTATACTGCTCAGTGTCAGAAAACCAAACAAAACCAGGAGATCGGATTCCTTGCTGGCATTTTATACATTGCAATTAATTAAAATTCTTCTGTCCAAACCAGATGTTTTTAAATTTAGAGGAGTAACCTAAGAAGTTCTAGCTTAAAAGAAAGCTTTCTCTAAGGAGTTATGTGCCTTTGATGAAACATATTTCAGCCACACTGTCAAAATCCTCAACCCACTAATAAACAGAATGTCAGTGGCCTAAATGCAAACTTACTTGAGTCCAACAGCATCTTCCCCAACGGGCTCTCTGCGTTTATGGTTACTGGGATCCCTGCGCAGGATGAATCCCTCTGGCAGCCACAGAGATCCGTGTTTGCGCTTGCGCTTCGCCATCATCACGCCCAGGAGAAGGATTAGCAGGATGATCAAAGCTGCCACAGCAAGCAGGTAAAGCAGCTGGGTCTTTGGTGGCAACAAGGGCTCACCTAAAAATTCCAGTTAAAATGCAGTGTGATTAAGACAGTGGAGACAACAACCTTTAGCCTACAGAGTCTCTTTTCTCAGCACAGTCCTTCCCACAGGACTGTCTCTACACAGTTTATGCTCCACTGAGACTGCTCTAAGTACATATCACTTCTTTTTGACTTCCCTTGGTCTGTTTTCTCAAAGTATTTTTTGGAGTGTATGGCTGCTGAACCAAACATCTTGCTTCTTCCTCCAGCCACCCTCACCTGGCATAGAGAGAGCTGATCTACATGAAGATACAAGCAAGACCCAACCACGAAAGGCAATAATGCCAATCTGGAACAGGTTTGCACCTGAGCCTCAGACGGAGGGAGATGGAGCAGAAATCAAAGAGATTATATATTGCCATAGGAGAAAACATCTGTTAGACTGGGCTGAGGAATGCCTCCCAGCCCTTCTCTCTAAATGGCACCTTTTCCATTGAATTAATGGCTTAAAGCACACGAATGGTTTTAGTGCAGAGATCACTGCAGTGCTGTAGCACAAGAGATCACTGATTTGACAAGTATTAAAGTGACTGGGGTCTAAATTAAATGTCCTGCCTTACTAACCAGATGTCCCCTCTGTGCACTTTGCACAAACATACTCCCATAACTGGGACAAACAGGTCACCTCCCAGAAACCATACTGAACAGCGGGATACAAGATGACGATCAATAATCTGGGTATTTTGCAAGCCCAAGTTTGATGGCTGCCTTCCTCAATAAGCAATTTTCCTCTGCAGTTACTCACTTTGGACAGACACAAAAGGATAGGGCAGCATGCCCTTGATGGCCTGAGCAGCTAAGAGAGCTGCAGCAGCTTCTGTGTTGTGAAAGCACTGCTCGGAGTCCTCTGCACACTGGCGGTTGTCAATCTCCAGGAACACCTTGGTGCTGCAGAGACACAGGAAGAGGGCACAGAAATCAGCGACAGAAACTTTTGCCAAAGCAGTAGGTTAAACGGCAGCAGCCTTTTATGTTAATCTTTCTACCCCAACACCGAACTGGCCAGTTGCAATTGCCAGCTGCAATAACGTCACATTTTGCCATTTAAAAAACAGCCTACAGCCCTAGAAAGTCTAGAACGCCCCACACAACTACAAGCAAGAGCTACCAGCACAAGGCCAGAGGGGACACAGCGATCCACTCACCCAATGACCTCCTGCTCCAGCTCTCTGTGCTTGCGAACGACCACGAGCGACCGACGGCTCCGCGCCGCTGATTTCTCCCCATAGTACGGGAACACCATGGGGTTTCCCTGGGAGTCCAGCTTGATCCTCAGATTGGTGTGCAGGAGCGTCCCCAGAGTGCGCAGGAAGCTGCGGACGTCCCCCAGCAGCTCGTCCGGGGGCATCAGCACCACGATGATCAGGGTGCCCTCTGCCAGCTTCTCAGCTTTGTCGCCGGCGCAGTCCAGGCCGTCCCAGCCGCACTCCTCGCTGTTGCAGCCCTGGTCGCAGCGCCCGTCCGCGTAGTGGTCGGCGCAGTACTTGTCATACCTGCAGCAGGGAGAGGCTGATGGGCAGCACACAGCACCGACACGCTCCCCACAGAACGCCTGCACTCTAGGGGCCCGGGTCTTACACCCTTCAGCATCATTTGAGGTAAAACAACACCCATAATCAGGGTATCGGGAAAAGAAATGCAACTCCAGGATAAGCTTGCAGCCTGAGAGGGTGAAAATAGGAAGCACAGAACACCCCAAGAATCCATTATTTAATTCTGGTAACAGTGAAAGAGAACTGCTTGTTCTGTTTACTAAGATGTCTAACACCTCCTACCTCACCGAGGGAGAATCATCACTGCAAAGCTGTAGCATTTGTCGGAAATAACTGAAGAGAAAAATGCCACTACAAACAAGCTAAAAAACTCATCCAGAGGCAGCAAACACAGCTGGGAGTAAAATACAGGTATTGCTGGTATGGAGCAAAATTCAGGATAGCATGCAGTACTATTAAATCTAGTACAAGGTGAAATACCTCCTATTTACACTTCCCGGGAAAGCAGGGCACATCCATCAAGCAGGTTAACACATTACCATTGTTCAGGTCATCGACTTGGTGCACAGCACACAGACTCCGAAAACAGACGAGAAGTACACAAAGCAGCAGAAACACCTGGATGCCAAGCTTTCAGCAAGGACAGCAAGAAAAACAATGGGAGAGAAAGGAGCAACAGGCAGGAGCTATGTTAGTCACACAGAGAAAATGTTCTCAGCATCGAGCCTTACTTGCATGTCCTGCTATTTTGCTGACACTCAAAATTGTCAAACAGGCACTCGGGCGTGTTGCAGAACTCGTCACACTGTCCATTGAAAAGCATCCAGCAGCGCAGGGAGGAGGAGCAGTTGGCCCAAGGATCCTCCATTCTCAGGGAGCAGTCGCCTCCATCCCACTGGCACGCATGGGTGTTACAGTCTTCATCACAATAGCCATCCCTGGCTTTTTCTGCACACTGGGAATCCAGACACCCTCGGGGCTCCGGGCTGAAAGTTACAGGCTGCTCACAGTGGCTGCCCTGGGTGTGAACAGGGCACTGGCAGTAATAGTAAGGAGGCTGAGAATGAGGGTGGCAGCTGCCCCCATTCTGGCAGGGGGCACTGGCACAGCCCGGGTTTGTCTGGCATTCCTCTCCCACAGACAGCTTGGGGCAATAGCACCGTGGACCAGAAGATGTCTGGATGCACTGCTCCCCCTTCTTGCATTTCACTTGTCCACAGGTACTGTGGCTGCTGAACTCACATTTTGCTCCAGAATAACCCTGTGGGGAGGAAAAAAAGGCAAGACAATCAGTGTCACAAACATATTCTTCAACACTCTGAGGGCTGGAGGGAAGGTGTCATGCAAATTCTCTCTCCCCTGTAACTCCCCTAGCCTCACTGCAGGAATTTCTGGACCTAACCTCATGGATAAACTAGGAAATCATAATCATCTGTTAAGTCTCGAAAAGAGCCTAGAAGAGCCAAAAACAAGAGGAATCTTGCAGCAAGCACAGAAATCACAGGGCTGCAAAAAAAAAAAAGTTGTAATTTAATGGTAGGTTTAAGACAAAAAAGCCAGCTGTGACCCTTAAAGACCATAGTTGTTTGGGGTAGCAACAGGCAGCATCACTCTCCTGGGGCACCTGGAGGCCCTGGGTTTCCCTGCTAAGAAGGTAGACCAAGGGATGTGGGTAAAGAGTGTCCAGTCTTCACCTGCAGTGAAGCAGTGAGAGTGTAGGCAGAGGACTCTGGGGCTGAGGCAGGCAGGGCAGTGTGAGGACACGGTGCTTACCGGGGGACACTGGCAGATGAAGCCATCAGGCATGTTGCTGGCCACAGCGCAGGTCCCGCCATTCTGGCACGGCTTCCGGGGACACACGTCGATGACACTCTCACAGTGACGGCCTGGGGTGGAGCACAGGGAGAGGAGAGCAGAGAAACGTGTGTGGGATCACTCCAAAGAGCCATCACAACACAAAACACTCCTGTGAATAACCAGCGAGACTTTTTTGGAGGGAGCATCTCTTTGAGTTACACGTGGTCTCTACGTAGCTGCCTAAGCAGTGGAAGAGGAAGGCACAACTCCAGAATCCACAAGGCATTTTTGGAGACAGCTGACTGTGTCTGCCTCCTCAAGAACACACACAACAATGCACAAAGACAGAATGTGCTGCTGTCATCTCCAAGTCAGTCAGGCACAGAGGCTCAAAGTGATGTACCACACCAGTTCGGGGGTTCCTAAGACTTCTTTACTTTTTGGGAGATGCTCAGTGAATCCAAGGGCAAATCACACTGCAACATGAACGAACAACCCTCAGGACCAGATGTGCCATGAGTGAACAGAAGAACCAAGCAGTGTCTCCTCAGACTGATCAGCCAGACAGGGATCTTACTGCACTGACCAGCTTTGCAGCAGCTCCCAGAGTCAAACTGACACCAAACTTCTAAAAGTTGGGGATGATCTAAGCATGATTTGGACCCCCTAGGCAAACATTAATAGAAGTCTCTAGACATGTGCAGCCAAGACTTAGCAGACAGGGCAGGATGGCCCACAGAGTCCTGGCATCCCACCAGTCACAGACCACAGCAAAGCCACCCCGTCCCCTCCCAGGCAGAAGGGCCAGTGTGGAATGTGCAGAAGGCAGACAGCTAGAGGAGGAAGCATGTTCCCCCTCTGTGCCTAACATTTCCAGACAGACTTCATGTCTGAGACACAGCAGCTTTCCCTGCTCCTCCTGGGGTGCAGCACTCCCCACAGCACAAGATCCAGCGACCCTTCCACGAGGGTCAGAAGCCATATGAGGCATAATTCATAAAAGCAGCCTTAACAGACAGGCTTAAAATAAACCCAGCTGATGGCCTGCACCAGTGTCCCACCAGCTCCACTTCCCTCATACATCATTCTTTCAGGAAGCTTCTTTTGGCAGGCTAAGTAATGCATTCGAAAACTACTACATGAATTCTTCAAACGTGTATCTTTATGATTTCTTTGCTTCTGAAACCCACAAATTTAGTGGAAAAGCACAGCATCTTTAAATTTTAAGCAAAAATAAGAGTAAAAACTGCTGGTAAAGCATGCAGGAAAGGTCACTGGTAAGCAGGGAAAGTGAAAGGTTTTAACAGAGGAAAATTGAATGCATAAGAAGTTAAACTGACATGAAAATGGAAAGCTGAAATTTAAGACACATCTGGAGACTATTAGACCAAACTTAAGCCCAGTGGGAGGCAGAAAGCAGAATAGCAGCAATACTAACAAAGAGGAGATCTAGAGAGAGTGAGACACAAGTCTGCACAGTGTGAAATTCCTGCAAAGCTGTGATTCGAAGTTGGATTGTGGAAAGATCACCAAGCTAGGAATGTACAGCCCGTCTATGCACAGAATTCTCCACCCTGACCACATCACCAGTGTAAGGAGGAAAGGCAGCCAGGAGTAGAAAGGGAGGCCAAAAGCTAATTATGATACCATGACACTGATTTATAGAGAAAATGCATATGGCTGCTTTGTAAAAGGAAAAGCGACAGATAAGCTGACACATGAACTGTTACACTTCCAATATTAGAAATGTGAAATTACGAAGGCAGGAAAAGTACCACAAGGAAAGAAAAGCCCTGGAAGCCGAGTGTCTCAGGAGATTCCTTTGTCTGAGACAGCTATGGAAGCCAAATTTCTTAGAACGTTTAAAAGAAAGACCGGTTTAAAAACTGAAACATGTTGTAGGGAAACCATCAGACCTTGTGAGGGGAAGTGGCTAGACAACAGCACTGCTGGGAAGGGACAGAACCACCATTTCTCAAGATACTGCCATTACATGGGCAGCACGTCTATGCCTACTCACCAGTGAAAGCACTGCGGCAGATGCACCTGTAATCATTTGTCAGCTGGACACAGTCCAGGCTCCCCCGGGGGTTGCAGGGGTTGGAGAGGCACTCGTTGATGTCCCCCTCGCAGCGCTCTCCTGCAAAGCCCTGGGGACAGAGGCAGCTGTAGCCCCCGATCTGGTCGATGCACTGCCCCCCGTTGAAGCAGCGGGGGCCTCCGGAGTCCGGGATGCAGTCATCCACGTTCTCCTCACAGAAGCGCCCTGGCAAAGCAGGAGAGAGGGACAGCTTCAGGATACGGTGGCTGCCTTTGCTACACTGCTCATCGAGTTTGTAAGGCCATGTCACACACAGTCCCCGAAGTAAGCAGATAAAGATCCCGGCTTGATACATTCCATACCCTCTGCAGACAGACAGCTTCAGAGCAGATTTAGGGTACATGTGTTTTATATCCAAGCTGTCCTCAACGCTAGGCCATCCTGGTATTTGGCAGCTTTCATACTCGACTTAATTTAAGGGCATAATTAAAAACACAAAACCAAAGCAAGCCCAAAAAAGATGCACTTGATTTAGCCCTGAGACTGAGCAGAGCCTGGGAGTCCCGTGCTGTCCTCGAAAGGCCACGAGCTGCCACCAGGCTACCCTGGAACCAGGCAAAAAGCATTTGCAGCAACAGCATGAAAACATGCAACAGCAAAACAACAAAAAAAGCAGCTGTGATAAAACACTGATTCCTCCAGTCTGGCTTCTGGGGACCTACAGCAAACCCCCACCAGCAGCCAGGGAGGGCAATTCCTTCTCCTCCCTGCAGGATTTCCTTTCAAGGGATGAGGTCTGGTGCTGGTTCTGCTTTCACTGCACAAGGGGGCAGAGAGGGGAAGCTGAGCAAGTTTATTGCTGCTGCTCCAACCAGAGCAACCAAAATCCTTCACCTCAATATGGAGGATGCTTACACTGGCATCAGTACAGTATTAATTACAAACTGGGCCAGGGACAAAAGCTAAGTTTTACTATCCTAAACAATTGTATCAAGTCTCCTCCAATTCCTTTCATTTACAAGAAAAAAAAAATCTGTCACATCCAAAAAGTAATTAATCTCAACAAAGGAAGACTGAAGGATTAAAAGCAGTAAGCAGTACACTCAGAACCTCTCAAAAGATGGTGGGGAATTTAGTGGAACACAGAAATTCTGGCAATGGTATTTTGGCAATATTCAGCAATAATTCTGGCAATTTACTGGTACCTAAATATACTCTTGGGTGTAGAGACCTAAAAAGCAGGTTTGTTTCTGCTTTTGTTTTATTCCACTTTTTTTGCTTTTTTTTAAAGTGAAGAAAAGAACAATACATGAAGAATTGGTAGTGCAATGATTTACAATGAAACAAACACTTATCCAGAGTGGGGAGATATACTGAAAGCCACACTAAAGTGAACGAACTGGTGATATGCATGGGCAGGAGGCAAATATATTGTTTTATAGTTGTACTTAAATTTACTTTATGAACCAAGAATTTAGTCCTATCTGACAGCTACCTACATTGAGATGGCACACTTCAGTAAGAAACAAAGTGAGAAAACTTTTATTGATGGGTTAAAATGTTAAATTCTGAATATTTTCTAAGGTAGAAGCCAGGTTCATAGGTCAGATATAAAAGGGAAGGCTTGGTTTCAAGAAACCTGACAATAATAAATAAACAGGCTAACAGGCTGTAGAATCATGCTTACTGAAAACTACTGATATAAACTGTGGACTACATTTTTTTTTTCTTTTAATTTTTTCTTTTTTTTTTTCTCCTGAGGAGCTTTTAATAAAAGAGCTCAAATATGCTGAAATAGTTTAAGGTAGTCTAGAGTCACTCAACTTCCCTTCCACAAAAGACTCCAAGATAGAGGGCAACAAAGGGCAAAAATTTAAGCAAGTAAAGGACAGTTATGCAAAAACTAAAAAAGTTTCCTATTTATTTCATAGCACCTTAGCCAAAAAGAAACCTTGGATTTACTCTATCAAAACAGATAGGTTTGGGAGAGACCTTAACAGCAATCCACATTGCCAAAGACAGACCATACATTCCCAAGGGACACTGCCACGACCTATTCCTTTAAAAGAAAAAAAATTTAAAGGGAGGAAAAAAAGCAGCATTTATTTTTAAAGAGAAAATATGTATCTCAAGGGATCCAGTGTACTTTGGGAACATTCTTCAAAGAACATAATGCATTCCCTTTAAACTGTGTCTGTGAAACCAGCAGCCGGAGAGGAAAATTCCCTCTTGTAACATTCACTTAATTGCTGAGCTCCCTACCCCGAGTTCCTGGTGGGCAGGAGCACTTGAAGTGATTGACGAGGTCGATGCACGTCCCTCCGTTCTGGCAGGGCTGGAACTGGCACTCATCCACTTCATATTCGCAGTTGACACCCTGGTATCCAGCCACACACTGCCGGCAGAGAGGTAATTGTGAACACTCTTCCAACACACACATCAGGAGACGTCTCAGAAAGGCTAACACGGGCAGAGGAGCCCTCCACGGGGCAGATTAGGACTGCCTTTGTAGCTGAGCAACTGCAGGTGATTTCAAGGGCTGCACAGCCAGCAGCTTAAGCACACAACTCGACTGTGTGACACGTAACAGGACACTGCAAGTTTGAATCCAAGTGATTTGATTGCTGCAAAACGGAGCAGATCAAATCCTGACACCTTCTAGCACTGAAACCGGCTCAGTAGTTTTGGCTTAAGGTTCACATAAAACTCATTCTTTCCCTCTGGGCTGGGCTTCCAAGGTGTCCCACCATTCTGAAAAGCTTAGGGAGGTCGATATACAATAATCTCACGGCCCCTCTGCTCTCTGCATCAGCGTTGGGAAACAGGAAGCAGTGGAAAGCATTTCCCACCCTGAGAGGCAAGGAATACTTTGCCCATCCAACAGGGAAAATACAATATCCCTTGACTACATTTTACAAATATTTTAATATAAACCACACCTCAGGCAAGAAGCCTTTCCAGGTAAGAACCCTCTCTCCAATGACACTAAGAGTTCAAATGCTCATCTACCACAGCTCCTTCCAATCACACCTCTTAATTCAGTCTTAAAAACCTCTCAGGAGCACTGCTTTTGCTACAGCCAAATCAAAGATTCCTTCCAGGTGCAGGCTGCTTTTACCCCCTGTTTGAAGGTACTCTACCACTCGCACATGTCTCTGATTTCTCCTGATTCCTCTGTATCACTGAGCCCTAAGTGTCGATCCCTCTTCCCAGGACATCCCCGGGTTACCTCGCACTGGTATCCGCCCAGGTGATCCCGGCAGGTGGCTCCGTTCTGGCAGGGGCTGGAGTCACACTCATCCAGCTGCACCTCGCAGTAGCTGCCCGTGTAACCCACCTGGCACTGGCAGTGGTGGGTGTTCCCCACGTTGAGGCAGTGACCAGAGTGCTTGCACAGCTGGTCCATGGGAACTCCTGAAACCAAAGTTAAATCGAGTGAGCAAACACAGAAATCACGCTTGCTGCCAGTGCTGGTAGCTCAAACAGGAATGGACATGGGTAAGCCCAACAAATTGAAAAGTTGCAACTTTAAAACTGAAGAGTTACTCCTTAAATGACGGTGGATCAGAAGCAAAACTGGCTTATAAATGAAGTTATTGCTCTGTCCTCTTTGGATCACTGGATTCAACACTGGCATGAAGTATTTGTACCGCTGTATTACTTTAGCACTGGCTGGTGAATACGTATCTGAAGTACTACTGCTGCTCTACAAAGGTTCAATGTTTGTACCTAGAATGTCTCCAAAACGCATGGGAGCTTGACACTGCAGCTGCTTGTCTGGATTTCCTGGACAAAAGCGGCATGACAGTGTCCATCTGCCTGGCCTACAAGCCATGTTGCAAAATTCACTTAAAAACTAAATCTTTTACATATACATCATCTGAAGTAGAAAATTACTACTTTGAGGGGCCATGGTATAACCTTTAAGGATAAATAGTGCACTTAGTATTCTCTGAAAAAATACTTATCATGAGTTCCAGGATGCCTTTGTTGTACAAGCACAACACGTCTTAAACCTGGCCTGCCTGGGGTTTAGCAGAAACCTGGGGTTTAGCATGAAGGGCTGATGCATTTTCCAAAAAGGCACTCCACGTAAAACAGTACTACTGAAAGTCTGAGACCTCATAAAGTATTTAATTCCTCCTTTCTGATATTTTTGTGATGGGGAGAATCAAGAAAGCCTTGACTCCCAAACACATCCTTGCCGAGTATTTTTCCTTGAGAAGTGACCACGGTCAACCACCCGGAGGCAAAGCTCTCTGGGAGGTGCCCGGGTGCAGGGGGGAAGGAGAGGCATGGGGAAATGTTTTCAGCCAAAGCACAGAGGGTGCAGATTTACCTCTCTGTGAAGCTGCTGCCTGGCACGAGACGTTGGGCACGTCGCAGTAGGCGCCCGTCCAGCCGGGCGGGCACACACAGCGAGTCTGGGCCAGAGTCTGCACACACGTGCCCTTGTTCTTACAGGGAGACTTGCTGCACAGATCCACGAGTGTCTGCAGAGGAAAAAACCCACGTGAAATGCGGCAGATGCAGGAGAAACAGCACTCAGAGAACAAGCTCAAGGTGCAAAGAAAGGGAGCTCTGCAATACTGGCTCCCGTGGCGCTGGAAAGAGCAGGACATTTCCCAAGCATAAGCCAGGTACTTTACTGACAGTCTCAGATGCCTAGGAAAGTGCAAGTGCTTACAGGAATAAACCCCAGATGGCAGCATCATTTCAAAATTCTCACACCTAACCATGAGGGTGGATCTTTGGCAGGCTTAGTTTGAGAAAATTGGGGTTTATCTCAGATTACCTTTCTAGTTCTACATTAGCAGGAGGCTTCCAGCTATTCTCCCTTACTGCACCCATCTTCACTACTTTTTGAGGATGACAGATGTGTTCCACGTACTGATCCACACTTTTCATTTCTATCATTAGCTCACCACACCTGCTTTTGGCCCCATTTGCTGCAGTATGGTCTCTCTGACTTTTTGTGTCTTCCAAGATTCAGCTGAAACCCCACAATAAGCTTCATGAACTGAACGTGGGCTAAAATATATTGCTTTTCTTGATTTCTCATATAAAAACAGAGTCTAAAACTCAGTGAATCATCATTGATGATGATTTCCTTTTTAAGCAGTTTATCTTCAAATTAGTACAGCCATTTGATTGATTTCAAGCTGACTTGAGGAAGGGTGAGGTTTTTAAAGAGAGTAGCACTGAATTTTGGCTGTAAAATGCAATTTCAATTGCAGAAAGTTCTGCTTTTCAGATGCAAACTGTCTCCTCACAAAGATTAAAGTAAAAAAAAAAAGAAAATCTGTGCTTTCACAGGCAACCAAAAGGAAACTTGGAATTAAGTTTTATCACATGTAGTTGAGCGTGAAGAAGAAAAAACACCAAGCCTCTTGCTTCTGCATTTGTAATGAGTAGCTGACTGTTTTACATGCAAATTCTAAAACTTATGAATCATTGTCTGATTTTGTGCTGCTTATTTAGCTTTGCTAATTAGGTCAAGCCAGTTTACCACTAAGACAAGAACTACAGTGTAGCTGTAATCTATAAATCTCCCCAATACAGCTTTCAGTAGTACTTATAAATTTAGAAAGTTCTGGTTCCTTGTATAAAATGGGCAATACATTACAATCAAGCTTCTCTGAACATAAAGCAGACCTTCTGAGAATGCACGGCATTTAATTTGGGGAAAGGAACACGAATCCTTTTCTCCAGTAAAAACAAAGCAAACTTAACAGAAGAGGAACTACTGAACTTCACAGCACTTCACGATCACTCTCAATGCTAATTCTCCCAAAGAGGTTTAAGTGGTGTGCCCAGAATACATAATTAGGGTAGCAGAGGGGTTGCTTTTTTCTATCACTTCATTACTTTGCATTCACTTCCTCCATTAGCAATACCTAGAAGCAGACCTGACAATTTAATGTCTAGCAACATACTTCTGAAAAAGCACCTCCCCCACTGCCACTAAAATGCTTCTTTCCAGCACTCGCTGCTTTGCAAAGACAAGCTGGCACGAAAGAGAGCTGCAAAATTCTTACAAAACTGTAGTGCTTTCCAGACATTTAAGAAATTCACTTTTTTTTTTTAAATGGCAGCACTCAAGACCGCTGGTGAAGGAAGCCAGTACAGAGTTTACCATTCCAAAGGCAGAAATAGTCTCACGTCATTTTTGCTGTTTTGATAAGAACAGAGTCAAAAGAAAGAAATCTGATTTGAAAAACATCCTTCTGTTTCCACGGTGCCACGCCAAGTTAGAGATTTTAATAGGCACTAGTCAGTCATTTACAGTACACAGGGTTCAGAGCTCCTGTGGAAAACTGTAAACTGCCTGAACTTGAGTGTGCCACTAAGGCTAGAGATTTTTATTGAGGTTGTGAATAGGACAAGCATGTCATTTACTGCCCCAAAACGTCCTCTGGCTTCTCACGGAAAAAAATAGTTACAATGAACCCTGATAAAAATTTACCTCCCTGTAAAAAAAATGAATGAGTTGGATCTAAATCCTGCTAATCAGACTGATATTCTGCTTTTTGTTTTGTGCTCGTTTCCTGTTTTTTTGTGGTTTTTGGTGGTTTTTTTTTGTTTTTTTCTTTTTTTTTAATACAGGACTCTGTCCTTAATCAGGACAATTTTATGCTTTGAGTGAAATGCAAACATTTTCCAGGATAACAGCTGGTTTTCATTTAAGAAAACTAATCTAGAAAGTTCCAGTGACACCTGTTCTCATAAATAACCACTTCTCTCCTCCTTGCAAATAGACAAGGGGTGGAACTAGATGATCTTTAAGGTCTCTTCCAGCCCATTCAATGATTTCCAGTTTTGAACAGGGGGACCTAATGGGCCAACCACCCCTCACCAGGCCTGAAGGAACAAGAGCTCAGCCATGTTTGGCACCTCACACCTCTCCCAGCCCCCTTTGCTAGTGGACAGCTCAAACAACAATGCCACAAGAAGTCACCCACCTTGCAGTTCTTGCCAGTGTAGCCCAAGGGACATATACACCTGTATGTGCCCAGGCTGTCCACACAGGTGCCCCTGTTGAGGCAAGGATGGGAGTCACACTCGTTGATTTCTGTCAGGCAGAAGGGTCCTGTAAACCCCAGCGGACACTGGCAGGTGAAGGAATTGATTCCATCCACACAAGTGCCTCCATTGAAACAGGAGCTGCAAGAGAGGAGGAAGAAAGGTAAGCTCAGACAAAATGCAATTAGCACAGAGACGAAAGAGAAGGCAAACATGACTGAAATAAGGGAGAAAAGCAGATAACAGGATCTTTTGATCACTGCTAACCTCTGGCTGAAGAAGCATAAATCAGAAAACAGCGAACCCAGGGGATTCCTCCAGCTCACTTTTACCTCAGCAGACCAAGAAAGTTACACAGGCTTTTAATGAGTCATGAGTGATGGATGTAACTTATTTAATGAAATCTTCCCAGCTTCAATGTGACTGCAAACAGCACCTCGTATGACTTGCTCAAACTGATAAATTTTATTATAAATTACAATTGTATTACAAATTATGAGAAACAAAACGATTTGCCTCTTTTCAAAATCTTCAAAGGAGTCGGGGGTATGGTTTCTCAAGGAAAAGGTTCATACAACATGCAAAACACAAGCATGTTCTTCACTGAAATTATGTGAAAGTATTGGTATTGCTAAATCCCTTCCTTCTCTTCTCATGAGAATCTTAAGTCCTGATTTGTAAAACTACTCATACATGCCCTGGCAGAATTCAGATCAAAGTAACTATCCCCCTCCCCCCGCAATCTTCTGATCATAAGAAATTCTGCCAGATTAGGTGTCCCAGGGAGAAGTGACTGGGAAAGTTTGGAGAATTGATGCCTCATGCAAAACTGACTCAGTTTTCCTTGTAAAGGAACTCCTGCTCCGCTGAGACTAACCCTAGATCAGACCTGAGATAATCAGTTTGATAAAGTACACAAACCAAATTCATGCCTGCTATCTGCTCTGTGCCCTGTCAAAGGGTATTTCCATGAGAGAAGCCACTGACTCACCTCCCTGAACTCACAGTGGAGAGAAGCAAGTTTTAAATATCGAAATTCTGACTGTGATTACAGTAGAGATGTTGACATTAACCTACTCATCAAACATTAAACTGCTTATCAGAGAAGATCCTCTGTCTTGGGGGCTGAATTCTATTTTAGAGAGAGAACCAACTCCCATTTATACTCATGGCAGAGCAGGGAAGAGAGAGGAGCCCCAACCACCTGGTGTGCTTCACCGAGACCAGGTACCAAAAGGAGAGGGCACTCTCCCATAGGCAGCTTCCCACACAACACGCGGAAGAATCATTTGACCCAAATTCAAATTTGCCAACAACCACTGTGCTCTTAAGCACAGCTCAGTAATTTTGGTTGAGAAGGTGTGACTGGTTTAGCTTGCCAGAGCCTTGAAAATTGCTACATCCCTAATTCATACCTGCAAGACTGGTTCCTGTAGTGACTGATAACAAAAACAAAAAACAGGATGAACCTCAAGGAAGAGCCAGGAGTTCTGCTAGAACACCCAGCATACTTCACTCCATTCAACAACTGTTGTGCAAATTAAACACACCCTCATCAGTGACACAATCCTGCTCTTAAGAAAAAGATATTAAAATACCTCCTCCTCAAATATCATTTCATAAAAGGTAGGAAAGATCTTTTCTATTTGTGCATAAAATACTTAAGAAAACCAAGAGTTTTGCATAATTTGTCTCTGGTAACTAGACTAGAACAGAGTGCTTCTTAATTTTTTTTTAACCATTGCAAGTTTTAAAGAAATTGTTAGAATTGTTTCCCATTTGAGAATCTGAAGTTACTTCCATCAATCCTAACAAAGCTTAAAATAAATATGCAGGCAGATGATGGAATCACATGTTTTACTCTCAAAGAGCTCTTAAAACTACCACATGAACCATTTATATAAGGACCAGCTGTTAAGCATTTTAACTGAGTTCCACACCTCCCCCTTTAGATGGACCTCAGGTTTTATCTCGACACGGCTAAACCACATCCAGCTTGTGAACATTAAAAGATCTCTGATGATGCAATCTTTCCAGTACAGAATTGAGTGGACTTAGTGTTTCTCCTGGTTTCTTCTTCATATTATTTGTTGTCAGCAACTCAGGACTAATTTATTTTTGCTGCCTTTCTAACAGTTGGCCATTGCTTCCATTTTTGCAGCTTTTGTATTTGTCAACAGAGTAACCATTCATAAGCAATTATTTCCCCTCCCCTATGTGATAAGGGTCTTATAAAAACATGAATTATTTGTATCTCAATAAGCTAGCATCTCTAACTGTTTTAACCTTTGTTAAATACTGTCACATTCATCCTGTAACGGAACCATTAAGAGAAGCTGAGGACCAGGCAACCATGTTTCAGCTAAGCCAGCTTTCCTTGCAGGAATCATAAGTGTGTTTGTGACTAATGGCAGGACAAGAGAATTCCCCTGCTCGAGCAGGACTGGCTCAAGGTCAGGAGCAGCCGGAGTGTGAAGGTGCCTCACCCACCTGTCAGTGCACTCGTCGATGTTGTTCTCGCAGTTGGTGCCCTCGAAGCCGGGCGGGCACTTGCAGGTGTAGCTGTTGACGTAGTGGGTGCAGGTGCCCCCGTTCCTGCACGGCTCGCTCAGACACTCGTTGGTGTCTGTCTGACATTTCTCCCCATGAAACCCAGGCAGGCAGATGCACGAGAAGGAGTTTACCCCATCCACGCACGAGGCTCCGTTCTGGCAGGGATCTAGGACAGAAGCATCACAGTGAGTGTTAAAATGGGTGATAGTGAAGGGCCAAGCCTAGAGCAGTTGTTTCTATGGGAAAAGAAATGAAAAAAGGCGTCACAAAGCCCAGAGTGTGCCAGAGTACCGACAAGTTTTTCCGAGCTACTTTGTGGAACAGGTAACTGCAAAGTATTATCAATAACAAATTTACCAGGAGGTGTGAATCAAGGCCAACCTTCAGGGCCTAAAGGTTTCTCTGCTGGAATTTGTTCAACAAAAATTCAAAGCCTCTTGGTTTATTATTTAACCAAAACCCAAAGCTTTTTGGTTTAAAATTCAAATGCTGCTTTTGTGACAGATGCCTACTGATACAATTAAAACGGAGCAGCAACTGTTTCTTCTTCCTTACAAACTTTTATTCGTCAGAGAACTCAGCACATTCTCTCTTTTCCAGACTCTGCTTAACACAAGAGAGAACTTGTGTGCTTAATTGTCAGCATGAAAGCAGTGCAGTCAAATCAAACATGCATGTGTATATTAGCACATATATGAGCACTTATGCGTTACTGAACGCTTGACATTTTTCCCAGCATCACAGACCGACTGGGGAAAGGCTGGCAGAAAAGCTCACAAACTCCTACACTACCTCGGATTCTCCTCAATCACTGCATTTCTTGATATTTTCTTTATCCCTGCCATGTTCTTGCTACTTTCATACCACTGTCTTTTGGTTTAAGCCATCCCCTACTACTGTATTACTTCTGCTTCCACAAGTACCAATCTGCCTGAAAGATTTCTGCCATTCAGTAATTTCTTCCTGCTTTTCTCCTTCCACTTTTGGATTTAAGACCCACATTCCTGAAGCCAGATTCCTTTTCTACTCTGCATTCCATAGAGCAAAAGCCTAATATATGAAGGCAGAGAGGGAAACTGGGAGGGGGGAGGAAAAAAGGAAGAAAGCAAGGGGGTTGAAAGATAGGTTACCAAGCCTTTTTTTGGATTTAGGACTAGTTTTAAGTACTACTAAAATATGAACTTGAAAATGCAAATAGACTCCACCAAAATTTTGCAGCTTATCGTAAGTATGGTAAGCTAAATCTGTTTACTGGGAAATGAAGAAAAGAAATGTGAAAGGCAATCAAAGCTCATTTATTGACTGAGAAATACGCTCACATGTTAAAAATTTGTATTATGAGACACACCTGCATCCATTTAAAGGTCATTTGACTACTGCAGAGAAAAAACACACTCAAAGCAGGACCCCTGGCAGCTATAAAATGTTGTGTCTGTGGCAGTCAGCCACGTATGAGTGAAGCCAAAAGCTGTGCATTAATTCTCTGTGCCACACATTTACTGACAGAAGAAGGAGACTCGGGTATCAACTTTTCAATAAGTTCCTGTAGTTGGAGGGTTTGTTTGCTTCATAGATTAAAGACATTTGGCTCAAGGCATGGAAGGTTTTTGTTATGCTAAATGAAATCAGCTGTGGCAGTAATGTGAAATGCTTCTTCAGCCTCATGGGTGTGCTGCCTAAGACAACATGGGGTGAATCTCGCAGCTCTCAGAACACTTCGGAGGAGGGAGAGAGATGTCCCAGCTGTTGAGGAGTGAACCGGGGAACGTTTTTATCTTCAGACACCCACACAAAACCTAACAGGACAGGCAATGATTTTGTTGGCTTCAGTAAGCAAAGCTCTGGGTCACTGCACCGTGACGCTTTTTGTGCTGTACCTGTTTGCTCAGAAAGAAGGAATCAAAAGCTCAGGGTGAGCCAGACACCTCAGAAGTTCTTTGAGCACGGCTGCTTTGGGGGCTCCCACGGTAACTTTTGCTAATAGACTTGTTTGGATCCCTCTCTACAGCAGTCATGAATTTACATTTCTTTTCCAATGCAAAGCACAATTTGCTAAGTTCACGCCTAAAGTCTTCAAAACTCCATTTTGGTTTTAAGCTGATAGTAAAAAATAGGGGGTTAGGGGGTTTTCTGTTTTGTTTTGGAGGGCTTGTTTTGAGTTTTTCCTGTTCATTTGGTTGTGTGTTTTTAAAGACTCAACCAATCTAAGAATTACAGCATTGTGAACTCCTCCAAGGTTTGATAAAGCACTTTTCAAATAGTAACAGATGAACTTTTAAACACGTGACATTTCTCAGGAGACTTTGATTTTATCTGCTGATGATATAGAATATGCCCAGTAAGAAAAAGAAGCTACTATGAATTCAGTTTCCTTTATAAACAGCAGTGTCAAGGACATGAAATTAATATTTGTTTTCTTGCAATTTGAGCTGTTTCAGTGCTCATAACTGTTTGGGCTACCCTGCCACAACTGATACCTATGCCAGAACAGAGGGCCTTCCTGCTGCTTAATTGGTTTTCAAACATGGAGTAACTGGAACTGCAACAGGACCCACTGTTCCCAGAATATTAATGTCAGACAGACATTTCAGGAAGGACTGCTGTACCCCAGATTCCCACCACACCTCAATCAAACTCAAGTTGAAATACAGGTAAGCCCTGCAGTGGCACTTGAGGGATTAAAATTTCAGGCAAATATAATTTTGCATTTAACAGCGCTTCTTATTAAAGTATGTAAACTCTAAGGACCTTTTCAAGTTAAGGATCTGGGAACAACAACTGCACTCAGGACACCGTGGTCCATTTCTAGCAGCCGAACATGATGGATTTTGACTACCTCAGACATCACAAAGCCGAAGTTTGGGGTTTTTTCTTTTGGCAAGAGACCATGAAAGACCATTCAGAATCTGTCAAACAGCAGCCAGCAAATTTATTTTTAGGAAAAACTGGAAAAGGCTGAGCAAGGTGATGATACCCACTTGACAGGCAGTCGTCGATGTTACTGTCACAGTCCCCTCCCGTGAAGCCAGGCCGACACTCACACAGGTAACTGCCCTGGATGTTGTGGCACAGAGCATGGTTTTTGCAGGGCTTGGAGAGACACTCATCAATGTCCACCGTGCATCTTTCCCCTGAAACGTGGAGAGTCCAAGGGTGAGACCCCACACAAAGCAATGGCCAAGAGGCTCAGTGCCAGCACTGCTCGGCACTGCAAGCACAACACGTTCCCCATCCGCTTTACCTTCCCAGCCAGGGGCACATTGGCAGGTGTAGCCCTCAGAGTCAGGAGATTCTTGGCAGATTCCCGAGTTCTCACAAGGATTAGGGGAACAAGGAGAAACCACCACCTGGCAGTTCACACCTGGAGAACAGAATGGGAAAAAGCAGAAGAATGTTCTGCTAAGAGTTTGCTGCTTCTTGGAAGAATGAACAAAGGGGTCGTAACTCACACGATTATCCCACACTGCAGTGGACAGCACTGCCACACATCAAAAAATTCCAGCAGAAGGAAAAGGAGAGCAGAGCACCCCTCATGGGCTCAGTGTAGAAGCAGCAATGGTCATTTTGAGTTTAATGCCCCTCCAATTTTCAGGGCATTTACGTAAATTTCATTATTTACAAAGAAAATTAAGCTAAGCTTCCAAGAGGACATTTCTTAATGAGTCCAAGCAAGGCTTAGACGAGCCCTTTTTAAGTGTTCCTCTACTGTATAATGACTACAGGAACTGACTGTAATTTAACTTCACACAGTCATGGCATTTCCCATCTCGATTACTATTTCCACAAAGTTTAATGAAAAGAAATGACACTGAAGGTGCAATGAAGTAAAAAGGGAAAAAAATAACAAATTTTCTCAGAATTTTCACCTTTGAATCCTTTTCTACAGGTACATCTGTATCCATTCAACAGATCCTCACAAGTTCCTCCATTCTGGCATGGGTTTGATTTACACTCATTCCCTTCTGTTGAACAGTAATCTCCTATCCAGCCTGGGTCGCAGACACACTTGTACCTTGAAAGACAAAACAGCAGTAATTTTAGAGCCTCTTGAAGTAACTCCTTTACCAGCTTCTCCTGCAGATTAGTTTTGGAGAGAAAACCAGAAGAACTCTCTTTAGAAGACCCCCAAGTTACTTTAGATTGCTTACCCCAGCTGTATAGTTTTGAAAATACTGAAAATAAACCCTCCCTTAAAACCACACTTCCCTCATTACAGTTTTCACAAAGTGTTCAGTCAACCAGCAATATTGTTTCTGCTTTGATAAGACCATCTCAACATATTCAAACAAAGACAGAAAAAAATTGAAAAAAAATAAAAAGTGGACAGGAACAATAGGTTCCAAAGATAACTAGACTGATTTAATACCAAATAGTGGTTTCAAATGAAAACAGCTGGCTGGGAGCAGGAGCAATCTTCTCCATCAGGTTTCAAAATCTGAAGTAGAGCACACCCCACCCGCATGACGTAGAAGCAGGGACTTGGTGAATCACCCTGGACTCAGGCCACACAACACACACTGGCCTCTCTCCCTGCCCTGCGAACACAGCTTCTTTTACCTGGCACAGGGGGAGGCGTACACGGGTATAAATGCAGATGACAGACAAGATGAACAAAAATCTGCTTTCCAAGCTTACAAGGAGGCTGAATTAGCAATAAAGGCAGCCTTCCTGCCAGCTCCAGGGAAAGTGCTGCATCCTGCCCTACAGAGCTACCTGCAGCAGCCAACCACTTCCATGCACAAGTGCTGACAACACTTCCCAGGATGCCGCACAGATTTGGGAGGCTATTCCATGTACGGTTGAGAACTTTCATAAACAAAACAACACAAGGCAGGACACAAAAAATCTATGTTGAAACACTAGCTGGTGAATGGAGGTCTACACCTTACTGTGATTGTGTCAGTGGCATCAGATAAACTGGGATCCTAATCTGAGAAATTAGAGGAAAATAGGAAGCTGGAAGTCTGGACGAAGCAAGAAACAATAATCCAGAAGGCAGCAGGTAGGTTTAACGAGTCCTTACCCAGTGGCGGTGTGTGTGCAGTTGCCATGCACACAGGGGTTGCTGAGGCAGCCATCTGCCTGGGCCTGGCAGTGGGGATGGTGGAAACCCTCGGGGCACACGCAGCGGAAGCCGTTCACCTCGTTGATACACGTGCCCCCGTTGTGGCAGGGGCTGGACGTGCACTCGTCGATGTCGGCGTTACAGCGGGGGCCTAGAGGGAGCAAACGGCGCTTACTGAGCAGCCTTTCTTAGAAGAGTGCTGGCTTTGCATGTCTGCAAGAGCACACACCGAGACACAGCTCAGGGAAGCCAAGGCAGCAGCATGGAGCTCACATGCCTCCGTGCTTTAACTCAAGCCAAGAGAAGCGTTTCTGAGAGATGCAGCACTTTCCTGTGCTTGGAAAACAGTATTTACACTCGGCAAGTATTTACAAACCATTCCAGAATCTCCACTAAAAATCACCCGTTAATATTGATTAGGAAAGCAAAAATCACTCAGCTGTATCATGCTTGCAACAAACCTCTTAAGCTCCACTTGTCGTAGCCCTGCTCCTGTGCTTTGAAGTACCTACCCTTTGAACAACCAATACTGCCCAAATGTCTGCAGTAAATACAGTTCTTGCGGTTTATTGCGCAAAAGGGGCTCTAAAAAGCACCGTTTCCTGTTTTGCCTGCCTCTGATTACGACTGCAAGATCCTTGAAGCAGTGACCAAAAGGTCTTGTGAGGCTGGAAAGCTAAACAGAGTGAATGATGCAGTGAGTTGAAAGCATTTTTAACAGAAGGAAACGACAAAGTAACAAGACCCCACTCCAAGCCAGCTCCTTAAAGACTGGAATATGCCAGTTCATCGTATTACAGAACTACTCTAACAGCGTAAGAGATCCAGCAGGATAACAAATATGGAATGCCAGCAACATGGGAAAGTGGTAGGCATGAGTGATCAGCATCATCCCTCATCTTACTCTGGGGACTAGAGAGTACCACCATGCCAAAGCCAATGGAAGGAAGGAAGGAAGGAAGGAGCATCAGGAGTTTAGGAAGACCCCAAGAGAAAAGCACAAGACACATAAAGCCCTTTAGTGCTCTTTCTAATGCATTTCAGATCCAGTCTAATTGGAATCATTCAGTAATAAACAGTAATAAACGTGATGAGAAGGCTGTAATAAACAGTACCAACTGCCTCACCATAATTATTTTGTATTACCCTACATGGCTCAAAACACAAATACCCTCATAAACAGTGGTAAGATGTGCTTTAGCCATCAGAAATAGTCCTGATGTTGACTCACAGTTCTAAACACGGATCCAGAGGTGTCTAATCACTTCTTTTTTCAGCCCCACTTACACTCTACCAGAGAAATTTTGTAGTTTAAAAAGAAAACAGCACAGACCATGTTATGACAGAGAAGTACTGAAAAAATCATGTTATTCATCTGAAGACTTCAGAGCGGGAAGCAACTCATGAGAACACCAAGTTAATGCTCTGATCTCACAGAAACAGAAATACTGTTCATGGTCAAAGCCCAAGGTAGAGCCTAATCAAACACCTCTCCATATTGTCCACAATCTCTCTGTCCCTGGAAAGAGGCTGTAAATAATAAACCGAAGTCACGTGGGTTTATTTGTTATAAAACCAAGAACCATGAATTGGACTTAATTACCTAACAAGAATGGCATTTCACAGCACAGATTAAGCCATTTTTCTGCCCGGTAGAACTGGCTGTAATGTAAGATGCTAAGATCCAAAGATTAGAAGGATTTACTGAGATACCAACTGAGTCCCTTGCAGTCAGTATGCAAAGCACAGCTTCCCTGGCTACTCGGAAAACTATCTTCAAAACAATTCAGAGCTCTTGGTAGCTGACTTTACCTGTAAATCCAGGTTTGCAGGCGCAGTTGTAGCGATTAATGCCATCAATACAGTCCCCATGAATGCACGGGTTACTGGCACAGTCATCAAAGTTATTTTCACAGTTTACTCCTGGATTAAAAAAAAAAAAANNNGGGAGAGTTAGAGGAATAAGGAGGGTAAATTTTACAAAGAAGGCAACAAAACTATTTTCCCAAAACAGCCAAATTAAGAATCATTCCACGTGCTTCAAAGTCACATTGGGAGCAACTTAAACAGGTGATGAAGCAGAAGCACTGCAACACCAAGGAATGTCACCCGAGCCACTGGGTGCTGACTGAATATTACCTGGACTTGTGCTAAATATTTAAACAAAGGAATAAACATTTTGAACACTATGCCTAATTTTTCTGCAGGCCTGATTTTTTTGGAGCAAAGAGGAAGCGAATTCTCCCAAGATCAGTTGCAGCACCAGTGAGGGTTAGGCAATCCACACAAACACACCAAAGTTCAGCAAGGAAAAGCAATGTGAAAATGATACTCTCATACCATAATCTGTCTCACATTTAGCACACATAAGAAATAATTGCACGTTTGAATTCTGCTTGAATCCAAGCCCTCCACTTGTGTTTTAGCACACACCAGAGCACACACAAGAAATAATTACATGCTTGAATTCAAGCCTTCCACTTGTGTTTCACATACCTGAGGTGCCCAGCAAGCAGTTGCACTGGTAGCCATTGACCAGGTCGATGCAGCGCCCTTGATGGAGGCAGGGATTGCTGTGGCACTCATCTATCTGCTCACTGCAGATGGCACCCATGTAGCCAGGATTGCAGATACACGTGTAGGAATCAATGCCATCCTGGCACTCCCCGTGGTGGCAAGGGTCAGGATCACAGTTGTTGATATTCTCCTCACACAGAAGGCCAGTAAAACCTGAGGAAAAACCACGAGCAGGAGTAAGTAAGGAGTTTACTGGTAGGATGCTGCAGTGAACGTAATGCAGGTATAGAAAGAATTGTATCAAGGATCAGCAAAGTGGTAGAGAGCACAAAGGGTAACTGGGCACCTCAGCTGCATTTCCAGCCCTGGAACACAACACTCTCCACTGTTCACAGCATTACAGAACAACATCATGCACGGAGAACCCTGGCACTGGAAGAGGTCACCTTCAGTTTATTTGGAACAGCAGCCATGAGAGGAAACGTGTAAATCTCCCTCAGAAATATTTACTTGGATCCGAATAAACTATCTGAAGGCACACTCCTGCCGTTATTTCCTCTACACAGCAACAGGGGGACAGAGCAGGACTGACCTTGTTAGAATGAGACATTACTGCAAAGATGCTGCTGCAGCCTTCCCAAGGGAACTGCCCTGGCTCACACCAAAGCTTCTGCAGCTCTGCTTGTTAGAAAGTTTCTTCCTTCTTTCACTGGGACACTTTTCAGTAACTGCAATCAAGCAAACCGAACTGCAAACTTACTGAGGGTTGCATGCAACCTCTTGGTTAGGATCAATGAAACAAGCAACGATTTGGCCTGTTTCATTCTGCTTCAGCTGGGAAACATCCTGAGCAACAGAGAAGGACAAAACCTATGCACAAAAAGGGCTAAAGGGTTCAGGAAGCTAAGAGCAGCAAACAACGCCCTCAAGAGCCCTGCTCTCTGTGATGTAGCAGAGGACAAGGGACAGGGACAATTTCAAATAAATGGTTTTCAGAGCTGAGGTTTTGGAGGAACAGCTCACCCTGCCTTCCAGCAGCCAAATATCAGGAAGGCAGAACTTGAAATTTCAAGACACCAACTGGAGACGGATACAAACCAAGCTGCGGGGAATTTCAACAGCTGAAGAGTGGTTCTCACCTGAGTATTACAAGTGGATAAGAGGCTCCCCATTTTTCATACAGGTTTGTGGTTATTTCTGTGGTCAAACATACCAGGTGACGGCTAACATTTCCAAGGTCTGCGAACGTATGCTTGAATGAATGGGTGTGGAAGTGGGTGGGGAGAGGGAAGGGAAGCTAGTTAGAGAGATGGATATAAAAAGATGTTAGGGAATAAGATGATATTAGGGAAGGAGGGAAAACAAACAGATAAAGGGACAAATGGTGGCAGAGGGGGGGAAAAAAAAAAGAGGGCAGGGACAAATAAAAGAGGAAAGACCTGAAACAACCCAGGAAAAGAAAAGCCATGATCTACCACTGGGAAGGAGAAGTGGAATAATGCCAGAAGGGAAAGAAAAGACAAAAAGCAAGCAGTAAATAGAGCTATCTGTACAGCATTTGGCCAAAAATTTTGCAGTTTTCAATCACGTCGGCATCTGGCGACTACCATTCAGGGAACACATCACTCATATTATGAGATTAGCAGAGCAAGAACATACTCAAACATTATTGTCCAGCAACTGACCTGCCCCCATGAAGAATTCCATATTTCAGTCTTACAGAAGGCTGTCAATATTAAATATAATACTTAGCATACGTTCATTCAAAAGCCATTACCTTGCCTGCCATTGTAGCTCAACTGAGCCACTTAGAGATCACGAATATTTCTGGATCTCTTAACTGAACATACCTCACCACAACATGATTTCTCTCTTTGCAGCCAAGAGCTAGACTAGGAAAAAACATTTGAATATAGAATATGAGAGTCCTTCAGACAGGATGAAAAACTGCCCTAGTACAGAGTCCCTCTTCCATTTTCAGTCAAAGATTTAACCAAGGATTTTACTGAGAGCTGCTGCTTCGGTAACATGCATTTGGTTGCTTTCAGCCTGAAAATGCTCCATACATAGTTTGCCTTCATGGAAGCAATTGTCTTTCCTCCTCAGGTGGGATATCTAGAATGAGGTGATTTATGCAATTTTAGTGTCAAATTCAGAACTTGCTGTTCAAGGCACAGCTTTCCACATTGTCTTCCTCTACACGACCCAAAACTCACCCAGGCCTGATAAGCTCTGCATCCTCAGTGAATGAAACCAACCAGAATACAAACCAGCTCGAGAAAGACTAAAACAGTTTCCAAGTTTGGAGAAGATTTGAGCTTTTCCTTCTTTTTGCAAGTGTCTACTTAGTTTGTCACATGAAGTACTCAAAAGGAAAATTCTGACCAGCATTACTCCTCTCCTGGTCAGAACTACTGCATTCTCCTTCTTCCAACAAATTTAATGCCTCTTCAGGAACTTTGCGAATGGTGGAGACCACGTGTGAGAAAAGCCAGACTATATTTAGGCTAATTTCTGCTACATTCTGCAGTGAAGTAAAATTTGCCTTAACAATTTCATTATTGGAATGATTCGAAGTGAGTAAAGTTGCACATAAATCCCTCACTGCGCATTACTGGGACTAAGATAGCTCCAGGAACTGTTCAGCTCCTTCCCTAATGGAAGAGCTAAAGCCAAGGCATTTCAGACCTGAATCTGTACCATGAGCAGTGTATCAGGCACCATTAACTGAAAGCAACCCAGAGTAGCTCCTTACTGAGAATTAGAATAGAACAGCTCTGAACCCTCCTATTTGACCAGATGTAAAAAATAAAGATAAAAACACATCTACATCACTCCTGGAGGTATGAAGATAAGAAAATCCTATAATTAAACCTGACGCTTCTGAATATGCAATTCACCAGGCATTAAAAAAAAACACCTGAGTTCTGGCCACAGCTCTATCAAAATTTCTGTGTGATACCTGAAAAATCATTTCAGTTACTCTCTAGCAGGCAGCTACCGAGTGGAATTTCTTCCACAACTGCATTTCAGTCTTAGCCTTTTGACATAAAATAGCCCCTTGCAACAGAAATCAGAATGCACAGTAGCACTGCTCTGTCCATCTCTTGCTTTTCAACTGCACATGATATAATCTGACCTGGAGAAAGGAAGGCAAACCACAGATACAAGCCTTCACGCTGATGTTTTTCCACATGTGGATTCCATAGCTAATACAGAAGAAGCTGTCATCTTCTGGGAAGCAAAAGATGGTGCTGAAAGAGGGAGGCCAGAACTCCCATCAACTGTGAACTTAACTGCCACAAGTGAAAGGCTTTCTCTACTTAAATACTATTCCCTGCACAAAGGCGTGGACAAAGCCCTGCAACAAACAAGCATCATTTCAGAGAAAGAAAGAACAAACACTGACATCTTTGTGAGCAGCCTTTCATGTGTTTAGGTTACACGTTCTCTCCGGCCAGGGGCTCTGAACACAAGACTGACCTGTGGCACACTGGCACTCGTAGCCATTGGGGTGGTCAATACATTTGGCTCCATTGAGGCACGGCGTGCTGGAACAGTCGTCTATGTCAATCTGACACACGGCACCGCTGAATCCTGAGAGGCACAGAAACAGAGGGAAGTCACTGGAAGGAGTTCATCCAGACAGCTGCTCTGTCAGGAACTACCTATTGGCAAACCCTCAAACCCACCCAAACATAAGCTCAGCAGATCTACATTCAATGGCATCATTAAGCACAACACACCACGCCCTGGGTGGATTGGAGGATTGGCTCCTCGTCCAACCCACCCTCCGAAGGTTCTGTCTTCCAGGTCAAAGGAGCATCAGCTTGAACACTGAGATGGCCAAGTCAAACGGAAATAAAGCAGATGGAGCCCAAGTGGTGTCCACCACCGGACAGTTATGCCTGCCTGTAAAACTGAGAGCCCACCAATAAAAACCTTTGAGGCAATCAAAGCAGCTAGCTAAAAATTAAATACCAGTGCACACATCACTAGAGCCTTCAGACTGGAATTACTGCAGCAGTATGGAATGTGGTAAAATATAGCACTGGAACTTTCAATACAGTTCTTGAAAGAGTTAACTAAGTATTGACAGGTGATGTCAGGTGATGCAGATCCTTGGGCAGTTTGATTAAAAAAATTTAAAAACCATCAGGAATTCTTCTTGGAAGAAGGAACCAAACAAGAGCCTTAACATCATTAGTCAATAAGAAGGGATGCAGAGCAGTCACGTATATTCCGAACTTGAAATTTTTTGTAAGCCATGAAGAAAACAAGTGATGTTCATCTACAGTTAACATTGGTCCCTCAGCTCAGCTCTTTTCCTTTTCTAGTGAAGCCCAATTCATCTCACTCCTCATGCAAGCAGCATAAACTATACTGATGCAAAACCAGCTTCTGCCTAAAAACCTCAGAAAAGTGTGCAGGGGGCCTGATCTCTAAAATGTGCTGAGTATCTCACTACAATTTCCACAACAACAGAAGCCCATGTCGCCAGCTGCCCTTTTAGATGAGGCGTCCAGCTGCGTGTTTGTCTGTGCTTACCCAGTCACAATATGAATGCAACCAATATGAAATTATTCTGATTTAATAGTAATTGCAACTCACTCAAACAGGTGCTGCCCTAAGAACAACAGAAACTCACAACAAACTCACAAACATATCACCCACAACATCTGTGCAGTTCTGGGTAGGGTGAGGCAGGAAAAGCTTCCAGAAATAAGAACTCACCGGGAGGACAGACACAGAGGAAGCGGTTGACTTTATCAAGACATACTCCATTGTTCACACAGGGATTACTCAGACATTCATCAATATCTTCTTCACAGTGAACTCCTTTAAAACCTGTTAAAAAATAAAAATAAATAAGAAGAGGTGACTGAAGGCTGTAGAAAGTGCCCTTGAGAGTATAACTGCCCCTTTTACCAGTGCTGAAAGTCCAGGCAGAGTTTCATTGCAAGTTTGCAGTCTGGACAGAAACTGTGAGGAAAGAATATACTCCAGAGGTTAAAAAGGGATGTTGATTGTGCAGGTTTCACTGTTGCTGAAGATGCTTACCTAACCAGCAACAGCAGAAGTCTATGCTGAATTCACATCTAATGTTTTCTTCCCCTTGAGAAGGGGTTATGTTAATTATTTTGTAAAAGGTGTATTAACAAACACAACAGACAGTTTTAGCTTAAGGGCTTTTAGCTAAAGGCAGAGTACAAGAAAAACTGGAACTAGCATTCCACCTTTCAAGACATATTATACATCAATAAAAACTCATTTATTATATTAATAAAAATTCATTGTAATTGTCATGGTATCACCTGATCACCTGCAGGGGTCACAATTCTTTATTTATATTTATGTTTTTAGTATTTTATAAGTCTGTGCAACTGGCAACTTGCATCCTTTTTTTTTTCCACCACTTTCTATCAGAGTGCAAAACAGAAGACTAACATTGGTCATTGGTTACGTTGGCCATGCAAATTTTACATGCACAATTTCAATCTAGTAGCTTTTTTTTTTTTTTTACAGTGACTTCCTCAGTTCAATGGGAGCTTGCATTATTTGGGGCATTTTAAGCAAAGAAAAACCCCAAACACCATTATTCAAAATCATATGCATACCTCAAAACACAGTCACTCTTTTAAAGGTTGCACCTGCTTTGATTTCTCAACGAGAAGACCCTGCACATGCACTTTACCAGGTATAGTAACAAATAGGGCCACACATACTCAGCTCAGAAGGCTGACTTCCTTCTCCGATGCAGAGATTGGTTTCTTTCTCAGCCCTCTAATTGCTTTCTCCCTCCCACACACAAATGCCAGGTCCTCCTGGCTGGTGCCACCACAGCAGGCTCTCTCTCACCATTTAGCCTCACCCCTTTGCAGCTTTGTGTTCCACCTCAGCAGAGCTGGCAGCTCTCCCTGAGCTCTGCCTTCTGGTTTCTTTCTGTGCTGGAAGTCCCGTCTTTGTCAGAAACTCCCCTCACCTGGCATACAGAGACACGTGAACCCTCCGATTTTATCCAGGCAGGTGGCATCGTTCTGGCATGGGTTTGAGTGGCACTCGTTGATGTCCATCTCACAGCGAGGTCCTGTGTAGCCCTTCAAGCACTCACAGTGGAAAGAGCCCTCTGTGTTGACACATTTCCCGGCGTGTTCACACGGATTGCTGTTTGCTGCAAGAAAAGCACAGACGTGCGTGCGTCAAAACCTCTCCTCAGAGCAGGAAAGCCACAGCATTCCTTATTAGTCATGGTCTTTTCCAGCGGGCATTCCCTTCTGGCAAGTAATATTGGGGAAAGACTGTTCATCCTTCTGGGGAAAGGCAACTGAAGAAAACAGTGGCAGTTACTTGCCTGTCAGAGGCAAAAAGGAGGATTGCTGTCACCATCAGGGACCAGAGGACTAACTCTGCTTCACATTGCTAATGACTGTTCTTAAGGGAAAAGTATCAGCTAGCATGGATTGGAGAACTAATGGTGTTTTCAAGGCCTTATTTCCAGATCACATTTTACGTTTACTTCATTCCTGAGGCTGACAAGATGCCGCCACAGCCACAAAACAACCAAGCCGGTCCTTTTTGTGTTTTCAGAAAGGAACAGCACCCTTGTGCAAGGCAGACTGAGGAACAAAATTCAAAGGAGTGCTTCTTTCCAACCCTTCCGTGAGTGCTGGTTAGGCATTACCTTCACGCATCACACTCTAGAAGCATGAACGAGCACTTACAAAACCGTAAGTAAGTCTGTAAGAGTCCAGTTAATCCCCAAAACAACACAACAGCATGCTATCAGAGAACTACAGCTTTAAAAGCCCACGTGGTCACCAATCTTGGAGAGCACTCAAAAGATCCAGCCATATTCTGGCTGTCAAACAGCCTTGATATATTTTTACCAAGGCCGTAGCTGCAACAGCTCCCACATGAACCGCAGTGCTTTCATTGTACCCTGCAGTTCTAAGGGACAGCTTAATTATCACAACAGTTTGCATGCACTCCCCACACAGTGCTAAAGCCCTTCTTGCACAAGGAAGAATGGTTAAGCATCTCGCTGCTTTTCATATTCCAGTTCAAACACGGACAACTATTCTGGCTCGGCCCTTTGCCCCAGGTTTCACACAAGGTTTAAAATGCATCTAAAGACGCTGAAATGAAAGGAGGAGAGCACGAAAGGAGTCCCAGGTATGTGGAAAAGCTACGACAAGATGTGTACTCTTGCACTCACAGAGAGCAAATAGAAACTCACCCATTGCACATTCATCCACATCCTCAGTGCAGTCTGCTCCCTTATGGCCTTGGGGACAGGTGCAGATGTAGTTTCCATTCACAGGGTTGGTGTCACACAGAGCACCTTTCTGGCATGGATTGCTAACACAGGCATCATCCAAGTGGCACAGAAGACCTAAAGAAATATCCAAGAGTTTATTGAAATAGAGAGATGCAACAGTCAGACTGTATTTTTCATAAATTCCATGTCCTGATATTTCAAATAGAGACTCTCACAGCTAGAAACTTGAGCAATATCTTACAGGCTTGAGCCTATGAACTAGGGAATTCATCACATGTTTATAGAACATTATATTTAAATACAAATTCTGTTACTTTAGAAATGTCTCCAGTACTTCTGAAACAGGAAAATAGCTGACCATTATCAAAATCTCACCCTTGGAGCAGTTAACTAGCTCTTCTCTCAAACCAGCATGATAATTTTTCTGACAGCTGAAAAGGTGCACATGAAGCTCACTTTAATTCAGATATGCATATCACTTTTATTTCCATGCAGTTAAGAGACACAATTTCACCTAACCTTAACCAGAAAATTTTCCACTATACCAGTGAGGATGCCCAGATGCTGACACAATCACATAAAAATATCTAAATTTGCCTCCCGGATTCATACAATTATTATAAAGGGCATAGAGCAAGTCACGCTCATGTGCAACTTCTCAAGCAAATACAGATTCTGCTAAGGGCTAGAAAAAGATCTTTCCTTGCAACCTAAACTCTAATAAGTTTGTCTCTTAGCCTGGTACAAATACTTCTTTGTCCCAGGCTCTAGGGGTTTAACAGCTCTTTGCTCAAGGACAGTGCTTTTCCTTCTGGTGGCGAAGTGCGTGAAACAAACACACCGTTTTAAACAAGTGCATAAACTCCGGGAAGCAGCTCCCGGGCTCATGCACGTTTTGTGCCCTCACCTGCCTTTCCCTCTGGACAAATGCAGGAGAAGGAAGCCACCCTGTCGATGCAGGTGGAGCCGTTGGCACAGGAGGCAGTGAAGCAGTCGTCGATGTTCTTGCTGCAGTCGTCCCCGCTCCAGCCGTTGACGCAGACACAGGCATAGCCCCCGTTGTGGTTGGTGCAGGTGCCCCCGTTCTGGCAGGCATTGGGCTGGAGCTGGCATTCATCCACATCCTCCGTGCAAAACTGGCCTGGGGCACAGAAACGGGCAGGTTTATTGGCACTTCGGATGCTCAGACTCAAGGAGGTTCTTGCAGAGACAACATGACCAAAGGGAAAGCTGCGGTCCCCTGATTGCTGCTCCTTAATTCCAGCACACTTGAGGGCCATAACTTCCACAACACTGTCATCAAATCAGGCAAAGACAACCAGCATCCCTAAACAACTCCAAAGCAGGAGCTGGGCTGCAAATGACTTGAAAGAGAGTGACTTTAAAAAGAATCACTTTTAAAGGGTGCAATGTGAGAGCCAGCAGGCAGCCTGTAGCATATTGGAGATACATCTGCAAGGAGGAGAGAAGCAAAAGAAATGAAGGGCTGCCTACAGGGCAGCCAGAGGGACTAAGAGAAAAGATGGCGTGACATGAAAATTTTGGCCAAAGGAGTATCAACAGGCCAGGAGCAAGACAACACTTGCCAGGAGAGCATAATTCTTTCCTATATAATTATTCAATGATGATTACTCGGTGAGGAAGAATAGAAAATTCTTAAAACTCTTCCACCTGAAATACTAATTTTCCTTGCCCCAGGTATTGTACAGACAACCACAAATACTTGGGGGTTTCTTAGTTGTTGAGAGGCTACCATGTTTGTTTTTTTTAGTAGCAAAACAAATAATCTAAAAATGTTCTTATGACTGGAAATACTAGAGAGAAGAAAACAAATGTACACCCTCTCAGGGAGATTTAAGGAAAAGGGCCAGAGGACTAGTAAGTATGAAATAATTTTCAAAAGATGCTGAACTTTACAGTCGCATTTATGGAAAGCTCTGCAATTCACATTTAGTGAAGTTTTTTGGGGTTTTTTTGCTGAAATCCATCTTGCTTTGACATCAAAATCTGGAGAACCTACCACTTGCAATAATATTTTGCTTCAACAGTTATTCATCTTCCCCATTAAAGTTGCACAGTTTACTTCTAAGCCAAAACTGTTTAGCTGAAGTTTCAAGTCACTTTGAGTTTCCTGAACAGATAAAACCTCATGAGCACCAGCTCATTTCTTCCCAGGCTGGCATATGGGTACACATATGTGACCACAGAGTACTGGTCACAGTCCATAATCTTGATAAACTATCTCTCTCCTTTCAGTTACATTAAAAACTCTCTAAGCACTGAAAGCTTGCCCTTTTTTTTTTAACACTTCTTGGTAACTCGCTTTTGCCACCCTTCCTAAAACATTCATAGCATGCACACAGCATCAGAAGATGGCCCTTTATCAGAGACTAAAATTCGATTTTTTTGATGTGACCTTCCCCTCTTCCCCAGCTGACATCATCTCCTCTGTCACTGGATTCCAGCAGCTTTGCGTTATTTGGGTCAAGGCTCTTTAATAAATGTGCTTTTACCACAAGATTTCTCTTCTCCAGCTACTCTATCTGCTGCACATTTACATTTGCATGGAATTCCCCTTGTATTCCAAGAATAAGAAATTCAAGAGCAGGCCACAGGTCTTCTCTGCCAATGCACCTGGCCTCCAGTTTACTTAGGCTTGCCAAATTAAAAATACTTATTAGATGTTGATAAGTCACGTTGTTTATTAACGCCCCAGAAATAACGATGCGAGAGCACAGACACACCCTCCTCCAATACACCAAACTGAAACAGTCACCACGAGCAGGAATCTCAAAATGTCCAAACTTAACCGTCTCCATCAACTATACTCATGATTCCCTTTTGTTTTTTCAAAGCACTTAGATAAATCCTAGCTTTCGATCACATGAGACTTGGATTTCTTTTTTTCCTCTTAGGGGCAAAAAAATAAAATTGCTATTAAAAAATAAGTTCCACAAGCATGTTCCGTGCATATGTTCCATTCTTTGGTAGGGCTACTTCAAAACAGTAATTTTATCACGTGAAAAACCATAACAAAATTTTGACAGTAATGATAATTACAGTAGAGTTTTCAGAATTAATCTTCAATTCCCGGTTTGCTGAGTGAAACAGTTGGGGAGAACTCGAACCCTTGCTATCATTATCTGTAAAACACCTCTGTGCATTATGAACAAACCGACTATGCATTTGTCACACTAGAAGTGGTTTGTTCAGGAGCTTTCAGTGTTGTGTTATCAGTGGCCACCCTGAAAGCAGCCAGTGAGCTGGGGCTGGTTCTGAGCAGTCACGCGTATCTTGCAGCTCAACACAATCGACTTCCTTCAAGAAAAAATAATCGAGACATTATTTGCTTATTATAAAAGTGATTTTCCTTCTGTTCTTGGAGGGGGCCCAGCCCAGATCAAAGGACGCCCTCTCTGAGGAACCCTCGCAGCGCTCACATCCTTTTGGCTCAGCCAGTCTGAGCTGCTGCCACCAAAGTGTGAAGAGGTTTCAGCCACACCACAACGTGGTGCCTCCCAAAAAAATCATTTGCCTTTTGACTGGCTGAACACCACTCAACACATGAAATACAACGTAACTCATTATATGAAATACAACACTCTCTGGGCTTTCAGCAAGGGTGATTGAGCGTGGGAGTACATGCTTTTAATTTGCATATTCTTTGCTGTTGGGGGACTTTTTTTGTTGTTGTGATTTTTTTTTAAGCAAAGATGGACTAACTAATCTCCCATATAAACTATCAGGGCTTGGTTCTGACTTCCCATTTCAAGTGTCACTAGTAATACCAACACTTAGGACTTTTTTTAGGTTTTTTTTTTTACTATTACTCACCCTCTGCTTCTAGAAGGGACACTATCAAGTGACATCATTGATGGCCTTGCAATAACCCTATGTCCTCAGCTATTTCATTTTTTGCAGCCCTAAACTAAAACAAACTTTTAAAAGGTCTATCAATGCCTCCTCAAGAGAAGAAAAATACAGAGTTTAAACTTCTTCAAGCAGTTGAACTGTATTTTAAAGACATAGCACATTTGAGCTCCTTGAATCTGGTCCTAACTTGGCTTCTCCAATTTATAATGCCCCTTTTGCAATACAATTGTATTTGTGTTTAATTATGAATATGAATCAGAGCTCCAGCTTAATGCAGTTTGTTTTAAAAACAAAGGAAATTCAATTCAATCTATTAAGAGGCATAAATTAACAACTAACTACTGCTTTTTGCTACTGTGTATTTCAATAAAAAGACCTTGTTCTTAATTGAAGACTTCTCTCTGCCAGGTGAGTTAGATTTAAAACCAAATAAGATGAGTTCTCTGAAACAATTTACTCATGGGATGCTGCTTTGACTTAACTGTAACAGAATAAATATATTTATTTGTAGCCACGTAGCAGGCAAGCTTGTTTTCTGCTTGTTAAGAATTTTAGGAAGAATCAAGTCTTTCATTCGCAGAACAGAAATTCAACTTCCAAGGGCAAAGTCCATTGTGGATTGTACAAACTGCACAGTGTAAGACACACGCCTATAACCCAAGCAACTTCTGAATGCTACAACTACTGGATGTTAATTCATCTAGCTGCGAGTTTGTGCAGGTATTTCTTTCTCTTGTGCTCTCGCTAGTTTCAATTATGTTTCTAAAAGACACATAGTAAACACAGGCTGAACTAGTGAAGTGTGAATACACTGCCAGCACAATATTTTGATGGAAATGTGGAAACATACACATAAAAGACAACAAGAAAGGAAACACAATTTACTCCAAGAAGGTAATGAAAACCTAGCCTGACCTTGATATTTGCAGACCCTGGGAAATCAGTAAAATGCCGACTCAGATTCTAAGTGACCTTGCACAAAGTAAACAGCTAGTCTGTGTGGTATTTCAAAATTGAAAACTAGAAGTAGAAAAAGGGAACAGCCTTCAACTCTTAGCACTTTTTGCCCACTATGAAACTAAGTTACTTCCTGCATATTTCCCCTCAGAAAAGCCATATGGAGTAAGTCAGACATGTTTGCTGCTTTGATTGCTCCCATCTTCAGAGCCTCAGGAACTGCAAGGAACTCCAGGAGCTTCTCTTTTGGCAGACACAGGGTTCAAGGCCTCCCTCAAGTAGTTATACCAGATCTCATTAGTGAGAAACAACCAGCCATTCTCCTTCTTTATATCAGAACGAAAATAAAGCCTGATTTATACAGGTAAAGCAACACACAAAATAAGAACGATCCCACACAGAAAGGGAGGAGCATTAGCTTGGACAAGCCAAGCAGTGAAACATTCATCCTAGAAAGCAGCACCAGACATTTCCAAAAGCCGACCCTACAAACCTTAGAGGGCTTGCATCAACCTCAATTCCAACTGCATTGATCCTGTAGCTGAATGCAGGACCTTCAGACAGTTCACTCAGAGGACTTCATCTTTGGCAAACAGACTTTCCATAAAGGGGAACATTTTCTTGGCCTCTTAACAGCAGGAAAGTCTCCTGATGCACAGCTGGAGTATCAGAGGCTAAAGCTCCTGACAACAGATCTAATACAGTTTAATCACTAAAAACATTTTGTAGGGCAAAGGGTACAAATACTTTCCTGTGCCTTGAAAAAAAATTCAGTTCCCAGTTCCTTGAAAACTGAGCTGGGGGGAGATGGCAATATCCCATTTCTCTCAAAATCACGACCACCCCAATACTGGGCTCAGACTGAACTGGAAGTCAGAATATCTTACAAGTTCAGTGATACTGAAAAGGCGACTTGGTGAGAATCACAGACTAGCCCTCACAGTCTTAAGAGACTCACTGGAAGGGGAGCATAGGGTTTCAAGGAGCTTTTATGCCATCATCCACTCAGTAGCTCAAGAAGTTTGTCACTTATCTCAGACACAGTACACAGGGAAGATGTCACTAGCTCTCCTGAAAGGGCTACCTGGGAACTATAAACCACATCCAGACAAAAACTCTTTGAAAGAGCAGTTTAATTCACAAAGTATTCCAAAGATCGCTGTACGGGTTTTGAATACAACCAGCGTAGCCCAAAAAAGCATGGCTCATTAGAACTGTTTGCACTTTTAATCCAAGTTTCAAAGGACTACTAAGTGAGAAGGTGAACAGCATCTTATCAAGACTCAGAAGGGGCTAAGAGATAAGGAACAGTATTTGTATAAATGACTAAATGTAGTTGTGGCAGAAGGTCATCAGTGCCACACTCCAAAGGACCGTGCAGTTTCTTCTCCTCTCTAACCACACGTGTGTATATTCAGGATGCCAGCTGGCAGGCCACATCTGGCTGGGGAAGGGCATTCCTCTGTCCAGTTCTATCTTGTAACATAACAAAAATGTCTTGACACTGTAACCCAACATGCATCCATCAGCTCAAAGCTCAGTTTCCTCCTGCTCCTGGGTGAGCCTCCTCAGCAAACAAAGGGGAAAAACTGCATGGAACCACTGAGCCTTCTAGGAAAATGGTATCTATGAAAAATACTTCAGCTCCCATCTTTTTGAATTGCGTATTTGTAAAAGCATTCAGTTCAATCTTTAACCCACAGAATTATCCATACTCCTTGAAACAGTTCAGCAACAATTAACACATACAGGCACCGGAGTGTCTAATTAATGACCTAGAAGGTGATGAAACACAAGGCCGCTTTAACAAAATAACATTTATATTTTCCACGAGGAAAACAGGGATTTCAGACAGATTCAACCAAGCGAGGCTCCTGGGCAGTGCAACAGCAGGCAAGGCCTGAGGCACAAATGCCAAGCAAAATACAAAGACAAACAGGCTTGCTGCAGAAGGTTTGGGTTAGGCACTCCTTGAGGAAACACCAGCTTCCCTAGAAGAGCTCAGCAGGGACCTCAGCTCAATCACAGCTTTAATCAACAGAATAAACACCGCTGAGCAGACATTTGACTGCAAGGAACAATAACTAATGCAAACACTCGTTGTGCAATGGCACAGCCGAAGTCAGGAATACATTTTGCAGTACTGAAGCCACCATCTCTGAACAAAAAAGAGGTAGAGTTCACAGTCTGACAGACCAATGGAGAGAAGAACTTCCTAGGAGACTTTTATAAAGGAATTGCTAGCCACAAAGGGAGAAAGAGAGCTAATAAAGAGTATAATACATCAGTTATTGCAGGGAAGATACAGCACAAGGCAAAGTCTACAAAAGAAAATATTTGATAGTTTACACAGTTTGCTTTATTGACACTAGGTATCTCAAAGCAGAGAACTGCAAACTTCTCTGAAAGAGGCAACACCTTTATCCAGACCAAAATGTCCTAAGCAATAAACAGGCAATACTGAAAGGGATCTCAAGTGTGATGCCCAGACCACATCCAAATTCTAAACCCTTCAACGAAGTAATCTGCACAGCTCCCTGCAGGCAAACCAGCAAATAAGACTGATACTTTCAGCTCCAAGAACGGCTTCAGGGGCACACAGAATTCCATGGACTGCACTGTTTGCACCTCTCAGAGTTGCATGCATGTTTAGTAAAGGTCTTCCCTGCTTAAGGTTTACAATAGTTCCTCCAGAAAAAAGGACTGAAACCAACTATTTTTCCCTTTGCAGGAGTTTTGTAAAGAACAAGCACCACAGCTCTCAAAAATGTGCTTCTTCCCCAGGATCTCACAGCATCTTTCTTCCAGAGCAGCAAAGCAGTAGCAGCCATTCCCAAACCTCAGGTGCTGGGGCTTTGGTTTTGCTTTTATTAGATCTCAAATAGATGTCAAATACCATCAAAGAAATCATAAAATTTAAAAGCTTAATATAGAATTCGAACACTTGAAGGTGAATCTACAATTGTAATGAGCAGAGCAAGCATCTGTGTTTATTTTAGGCTAATATGGTAGAGAAAAGAGTTTAATTTCATAATCACACTGGAAAGCATGAAGTGGAATTAATGGGCTTTTACAAGGGATTTTACAACCCCCAAATACAAAACTCTGGGCTTTAAGAGACTTATGCACGGCCTGATCCATTAAATACTGCCCTAAATCACTCCCCACAGACTACTGGGTAGAGAGGGAAGTCCTGACTGAGCTTTTCAGAGGCAGTAATACAAATGATCAGAACACGATTCATTAAAAATTCATTAAAACTGATGCACTAATGACAGGCTGGTTTAATATGCTGGTGGCAGGTGAAATGACTGGGGACAGCAGCAGGACGGAGAAGTAACCCACAGGAAACACACATCACCAAGCTACTCTCTGCTCTGTCCTCTTTACCTCCTCTGGAAAATCCAGTGAATCAGGGAAATACCAAACAAGTGAAAAGATCTGCAAGGCAAAAAAATTTTAACAGCTGGAGCCAAAACGTACAATGAAAGCTTCATCTTCTCAAGCTATCTCAGCAACCCATCTCCAGTAATTACCCACAGACAAATCACCTCATTTTAAGTACAAGGGAAGGGACAGAAACTGCCAGAAACACAGCAGCTGGAGATGCAACAACTGTTACCTATTAGTCTGGTCTCACAGCACACGTCCACCAACCCAGCCTCACCAGAGGGGTCAGGTCTATCTTGTTTTCGTGCCAAGCACATGAAAGATGTACTGAAAACCCAAGGACATCTCCACAAGAGATCATTTGGCACATCTGACTGCTAAGAGCATTTCCCAAGCTGGAAAGTCACCAAAGGCGTAAGGGGAGAGGCGGCAGCGTGGTCTGAGTTGGACGCTGCCATTCTGTCATCGGATCAGCCCAGCTGTTAACACCTCAGGTGTTTTATTACTGCTGCCTCCCACCCAAGGCTTGCCAGTGGGAAATGAAAGGCAGCACCAAGCAAACAGGAGGTTGTGGTAGGTGTTCCAGAATCCACACTGGATAAACGACTAAGGGTGTAGCTTTTAATGCCTCTGAAATCCATCCCCTCTGCACGACACTGAGATCAAGGGCCACAAGAGAAACAAACAACATACAGGATAAAGTCTGTTTGTGTCCAGCACTTCAAATCACTTGTACACTCAAACTTGGAACTGTCAGCTCTGGAAGCTGCCACGTGTTCCCTGCTCCCTTTGTATCTGCCAGTTCAAACATGACGGAAGAAAACGAATCATAATCCCTCTTGGACTCTCTCAGAGCTGTCTCTTGGAGATACCACTGCAGTGACAGCAGCCAACTTGTCAAGCTTGGCATAGAGAGATCCCAGCCAGGACCAAAGAGCCCACTCTGCTTTTTAATAAAGCCTGGAAAAGCACCAGAAAGCTGATCACTGCTGCACTGCTGGGCAAGATGACTGCACTTCTCATGGGAGCATGACCCAGCCTCCCTGAGCCAACACAAAGGTCTCGAGACATCATCTAGGATCACCAGGAGGGAAAAGAGAATAACCCTGACAGGGCTTTCTGTCACATGATCATCAACACTCCCCATAAAATAGCAAGGATGTATATTTAATGATTTTGGAGACTGGCATCATGTTCAGTATTTATCATCCACGTCGCCTATTGTCAGAGTTAGTTCCCCTACATTTTGACCCAGTAAGTACTCCACAAAGACAGCATTTTTTTGAACACTAAAGTACCATGACTTGTCATAAACTAACACTGTGTGCTTTGGTGACATGGAAGCTGAGGAAAGTGGTATTTGGCAAAGAAAGTTTTAAGAAACAAAATACTGGTGCATATGATCTTACATTAAAAAGTTACATACTAGTCTTTTGATGTTTATCCCCCTTCTTAGCAAAGAAAAGTCATGGCTGCCCAGAGTTTTAAGACTGGGATTTTCAAAGAAAATTTTCAAAGGTAGGGAGCAAATGCTGCTCTAATTAAATAGGAATCGAACACTTAACACCCCACTTTGAAAATTCCTGCCTAAAGCTCTGCAGAAAAAGTAACCCTTGTGCTAGTGTTTAAGAGCATATGACCAAGCTAACAGCTATTTTAATTAAAAAGCACAGCCCTGCTGCCTGAAGAGCTTTTCTGCTCAAGACAAACATTTGCTGCTTAAGCTAGCTCCCAGTGCTGGAGTTCTCTGGTGGAGTCAGCTGTTAGCACACTGTGCTTCCCTTAGAGACAAAGGTCACCTAGATTTTAAAATATACAGTTCACTGGAGCCCTCTTTTCAGGGGAAAACAAAGCCTAAATAAATACAACTGCCATGGGAGTCTCGCCTTTCCAGCCACAGGGGTAGAAATAATGAAAGGGAGCAAGCAGGCCAAGCCTGCAACTGAAGTACTAGAACGTAGGTCTTCCAAAACCCACTTGAGAGTGGGAACAGGGTCCCCCAAACCCAGAGACTCATCCCACAGCTTCTGATGTGAAACCATGCAAAAGACCTAACTCCACGGAGGGCACAAATCTTTATCTCTGCTGTGCACTGCTCCTAAAACATGATTTGGGCCAAAGGCAGATTCACGGTGAGCCTCTGAAACACTGCAGACTTTCCAGGGGGGCAGGAGTCTTTCTTCGACACACAAGAAAAACATAAGCATTTACAGCATTTAATATTGGTAATCACTTAGAGCTCCAAATTCTCAAGACATCTTTCTTGACCCAAAGCTGCATAGGTTAGATCAACAGAATCAACAGGTATGTTTAAACCAAGCTTTGTTTCTTTGGATGAATTGTAGCTAGAACAATTGACTGAGTAGCCTTTGAATTCTCAGATGGTTTCCCCATGTGTGTGGAAGGACACGCTGATCTTCCATACGACTTTCAGCCCTGGACTGCCACCACTTCCCTCTGTATCCACTCACTGTGAGACTGCCCTGTGAATTTTGATTCCTGATCCCAGGAAAAAATCAAAAGAAAAAAGGCAAGAAAGGGAAAGAAGAAAGGAAAAAGGCAACTGGGCAGGATTTTTTTACTAGATTAGGGAGTTAAAGTGGCACACTCCAACAAATCCCAGAGCCAGCTCAAGGGAAAGGGAAGAGTGTCTGTGAGCAGGGAGAGAAGTTACTGACTTTCCTCCTCAGGCCACAATGAGGCTGAAGAACAGCAGCATAAAACAGCAGAAAAGTCTTCACAGGGCACTTTATCCTGACATTAGTCAGTATTTTTGGCTAACTCAAACCACACTTACACCAAATTCTCTGGCCTCTCATGCACAGAGGAATAGACTTCACACTTTGACAGAAGCACCCAGGACTGTTTCCAAGGAAAGGTGGAGCTTCATTACACATCAGCACCACTGGGCTTTGAAAGGACCCAACAAACACTGGTTCTAACAAAGGCCGTATCCTGGGACAAGATAAAGTCATCTTTAAACAAACCAACAATCAGCTAACATTCAGCAATGGGAAAGATCGGGGGCAGTTTCACCCAAACACACCCCAGCCTGCCTTGCCAGTTACAAATCTGTGAGACTGATAATCACTGTAACCATATGAAATACAAGAACTTTGAAGGTGACAAAAACACTGGTGACAGCAGGAATTTCACATCATTGTTTTTGAAAGGCAAGATTTTATCTTTCTGGAAAAAACAGCAAAATGAGAATGAGAAGGCAGGCACTTCAACAGAAAAGGAGCAGTAAGCTCTGTTTGAGGAGCAGGAAATAAGACTGAGGGCAAACAGCATCACAAAAGGTAGGGGCAAGCGGAAAAAAAGAGTATTTTTTTTTAAAAAATGCATAGTTATGTAGCCCAGGCTACCACCTGTCAGGGAATTACAAGAGGCAGATGGTTACCAAAAGGAACTGGGATAGATTCCATTTCAGTAAAGGTTGCTTCAACATTACTTTACACAAAACTTGCCTTGATCTGATGCAGTACAGCTTCTTGATTTTTCTAGCAAGGAATGGGGCTGTTTTCTCTGTGCCACGAAACACAAACCATAGTAACAAACACTAGAGAGCATCACCCACAGCACAAAGATTAAGACTAAAACTGCAGACAAACTCAACCTTCCCCAAGAATAGATGACGAGTATTTGAAAGCAGAGACTGTTACGAAGATAGCACATCTACACTGTCAGGTATTTTTAGAAAAATTACCATCCTTTCATTTTTGGCCGTTTCCTTACAGATATGGGTATTTGCCCACCCCTCCCCCCTTTTTTTTTTTTTTTGTTTTAAGNGTTTTTTTTTTTGTTTAGCAGTACACAATGTCCTCTAAACTCATGATCTCACTGGAAGCTTTTGTTTTCCTGAAGTGTTCATTCTCACAGTTCAGCTCCATTGAACTACAACATTTATCAGGACAGACTCCGAAAGAGTTGCCTGCTCAGCTCTCCCCCTTCACTTACCTTAGAGATGATTTTAAATGTTATAAAACCCCTTTGCGTAAAGGACGGACCTACGCCTACGCATTTCCTTTTTGCCAAATAACTGATGGTTTATTGTTTACTCCTGTCAGCACCAACTACAGTTTAACCTTGAAAAAACATCATATTTCCCTCCAAACTATTGCAGAAGTCCTCTGTCCATCCTCCCTGCTTTGTGCCCTGCCTCAGTGTCACCTCTCATATCTTGAAGCTGGATGTGCATTGCTTTCCTCACCTCCTTGGTCTCTAATTGAAGATGCAGGAAAGGGATTGAAGTGTATCCAGAAAAAAAAGGCTTCTTTCACAAAAATGCTACTGAGATGACAGAGAGGAGTCACAGAAACTTGCACTGTGCATTTCAGACAGGACAGTTGAGTTACATAAAGGTTCTAACTTTTATTGTTCAAACAGCCAAGCTGCTGCTTCCTAAATTGTGAGATTGTTTTTATTTCCACACTGACCTAAGCCTAGAAAGACAACAGCTTTGAGAAGCCATCACCTAAAACCACTGCTGCACTGATAACCTCAGCTGCACCATAAACAAGGAAATTTTCAGAAAGCCCATTCCATTAAACTGTGTTAAGAGAGCCATGGGAACCCAATGCTTGGGAAGCTCCTCTCTCTTTCCAGGGTTTCCCTGGAAGGAAGCGTCCTTCACACACACCAGGTTTTCTGGAAACACCATCCACACGGGAGAAAGATAGCACAAGAAAGGCCACAACATTCTCACAGCTTTTCCCAATGCTACTCAGAGCCCATAAGAGGTTCAGAGAGGGAACCACCACAACTGCACTGCAAAGAGTTGCTTGGGGAAACAATCTACCACAAAACCAAACAGAATCACAGCCTGTGATAGAGAGACCAAGGTTTCTTCCAGGTGAGTTGCAGAAGTCATCCCTATCTGACAGCAGACATCCACCTAAATCCTGTAAGCCAAGCTAAATTTATGATGCCAGAATAATCCCTTGGAGATTGTATGCTCCTGGTCATTATATCCTCTGTGCTTGGGAGTAAGACAGATTAATTTGCAACTGACAGATGCCAGAAATCATAACAAGGGTTATAATGTCCGTGGAATGGAGCAAGACTATAGGGGTCACTAAGGGTTGCTTGTCTCCACACGCGAGCTCCCATGTTTTCCTTTACAGGTTTCACTTTCTGCAGGCTTTCAGGACATGGAGAAGTAGTGCAGAAGCAAGGACACTTGCTCATTGAGGGGAGGACTCATGTCCTCCTATTTACATATAGTTTCAAAGAGCTATGCAAGCTGTGGTGCACTTCACTCTTATGTGGTTTTAACTTCATTTAAGAATATATAATTATTTTAAGTTAATGAGGGTTCTTAACTGGCGGCCTCCTTTGCAGTTAATGATGAACCAGAATGGACGCTCTTTGAGGAAAAAAGCATTTTAAAAACATTTGTTTTTCCCCTACGATTTTCAAATAAGGGCAAAACCATACTGAGCTGAAAAAGCATACCAGCTAAGAAAGTTTAGTATGACTCAAAAAAACTCACCCCATAACCGGAGGTGTTTGTTTATTTTTGAGGTATGGAGACATTTTGCAACTAAATATGACACTGAGTTTCCTGTAAGCTGCTTCCTTATATTGTGCATAACGCTTTCTTGAAATTCACGCTTTTTTCCCCTTCAGACTCAGAGTAAAACGAGACTCATTTATGAAGTAGGTTTGCTAGTCAGAGAACTCTAGATAAAAATAAGTCAAGCAGGAAAATAACAGTAGCAAAACCATAAGGTTCCCATACATACACTTCCCTCCTTTCCCCCCCCCACCTTTCAGATTTGCCCTGTTTTTCAGCAGCATTACTATAATCAACATGATCATTATCCCAACTTAGAAATACCCCTAAATGTATCAGCAAACGCCCACAGCTGTAACAGCAAAGCCATGCTTTGTGCTTTCAGAAAACATTTATCCATTTACAAAGTATACCCACACCAGAAGCGCAGCTCATGGGGGAACTGTCCCTTGTGGTGGTGGTTTTGATGCCAACAGCTTTTCTTTTAGGGGTTGCACTGGCATCTGCCCCAGACTGCAGCCACAGGCAGGGGGCCAAGGGGCCAACACAACGCCTGTGTTGGTGGCCCACGGGACGTACCTGTCCACTGGGGCGGGCAGCGGCAGTTGTAGGTGTTCACCCCATCCACACAAACGCCCCCGTTCAGGCACTTGTGGTTCGGGCAGTCGTCCACGTTATGTCCACAGACGCTTCCCTCGAAACCTGGACAAAGCAGAAACAAAAGCAGGCTGAAACAGGTTTCCAAGCCCTTTTGAAGAGAATTCACCCCTCGCACAGCTTCCGCTCCTTTTCTTTTTCTTGAACATTTGCCCTGTTCACCTAATCCTGATGAATCCCCACCTTGCATGACTTTGTTGAATGCCTTTGCTAATAGTGTGTGGGTCAGGTGACACAGTTAAACACTTCCATCATGGGTAGATGGCCAACTCTGTTTTCACAACCCAAAAGACACGAGCAGTTTCTCTTTAAGTGACTAAGAAGCACTGTCACTCAAAACAATTAAAGTGAGGACCAAGACATTTCGTTTACCATGAGATAAAACTTGTCATTGCCCACCAAGCATCAGCCAGGACAAGTTTTTCCCAAGGCAAAAAAAGTGCTGGTGTTCACTTCATGGATGCCTCAGTCTGCCTTGGATATGTCAGAGGAAAGCCTTTAAGGCTTTGAAAAGGAGCTCCTGAAGTCCTGATCTCTTCGGTGTTAGACAAGTCAGTCAATCAACAAATCAGCCACCATCCAAGCGATGCTTACATGCTAAGCCCTGCCTGAAAAGCAGAAGAAATCAGACACCCTTCCCCAGTGAAAATCCAGGTTCCTAAATGAACACACTGACAAAATACTGTTGCTAGAGTTCCCTCTCCTTTTCAAAGAAGGAGAAGTAGAGACATTAGGGAAGGGAGCTGTCAGTGATGTGTCTTCCCCTTGATTTCCCCTGCTGATTTATTTCACGCTTCATTAAATAAACCTGCCATTTCTGCTGGATGAGAGAGCTATTTATCAAAGCACAAGTGGAATGTATGCTAATGTGGATGAAGCAAATGATTCCAGAACACACATGTTAATTTAAAACACCAGCTCTGCCTCTTCACTGCTTTGGAATGTAGTATTAACATGACACAGTTCTCTCATTCAAAATCATGCTTTAACCCCTCTACTTTTGATGCCCCGTTCCAGACGCTTCCACACCATCTGGGTCAAGTCACACAGACCCTCTAAGTAACATCTGGTGCAACACAGATCGTGCTGTGTGGCAGATGAGACAGAGATTATAAAGCTCTGAGCCAGCCTCTCCAGACTACTGCTGCTCTCAAGAGACTTGAGGTGATTCATGTGCATTCCCATCTCTTGAACTTCTCCAGCTCCACAGAAGAGCTGGGAAGTGCCAAGCTGCATTAGCATCAGCAAGGAACAACAGATTCAACATTACAAAAACAAAAACAAAAAAAAAAAAAACCCCACCAAAACAAAACAACAAACCAAAACTACAAGACCTTCGATATTACTCTCTCCCTTCAAAGCCATTCCAACCTCCGCCCAAGATCCTGGAAGTTTCATAGCAGTAGGGAAGCTTAAAACAAAGACAAAATATCAAAATATAACACCCTTAGCTAGTCCTAATCATTACAGCAGCAACTTCCTGGCAAAAGCTGCTAAGGAACAACTACCAGGGAAAACAATTAGCTTTAGATTTCTATGTTTAAAACTGTATAAAGCTACCAAGCTTGAGCAAAGGCTCAGCTGTAAAACACAGGGGGTGTCCTATCAGCTTGTGTTTCAACTTGGGAGGAAACATCCCACTGACCACATATTGCACTCATGCCAGCACGTGATCAGCGTGGAAATACACCCACAACCACAAAGACAAAAGGTTTAAGTTCTTATCTCTCCAGCTTGGATAATATGAAGAACAGCCCTACTTTCTAGTAAACAAATTTCTGACAGCAGGCATTTAAAGTCTCTCACTGTACTTCACACAAATTTAAAGTGGCCCGATTATTTCCAGAATAAAGCATGGAAATCACCCCACCACTAAAACTCACCAAGCTATTCTGTATTTTCAATTTTAACCAGTTGCACTACTGAAGAACTGCTCTGAGATATGTGATTTTTTTCTCTAGCTGGGTCCCAGGATCTAATTTTGCAGTTATATAACCTGACTCTCTTCCAGGAAGCCACAGAGTTCACTGTTTTGATGTATTTGGACACCTGACACTGTTTCCTGCTCCCCCCTGTGCTGGGACTCACATGTTGTCCTGTGTTTTCTCCCTGCATGAGAGCAGTTTGCAATCCATATCCTGACTTTCGCTCCACATCTCAAAGCACACCAAACTCAGGAATGAGAACCTCAAGGGGAAAAGCGTTCCCACTGCTAACAGCATGTTGTTCTTCCCCTAGTACACAGACTGACACAAGCAGATAACTCTATTCCTATGTCATCTGAAATCTCCACCCTGTTGCAGAGCATCCGATCCAATTCCCTCCAAATCTCAGTCCTTTAGCCTTATTTCAACCTATAAATGACACCTCAGACTTTCTAGGCCAGTTTCAGGGCCAGTTACTACTGGGGACGGGAAGTTGTGCCTGAAAAATGTCATGTTATTTCCAGACCAAGGGCCTGCTGACAGGAAACCAGGGATGCAGAGAGCTGAAACTAAGCTGGGCTACTCAAGGCAGCATCTGGACTGCTCATCTGGAGCAGAGGGGCACCCGCCTCACCTGGGAGCCCAAGGCTGCAGCCACAGAGAGCCCCAGAGCTCAGAGGAAGGTGCTCGCCCCACAGCCCAGCAGGCAGAGCTCCCCACCACGGGAGCGCCGTGTGCGCCGGTCCCCACTGGTGGCACGGCGTGAGCTCCGCCAGGAACCCGCTGAGGTTCCTTCCTCTTCCCAGGAAGTGCTCCAGCTCTCATAAACAGCTCGCTCCAGCCTGACAGATCGTTTCCTGAACAAGCCCTTGGAATCCCCTAGGGTCCTTATCTTAGTTAATGGGTAATTATTTTGATGGATAACAATGAATAATCACTTTCCCAGCTAAGAACTTCCTCTATTGACTTGTTTAACATTCCATTAAAGGTTAGTTGCCAAATGAAGTCCTTTTTTGTCAAATATTTATAACTACAAGCTCATTCTTATATTCAAAAGAGTTGCTAATGCTTCAGGTTACGTCTCCTTCAAGGAAATATTTTTTTTCACTACTACACTGTTAGGATTGACCTAACATGCTCACTTGCCTACAATCCTGTTCCTACCTAAATCAACAAAGCCCAGAGGAAAAATGATTAAGCTAGACAGATAAAAAATGAGGTTACCTTCCAGACAGATGCAATACCAATTCTGTATATATATAACTTCACTTGATGCTTGCCACCAAATGCTGACTTAACACACATGACTTCATGGATTACCTAATGCAGGATTTGTTTGTGTACATCTGCAAGTGACATGGGAATCTGGGAATTTTAAATAACAGCTGGACTGCACTGTACATAAACGGTAGCCCTGTGACAGAAAAGGCTGCTGTGACACACATCTCCAGGTTCTAGGTTTTTCCTACTCTTTCAAGCTCTCATTCTTACCTATCTGTATTTACAAATGGATTAAACTCACTCTAAAGCTAAGAAGGAAACATCTACAGGAAACAAGAACCCATTTCAAGCCCAGCGCAGTAGCAGCCTAATTATGCCTAAACTGCTTCTCGGGCACAGTTTCTTCAAAGTACTTTTACAGGTCACAAGATGCAAAATCCTATCAAAAACCACTCCAGCAGTTTGAGATGTAACTGCCTCCTGCCTCTGTGGCCATAACACTCAATGATGGCAGCATCCTAAGGCAGCCCAGAAGGGCCAGAGAAATTCCATTTATAGTCACAGTATCATCGGCATTGCTCCAATTCAGAGAGGGAGTCTACAGTGGAATTTCTCGTCCATAATCTTGGCACTGTCTTCCAGAGGAGCAGGCCTTGTTCACATCCTCCCCAGGCGTGACAGGCCACCATTTCTCTTCTCTTTCTGTTGACCTTTCCTTCCCAGACAGAACCTTTTCCAACACTTCAGAAATTTTGCTCTGCATGCTCTGCACTAAGGGGGGAAAGAAATGGCTGGGTGCCCTGCCTTTACCAGAGAGTTTAATGTAAGCATTTGGGCCTCCCCAACAGCTCCCTTTTTTGCTGTTTTTCAAATGACTGGTTTTAAAATTCAAGCTAGCAAAACAGCACGGCCAACTTAAACAAATACAGGAAATAGAAAAGTAAAGGCTCTCAGCGCCACATTAACTCACCCCCACTACACACACTGCGTAACAAGTCAAAAAAGACAGCTAATAATCCAAAACGTGTGAGGAGTGTAGGTGTGTAACTGTTACTATAGTAATCTCATTTCCATTTCCTGACCATATTTCAGTCAGCCCACACACTTGTCTAAGGGAAAATCTGCTCCTACTCAGTCTCGTGCCCCTGTAAGAGAATCACCAAAGCAAACTATCTCATCAGCTTGACAGGATCGAGTCCTTGCAACTTCATTTTCTGTCTTCTTCCTCCCACCATGCTGTTCCTGCATGAAGCCTTAAAGTCCTTGAACTGGCTAAACATCTGACTTTTAAAGAAAATTCTGAAATGCTGGACAAGAGTGCTAATCCAGAGATACTTGGTTTATAAATTCATTTTAAAAAGATGCAAAGAAGAAAAGCAATAAATTCCTCCAGGGCAATGGTTAGTTAAGATACTGCATTTTCAAAGACTCTTTCAAAGCACTCTCCCTTCAAGCATAGTTAGAATAATTGCTTTCAAAAATAAAGATGATCCATCCTTCTACTTTAAGACTGACTTTGCTAAATTCTCCAAAGTCACATGCTTGCTCAGACAACCCAGAAAGTTGTGGTGCAGACACTAAGGTTGGCAATGTATGTTTAAGGTCATTTGAGCCAACACCTCAAGATTAGGGTCTCCAAAAAGAGAACAATTTTCACAAGTTCTAAATGCCCTTTCCACACAGACCTGTGACTCCATATGATCCTCATAAGAACACAGCCACTCTATATCTATCCCAAACTGTATAGGGCGGCTAGATATTTCACATAAATAACAACAGAGACATGCTTAAGGGACGAGAGTTTACTTTTCTAGATCACCACACACCGAGTCTGTGTGTGTGCCAAACTGCAATACACTCGAGTAGGAAGTCTAGTCAAAAGCATTTCCAAACAGTCAGTTTCCCATGGAGTTGAATTACTCAGAAAAAAAAAAAAATCAGCCTAAAAATACCCTGAATATGCAAAGAAAACTAGTACCAAGCCCTGTGGTCAAGGCTGACAAGTGGAGAGGGAGAAGAACAGGATGAGACCAGCATCCCAACCAGGTGACACATGGTCACTTGTAGAGGTGACAGAAAACCAGTGTAGCCCTGATCGTGAGCTAGCATGTCACCCCTGCTGTGCATGAACTCAGGGCAGCTAACAGCATCAGAAAACAAGCAATCAAAATTGATCTGGACACAAAAAGGGTGTGGTGAGTTGGAACTGGTATCTTGTTAGATTTGAAGGAACTGAAGAAGGAAAAAAAAGAAGAGAATAGAACTTAGTGTGTCTTAGGGTTACAGATGGAGAAGGAAAAAGACACACATTCATTCTTCAAACACTGAAGTTAACTGAGGCAATTACTGTCACAAAACTATGTGTCTGTAGATGCTTATGTTCGTAGAATTTCACATTCCACATGGGCATTATGAGACACCACCCTAATCTCCTCGAATCTACCCCGTAGTTTTTACCTATTTGATTCTCCAATTCTAACTGGCTTCCAAAGAAATTTGTCATTTCTAAAGGTCTTCCCTTTCCTTCCTGTGTCATGAGATGCTGGCACCCAGAAATTAACATCCCACAGAGCTCCCCCACCTTGCTGGGAGATTCCTCCCTTCCACCTGACATGGCGCACACACCCCACGGAAACTCCGACAGAATTTCCTTGGAATGACACAGACAGGAGCGCGGCAGCGAGGCTACAAACGCGAGCTCTGGGGAGGGTTACCTGGCAGGCAGTTGCACTCGAAGGTGAAGTCGCTGGTCTGGTGGCAGGTGCCCCCGTTCATGCAGGGAGACGGGGAGCAGGGCACGTAGACGCTCTCGCAGCGGTGCCCCGTGTAGCCCGGCCTGCACTGGCAGCGGTAGGAGCCGGGCAGGTTGACACAGGTGCCGCCGTGCTGGCACAGGCCCGGCGTGGCACACTCGTTCACGTCTATCTCACACCTCTGGCCAGTGTAGCCAGCCAGGCAGGTGCAGGAGAACTTATTTCCAGACACAGCGCACGTGCTTCCGTTGGCACAAGGCTGAGACGTGCAGGCATCGATCCACTGGCATTCCTTTCCTTTAGGAAATCAAGACAGATTAACAAGAAGTTATTTCTGTGGAAAACAGTATTCCTTTCATGCTGCCTCAAAATATTTATTGAGCTAAATCTTTACATCTTTACTACAGGAAAACTGATGCCTGCATTTTACCGTATTATATCTGAAATGGAAATAAATTTGTGGTTACAGTATGAAGCCATTTACTGGGTTGCAGAAAGATACAGAATGCTGTGATTTATAAAAATGGCCTGAAGTCCTACTACACACACTGACAGTCACTCTTCTACCTCCTCTTCAAGAGTGAGAGGAATAAGTTTCCATGCTTCCCCTCAGGCATCAAAATATTGTTTTCCCATAGAGAGATTTTGCTGGCCAAATTGTTGTGTTGTTTTTTTTTTTCCTAGAAACTAGACTCTGAATTAAAAGTGTAACAGCCACTCCAGAGTAGTTTCTGCCTTTAGTATTCCCATGTGGACAAGCCCACAAGATACAAATATTTTTCTGCTTACGTGTAAAGGGTAGGGAGTCTGATTCCCTAGTCCCCTTTGCTTTTTTTGGTCATGAAGTCATTTAGACTTCCTCTCATTTCCTGTGCTGGAGCTAGAAAATTTGAAAGCATATTACGACCGCCCCAGAACATTCCAGGGTGAAGCTGTTCCCAAAGGAGGGGGTCTGGAGGCAGAAGCCCACCTGTGAAACCTGGAAGACAGACGCACTCATACGTGTCCTGGCCGAGGGGGTGACAAGTGCCTCCGTTCAGGCAGGGCTGGGACACGTAGCAGAGGTGAGACTCTGAGTACTGACATTCCTCCCCTGTGAATCCTGGAGCACACTTGCAGGTTGGTTTTCCTATCAGGGATGCAGCTTCACAGGTTCCCCCGTTCTTACAGGTGTTGCTTTCACAGGGGTTTCTGTACTGACAGTAGTCTCCAAGAAAGCCTTCCCGACACCTGCAAGAGACAAGAAACGAATTGCAGCGGTCCCACCCAAAGCCCCGCTGTTCTGGGAAGATGCAGGAATGAAGTCCCGCGACCACCAAAAGCCTTGAAGCTTGCCATAACGGATGGTGACACCAACAAACCTAAAAGACTGACGTCACACGTGTAACAGGGACTTCCTGTGGGACTGTCTCAAATGAGACCACTGAAAACTTAAGTGCAAATGGTGAAATCGCCCATTGCAAAATAAACTCCACATTCAATCAGAGCTGTATCAAATGCAGAACCTCCTTTTTGCACTTCCCTTCAAAACTTCAGTAAAAGCCTAAGAGTTTAAGAACTGCTGAGTAACAATTCCTTGCACCTACTCGCATTCTAACAAGTACCCTTTTTTAGAAGAAAACCAAGCAGTTTAATAAGGCATTAACACCAGGTATTATCCATCTTCCAAGAATATTTATAAACATTGTACAAATGCAGTGTCTGGGGACCTGGAGATCTGCAGCAGATCTTTCTCCACAAGGCTCCCGTGAGACACTGTCATCCTCATGCTGATAAGTGCATCTGGGACTGGGACTTGCCGAAGCCTGCACTCAAATAGCAACACAAGCACTGCAGTCAGGTCTCCCACGCCCCTGGCGAGCACCCTAACTACAAGGTCATTGTTCCTCTGTCTCCCACAGAAAAACGAGTACACACTCACTATCTACAACCAGGGCAGTATTTTATACAAAGATCTCCAACTGCAGAATAATTCTGCAGTTACTTCTCTCTAACCTAAACTTATGTCAATACAGTTTGACTATGCTTGTCAGCTGTAATCCATCTTTTAACCGGCCTTTGTACTACAGATTTACCATTTAACTTCCAGAGACAGAGGATCCAGGCAAGCGAAGCCCATCTCCGTGGCCCCCCCACCAGCTCCATTTTCTTCTATCACACAGCAGAAAGCTGCAAGGGGACATTCTGGATAAAAATAACACCTAACACACAGGACTGTCCTCTTGCAGCTCTTTCTGTAGCGCACAGCTCCCTGCTGTAACTGGTGAGTAACCCAAGATACAGCTCAAGAAAAAAAACCAGAAAAACAAACCTAAAACGGAGGTGATTAGCGTTAGATATGCTTTGTTCCAGATCAGGAAAGGAGCAATTATTAAATCAGTGAGTTACTCATACCTGAAAGGAGGAGATTCCAACTGCAAGAAATACACAAAATCTCTAGTCCTCGAGCAGGAATGTAACAATAAAGAGACGTGTGCTTAAGTGTTTTTTCCTTATGCCCTTAAAAGCGTAGGGTAGATTGGAAGGGGGAAAAAGCAAAATCACAGAAACAATAACAACCACCACCATCAAAAGAAAACCCCATCACATCAAAACCCCACCACTAACCAGACAGGCTGTAAAAATCAGTTGAAAAATTAAAGAATGGACATGAAGTTGTGTTTTAAAGAGAATCCTACAGGAATCTGCCTCTGTTCCTAAGCTATTCAACACATCTAGTGATTATTAACAACGGAAACATCAATGCTGGTCAAATACGTAGGTAAGAGAGAAGACAAGCTCCTGACAGAGAGTAGCAACATGCTTAAAAAGGCAGTCAGCACCCAAAATGCACTTTAGCACTGCAAAGTCATACATCTAGAAACAAAACACACAGGGTATCCCCCCCAGTATTGAGCTGGGAACAACATACTTGCTCTGGGGATTCCTAACAGCCGGGTAAATGCGAATTCCTAGTGTGACAGTTTGGCCAGGAATACTTCACACGTACAAACAGCAAATATCAAGTAGGAATAAATGAGATTATGCTACACCTGATAAATGCTTGGTATAGCCACTACATCCGTTCTGGTGTTTGCTCTTTAAGAGGGAAGAGCTCAAATGAATTCAAAGAAGCCAACAGTAATGATTAATAGAGAATTCTGGCCACAATGAAAAGCTCATGTGGCTCAGTCTATTTAGCAAAGGGAAAAGGGAACAAGACAGTTAATCAAAAGCTCCAAGTGCCCACTATCAAACGTGGATTTAACAATAATTCCCCACCTAGATGATCCAGAATAACAGAACTGAGCATTTAAAACTTTAAGCTGGATGAATTCAAATTAGAAATAGGGTAGTATCTTTATTTTCAGACACACACTTAGACACAGTTCTCTCACCAGCGGAGAGAAACAACTGGAACAACGCATTTAAGGTTGTGGTGGAATTTCTCCATCACTCATGCTTGTTTAAAAGAACACCGGGATTGGCTGTTTCAGGGAGAGTATGCACGCTAGTTCAAACAAAGCTATTCAGAGAGGTTATTATCCAAGTTATGCAAGGGGTCATTACTGGATGACCACAACTGTTTTTTCTCATGTTAAAATTCATTAACTAGCTTTAGCCGTATATCTAAAGCAGAAAGTCATATGTGCATAATTGTGATTTACCATTGCCCACACCCAAATTAGGCTCCTTTCACCATACCTTAATACTTTCAACTTCATACCCAAGAACAGACATGAAAGGAGAGATTTTGCAGGGCAAGGCGGGATTAATAAAGTCACAGAAAGCAAATCCTGAGACAACAGCAATGCAGAATATCCCCTGCCTCCTGTGCCATCCTTGGTGTAACAGCCCAAGGCTGTGGGCCAGCATGAGCTGCAGCCACATCACACGGGAGGCAGTCTTGGGCTATTCTGGGCCTAAACCACACGGGCTATAAGCTTCCTTTAACATCCAAAGTCTCTCCTCGCTTCAGGTTGGAAACCAGTCCAAACGCCAGCGGGCTACAGCACGGCTTTGTAGGAGCTGGATCACACTGAGATCTGGCACCCAGCAGAGACAGCTGTGCCAGGAGCTGGAGCACTGCTCAACTCCCACGGCATCGGAGCCGGCACACCGAGCACTGCCTCAGCTCAGAGGCCGCCTGGGCAGCCTCGGCTGCACCATGTCTCTGATCATTGATGTGCAGCCGATGGTTGGTTGTGTGAAGACAAGCTGGACTTCAGCCCCAGATGTCTCACCAGACTTGGTTATAGGGATTTCTCCTGGGTTCATCACCACCAGGCAGCAGCACGCCGAGCTCCTCGCACGGCACAGCACATACACTTGTAGCTCTCTTTACCATGAAAGAAACAGCAACAAACCGGAGCCTCACAGAACCCCACCTAGGCCATCTCACCAGAGCACCCCCAACGCCACCCACTCCACCAGCAACTGCAAAATAAACCAAAACACACCTAGAATTTAAAGTGCTAAAGTGCTTTTTCACTGAAAGGCAGTAATACAAACCAGAAAGTCTATAGGAACGTTTCATGTTTTGTCCACAAGTAAATAAAACCCCAAAATATGTCTTTTTTCCAACCCCCAACATTCAGGGACACTGGAAGGTGCATTTAACTGCTGCCCCTAGACAGGAGAGAGAAGAGAGCCTAAACACTGATTAAGAGTATTGCCAGTAGGAATTAAAAGGAAAACTGAGATATGAGCTCCGAGACAACCATCACCCACAAACAGCCCAGCAGTTTGTACACAAATATTCTGGTACAAAGTTGAAGAGCACTCCAAGACCAGGCTTGCTCTGGTATCTTCTGAGGTTGATCAGAAAAACATGAGGGAGCACTCCCAACAGGGAACAGCAAAACCTCTTTCAGCTTTAGTTCTTTTTATTTGGAAGAAGGAACATGCCTGCCAGTGGAAAGACGGTAGGTCAGGTATCCATGGCCCTTGTACCCACCATTTTGTTCTCCTCCTGGACAAGTGCGTGGACAGAATTATACATTTTTTCCCTCCAGCAATTCAGTGCAATCCTTTTTGAATGTTAAAGAACAAAAAACCTACCGCCCAGATTTTCAACCACGTCTCCTGCCATCAACATTTCTAGGCACAAACGCTAGTAATCTAGTTCTAAATGTTGATGTAGACGAAACTGCAAATATTTGCTCCTGATTCATGTTGGGCACCACATCGCTTCACTAAAAACAGAGGCACACACTGAAAACATGCAGTCTAAGTCCAGAATTTTTTAAAGGATGTGATTAAACTCAACAGCACCTCCAGCTTCCCACCACCCCTGCTCTGCTCTCATCCCCACCTACTCTTTCAAGTTCTCTTTAGGAGAGGAAAAAAACCCCACTTGTCTACAGAGCAGCTTCAAATTGTAGCAGCTTGTGTCAGCTCCAAATGACATGCTCAGAACAGGAAACCAAATCTTTTCCAAATAAAAGCCACTGTTTCTCCTCCGTTTTCCATCTAACACTCCGAAAAAGAAACAGGAAGATGAAGTTTGTTCTGGCACTTTCTGGAAGCACATGAGGTCTCTTAACCTACTTCAACAGGAATTTAATCTTTTAAGAACAAATTTCACATACAACTTGATTCAAATCATGATTTCTGAAAGCTAGAGAGTTTGAAATGGGAAAATGTCCTGTGGGCTGCATCAGCTATGCAGCTGCTTCTAATTAAAGCTTCTCCTTTACTCTCTCTGGGCTACTTTCCAGCACAAATACTTTAGAGCTCAGCCTTTTTTTTTTTTTTTTCTCCTCCTTTTCAGCTCCAGCCTGCATTTGCCTTAGCTCAGGCTCTCATGGAGCTAAACAAGAGACGTAGAAACAAAATGAGGGTATTTATCCGAATTTGAAGTATCCACAAATCCAGAGAGCTGCATTCACTCCAACAATCTAATGCTGCAAATCAAAATAGACGACTCGCAAAAGCTGTGCCTTTGGCTCTTCTGACACAAAACTACGCCTAAGTTACCTTCCAAAACTTAGGTCTCTCCTGTTTCCAATAGACTTCTGAAAAATATATCTGGTCTGTTGGAAAAACTTCCTCATCTGCTGTACTGTATTTGCCTGGGCACATTTGTAACACGGTCTCTTCAAATGCACCTTATAGACAATTTTAACCAGACTTCCAGATGTTTGATTTTCATGGGAGTTTTCTAGTCAGGCCCATGATATCATCTGGAGATGCACAGAAGAAAGCAGATGGTTTTAATTTAAAAAGCGAAGGGAAGAATTTCCTCGTAGTCCTGCTTCTCCCCCCTTCCAACCCAACACTCCCTCCACTTTGATTGGAAGACGCTTCATCGAAGAGGGGAAAAAATTCCGCCTGATGACTGGCATGAGAAGGGTCCCAGCTATTTTGTTACAGATTTTAACCAGACTTCCCTCTGGCTCCTGGGTTCTGACTCCCACACCTACACCTCCTCTCAGGAGGGAGAACAGGATTCTCTGGTTAGCTTTACAAACGCTCCTTCCCCATGTCTCAAGGCGCCCATTTATGCGTCATACTTTGAATGCAAACGATGGGATGGGACAGCCTCCCTGCCCTGCCTTTAAAGCAGCACACAGCTATTGTTCCCAGCCCACAGAAAGTGCCTCTGCAGAGAGCCACTCCACAGCGCTCCATGGAGCAACAGCAGCCACAGTCTGAACAGACGAGGTTTAGTTCAGGCTTTTTCGCCCATCAGAGCTCTGAGGAGCTTTAGGTGTGCACTGGTAACTCACAATAAAAAATTATGACTGAAAATCACTACTCTGTTCCCAGAATCTAAGCTAGCAGTGTGCATACTCTCCCCTTTCTCCTCTGCCCTGGTCTCAAGGGTCTCCTTCGACTTCTGAAAGGAGATAGAAGGAAACAGAAAAGGGCAGACCATTCTCAGAAAGGGACAACTTCTCAACTTCTGCAATTAGCCTCTTCTGGAAAACTCTCAGACCTCATCCTGCTACAAGGTCTCCTATGGGTATTCCCCATTCACTAGCCTAGGAGTGATTAGTCTCTGGAGACAGATCCTAGGCAGATATCAGCTGCAGTCTCAGAAGCAATTCTGGGGTCTTGGATCTTGCCTTCAGCCCCAGAAGTCCCCTTAAATCCAAGTTAAACTTCATTTACAAAGATCCGTCTTGAAGGGAAGGTAGGCGAAAACTTTGCACGGGAGTTGAAGTTACTGGCAGCCAGAATTAGGATGGAAGCCCCTTACTGCCATGCCATTGCTGCTTTGAGTTTAGCATTTTTTGGAGGTCCTCCTGTTGCCAGGAGGGTAAGATGGGTAAGATGCAGAAACTGTATCATGCTATGCAAAAGGCGGACAAACTTCAGCACATGGCGAGGGAAACGCTGCTCACTGAAGAGGCAGAGGCACACAAATCTGTACAAACCCTGGCGGCTTGGGGCATGAAAGGATGTGCTGAAGGAGGCTGTCCTTTTGTCCCCATTTGACTAAGCACAGCTCTGAGGTTTCTTACACCATCAGGAGTAACAAAAGACCTCAGTGTTAAAGCAGTACTTGGTTTCACAGAGGTACAGCTATCCCTTCTGGATACACAAATCGCAACAGTCCTAAGGTCAAAAATCCAGTTGTCAAAGCCTGCCAAGCACAAGAAGTAGCAATGCCCAGTTTCCTCCCTAAACCTCGCAGCACCCCTATGTCAACTTGTCAACTCCCTTCTCACTTCTGCTTCCCTCCCTGGCACAGCCTTGCTTCTGCTCCCTGCCACTGGGGTGGGAAGTTGGGAGAGGCCACCGCTGTGGAACATGGAGAAACCAGTTCAGAGACTCTCTGCTCTAGGGCCATGCCCCATTCCAAGCAGAGGCATTGCCCAGTCCTGCGTCCACCCGCAGCAGAGCAGATCCTTGTGCTCAGGAAACAGCAGGCAGTGATGCCAGAATCTCTGCTCTGCTTGTCCTTGAAATAGCTCCCTGTGCCCACACCTTCCTGCCCAGCCTGCTGCAACTGCAAGAACGCTCAAGTTCAGGGCACTGTCCCATGGACTCTTCCTGCTACTGCTTCCCAGTCATCCAGCAGCAGGGAGACAAGAAATTGCTTTGCTGTGATGGTCACAGTCAGCATGAAGCAACAAGCACCCTGCCTCTCTTTGGATAAGAAAGGACACACAGCTCCTTTCATGTTTGAAACCTCAGTGTGTAAAAGGCTGCCTGGAGATGCTTTGAGGGAAAAAACCCCACCCATCACAACAACAAAACACCCATCACAGTGCAGAGCAAAGCCAAACTCCGAACTGAACCTGCCTTTTGTCAAAGCAGAACCCAGAAAGCTTGGAAGGACAGGTCCCCTTCACTGCTGCTGCAGATAGAGACATATTCTGTGCAATAAGGCCTACACCCTCACCATAAGAGTCGCTGAATGAGTGTAGAAAAGAGCTCTCACACAAAAAAAGTCTGGCTTTGGAAGACGCAAGCACAGGAATGTGTAATTTTCTAAATATAAAATCAAGGTCAGAGGAGGTCAGTGACTTTGTCGAGCAGTGGCACAGAGTGACAGCCATGGGCCAGCAGCGTCACCAGGGGAACAGAGCTACTTAAAGGGCGCTCGCAAGAGCAATCTGATAAAGCTCCAACCCCGGCCTCCTCACAAGAGTCACAATCACTGTTCCCATAACAGATGCCAGATATGCCATCAGAAAGGTTTCTCAGCAGAAAACCAGCTTTCTCTTTCAACGGAGTAGGTGCTACAGGATTTTCAGGCAAAGGAAGCTTCCTCAGCAATATGCTGCCATCCACCGCTGAGCCAAGTATCTAGACTAGGTGTTTTGTTATCAGTGCTTACTCATATCTTATCACATTTGGTTATTGCTGATGCAGGTTCTCCCTCAGCAGTTCACCTAGGAGACAGCAAGACTGATGGGATGGCCCCACCACACACTACAACAAAAAACCCAGCCAAGAGGAGATACAGAAAGAGGAAGAGAGCCTGTTATAATAACTTACTGCCCAGCAGAGGAAGTACTGCAGATAACTTTAGGTGGAAGGGGTGGAGATGCTGCTAATCTTTGAGAGATCCTGCAGACTTAGAAGCCAAGCCACTTGCTTTAGGAACAAATTCAGCTTCCTGAGCAAAACATTTCCAGTCTCACAACCACCAAAAATTCAGAAACTCATTTAGCTTACTAAACCAGGGAGAAAGTTCCCCTATTCAGAGTTCCTCATAGTGCAGGAAAGAAAAAAAAAAAGTTTAAACCAAAACAGGATGCTAAGAATCAGCTTGCTAAAGGTAGAGACTCCACAACTGAGGTGGGTTTTGCTACTTTTTTCCTTCCTTTCTAGAAAAATGTGTTCTTGAACCAGAACTTAAAGACACTTACTAATCTCTGTATACAGCTCTTTGTTAGCCTTTCCAATTAATGTAGCACCTGTGAAGGAACTGAGCTGTTTCTTGAAGGAGGGGTTGGTTTAAAACCTGCAAGAACACTTTGCACAACAAGGAGGAAAGCAACATTATTGTTATAAATGTCTGCCAAAAAAATGTAACAGTGCTCAAAGCTGCCATTGTAAGGAGGGAAATGCGCCAAGACCTGGACTGCACTACAAACAGTGCAGAAGTTAATCAGATGAACCAACTTGGGCCGTAAAAAACAATTGTCAAGACATGGTTCAGAGGAAAATGCAAGTCGGAGAAAACGTCCTGGGGAAGGTAGAAACAGCACCGACATCAATGCCAGCCTTGTTTATTACCTTTATTGTGACCTACATACTTTGGATCCAGACTAACATGCTTAAGTACACATCAGAAAGACCTACAAAAAGACACCTATTTCTTGTTTCAGTCTTAAAATACGAGTGAAAAGCAGAAGTTCCTGCTCTCTTTTCAGAAGGGCAGCTCCTTTAAGCTGACATCAATATAAAAGCATGGAAAGGAGAATAGGAAGCAGCAAGAGTTAGAAATCTTAAAAGAAACTTACAGGGAATAACAAGTTACATATTTGCTTTTCTGTGGCCTTTCTGTACATCAGGTATTGATTGGAGCCCAATGAGAACCTCAAATTAGATTATGATTTTCCCTTTGTGTGCCACAGGTGCAATTTGAGTACATCGATCTCTATGCACCACATTAATAGAGAACTAAAGGTTATGGTTAGGAAAGATGGAAATGTAAAGAAGTGTGAGGAGCAGAGGTCTGTGTTAGCCAAGCTAAATCAACAGAAGAAAATTCACTAATATTTGAAGAATGCTGGCACTAAGATAGTGTCTTAGCATGCTAGCGAATGACACAACTTGTTGAACTGATGAAGCACACAACCTTTAGAAAATAATCTGGTTACTGCAGACACAGTAAATTAACCCAGCCAAACAAAGAGGATTCATTCATCTTTTGGCAAAATATCGCTTAATTTAAAAAAACTCTAAGTACTGCAGTTTGAAAGGTGAACTGCATTTAAATAGATGGGATATGCTCCAGATAACACACACCCTGCCAGAGCTCCTGCTGATGAGCCTCCCATGCAGCAACAAAGTGAAGATGGGTGTCAACATTTACCAAAATCAAATTACAGGATGCAAACAAACGTGGATGCTTGGTTGAGGAGGGGGTTGTTAGTGTGTTTTAGCAACTCACAGTTATTACTTGCTCTCAAGGAGTAGAAGGGAATTGGCACACTTCAGAGAGCAGAACAGTTCTGAGAAACCTCAAAAATATTTAAATCGAGGCTGGAGCTCTATAAAGTAAGGTGAGCTATAAGATGGACAGCAAGTTTCAACTTAGCTTGTGGGTCTGGAAACAAGGTACAGAGTTTACCTCCATGATGGGTTTGGCCTAGTGCAAAGAAATCCAACTGACAAGATCCAAACCCAAATACTGAACAAGAATCCCAGATTTCTCTACTACAAAAAGCTGGCACACAAGAACTAATGCATTATAAAGAAACACCAACTGTGCTAAAACTGTTGTGCTGAACGAACCCAGTAAGGAAACCTTAAAAATTCATATTTCCTTTCTGGTTAAGGTCCTGAAGGAAAGAAAATGGGTAATTAAATTGATTAGAAATTAAACCAACTTACTTGCAATATCCTGTACCATTTTGATATGGAATGCACTTTCCCTCATTAACACATGGCTTGGAGTCATCCATACACTGCAGAGCTGAAAGAAAAGAAAAGAAAACAACCATTAAACCCATAGCCACAATACATGTCAGGTCAAAGCTTCATTAGCGTATTCAGGGGAGTGAAAATTTTATAGGACTGGAACAAAAACAAAGACACTATCACATAGTTTAATTTCATCTCTGGCAGCATGAAAAGAGCCAGACTGAAAGAGGAATCAAATACAGATCTGTTCATCAGGCAACCAAATCTTTCCAGAATTTCTTTAAGGTAGGTTTTCAAGGCAAAGCATGCAGGAATTCCAGCAAGCTCTAGAGACAATCATGTCAGCACCTGTGTACTTTGGGTTAAGTGTCCTCAGTCACTACTTTCTGATCAAAATTCTGCACTGAAATTCTCTGAACTACAAAGCAGCTACTCCTAAGCCTTCTTCCAGAATACATTTTTCAAATCCTTTCCGTCTTTTTTACTATCTCTAGGGGTACCCGGCACTGAAAATGGGGCACCTGTCCCTCACGAGCTCACCATCTGAATGCCAGCAGCAATCCAGAATTAGCTGCAACGTGTACTGTTGTGGCCCTCTGATTTCAGACGGGATCATGTTTGCAAGTAAGTGGAAAACACCAGAACTTTCAGCAAAGAATTTGGTATTTCTAAGGAGATGCTCCGTAACTCCAACTTGATGTTTTTGCTACTGTGTTTTTAAAACGACATTAAGTATGACACAGCTCAGGGCCAGTCAGTTTTTATCTGAGTCTACTGGAAGCTCTAGTGAGGTGTCTCCTGATGGAACCTCCAGCTCTGGCAAGTGCTTTTCCCATCGCAGGGACCTGAAGCAGCACTCAGCCCGTGGCTGTTTCCAAAGTGACCAGAAGGGTGAGAACTGTGGAAACTCTGCAGGAGCAGAGGGCACTTAGGAACTGCAAAAACTGAGCTACTTCACCTAGACCACAGCCTGCCATTTGAATAGCACCAAACTAGCAGAAAAAGCTTTCAGAAACAGATCAGCTGGGTCCTGTCCTCAACTTATACACAGACCAAGAAGTCACAAGCTCTTCCCAGACTCCAGTTCTGTCTCTGGCCCCAAATTCACACACTTCCATGCCTTTACAGACCCCTTTGCCACAACCTTACTGCATTTGGGAAAGCATTTAACCCACCTTAACTAAAGGCACCCAAATGCATCAGTAATATCCAGCCACCTAAACTGCCCACTTGTCGGCCGGCTGTTGTAGGGTTGACTGCCCCCCGCCTTTTTTTTTTTAAAGATGGTTTTCCTTTCAAGTGGTACTAAATTTTCAATACAAACTCAGCAAGGGGCATCAGGGAAAAATGGTCCAAACCACCACTGAGGTTGATATGGTGGTGACTAAGGAATGGGACTCAGAAGAGTTAACACAGCAATCCCACTAAGCTTTCCCTGCAACCCGACCAAACTCAGTCCAGCAATTGGACAGCTTGGAACAGACTCCAGTTCTGCTGTCCAGGGCTTGAAGTGTTATTTCTCAATAACCCTGGAGCACATAAACAGGTCACACGCACTATGAGGCACTATAGGAACGTTTCACGCTTGCAATCCCTATAGAGAATACAGTTAAATTAAACCCAGTTCCCCGGGAAGATTGTCAGTGTTTCCCACAACACAAGTATGCTTGCTGCTGTTAACTCGATTTCTGAAAAAGGGGCACTTGGATGGCGCTGCTTCTGCAGAGCTCTCAGGAAATGAACAAAATTCCACTCTGAGCCCCTCTCAGATAACCCCTGAGGTCAGGGTTACTAAGCGACAGAAATATTAACACGGATTTTGCACGGCATTCCCCCCCACGGCGGGCAGAAACACTTAGGCTGACTTGCACCTGTCTGACAATTTCTATCCCATTTAACCGCAACATCCACACGGCTTTGACTCCAAACTTCATCTGCTGCTGTCTAACACTGCAGCAGCTTGTTTTCACAGCAAAGATTAGCTCTAGTTAGCAGGGCTCGGTTACACCGTGTCCAAGAGAAACTGCTCTGTGTCCAAGGGAAAGTGTCAGGATTCCGACGACTCCCACCACCAGGGCTACTCCAGGGAGATGGAGGAGGGTTGAAGCGAGCCGTGCCACGTTTCAGAGAGCCAGGAGGGGAACCGGCCTTGGTATTCCCATCTCACCACCTTGAATTTCCATTCTTTTCACGCCAATCGAGCCAGTGAAGCAAATACTCAGAGGATTATTTCTTTTGTGCTCGTGCTTTCAAACACAATTTTGTAATCTCGTCGAGTACCCGCGTCCCCGGTGAGAACTGAGCAGCCAGTTGATTTTGTAACCCACATAGTAAAAGCTTAACCAGCACTTGGCCAAAAACACCTTCCAGCACAGCCCCACGGAGGGGAACTAGAGGCTGATGGCGCTCAGGGTCACAGTAAGGATCCCAATCAAGGATTCCAATTTGGTTTGCTAGGCCAAATACAGGCACAGCAGAGAGGCTTTAGCAAAGTAATGATTAATTTTCCTCGGGTTTTTGACAAATTATTCCCACCTTGAACTGCTGTTTAGCAGGCCATTAAACTACTACCAGCCATTAGAGTTCTTTCACAGAGACAATGGGATAACAAACTTTTAAATATATGTTTTCTCTATAGCAATTCAGAAGTGAAAGAAGCTAAAGAAACAAACGCAAAAATACTTTGTACTTTTCAGCTTTAGACCGAATTGAAATACTTTGAAATGCAACTAAAGCTGAAGTGAATGTAAATGTAGCCATATTCTATATTAAAATAAGTATTAAAGAGTCATCTGACTTCTCTTGGAAAAAAAAAGAAATCACAAGGGAAATAGAAGACTACAGTTCTCACAGTAAAATTAGCATTTCTGTGCACAAAGCACCGTCTTCCTGTATTTCACTATATCTTTCATAAAAATTTCACAACACATGCAAAACCAAGGCATTTCAACATGAATCACTTCAAAAGCTACTTCTCTGCTACTCCACCATGTTGTGATCAAGAGCCAAAAGAGCCAGAAACTACCTTCTACCTCAGCCAGCATAAAAAGTTTGTTTTGCCACATGCCTTGTGTGAACTGGAAATACTCTGGTGTGCACAGCATGAGAGAAGGCAGCCTTGTCTTGCCTTGAAAAGATAAAGCCACTTTCTAGAAGCCATATATAGACAGCCTCAGCACACTGTCAAGGCTCTGACAGCTGCTTTCGACAGTTTTCTTCTGTGTTTAACACAAACAGAAATGCTGAATTGTTGGGTGGTTTTCTGAGCTTTCCGTAACCCAGAAAAACCACCAAGGTGGCCAGAAGGTGGGTTAGCCTCATTAACTTTAGGCATATTACATAAAGATTGGGAAGACACCCCCTGGTTTTCAAGGCTGGCTTCTCATGGAGAGGGCAGGCCATTCCAGAAAGGAGTACCGAGTTCTAGCAGTTACTGCAGCCAAGGTTGAAGGACTTCCCAGAAAAGAGCTCTCGAGTACAGGCAGGATGAACATTTTGAGTGATACTACCCGGCCTGGAGTCCACACCAACCCCTGCACACGCCTGCATTGAGAAGCAAACTCTAACCTGACATTTAACATTCTACCAAGCATTTTCCAAGGCCAGAGGAAAAACCAGGTAAACGCTGCTGTAAAATGAGCAAAAGATACACTGTAGGGAACACTGTGGTTTTCGACATCCAAATCCAAAGCTCACACAACTGGGGCACAATTATGCCTAGATTTAATTTTTCTTTTTGGCTAAAGAGACAGTTAAAAGCTAGGGGGAAAAGAAAAGTTTTGTTTCTGCCTCAGTGTTCTTTACAAGGCCAAGATGATCTGGATGTTGTGATTTGGTTTCTACACTTCATCTGCCTGCTGAAAATTCAAATATTTTCTGGGCTATAAAATTAAAAGAAATAGTGTAGGATTAAGATCAGAAGCTGCGTCAAGAGTCCAGCCTTTAGGAGAACTTTGCTATATGGAAATCAAGCCATAACCAGAGCAAATCCAAAAGGGCTTTGTAGTAACTACCCAAAGGAAAATAATGCCAATACACTCCTTGCCCACAAGTTCCGAAAAAGTCAAGCAGAAATAGATATGAAAAATACAAAAAAAATGAATGCTGTGAGAAAGAGACATTGTAAAGCTGATTTCCTGTAGCTTTGTGGTCAATTATCCTGCACCTCAGAAGGTGCAGGCTCTAACCAGAGGTTTTATTTTAAATAATGGGAGAGAGATGTCCTAGTGGAGAACACAGCTGAGCTGCTGGTATGGCTCTCTCCTTGGGAGGACTCTACATGTGCCTCTTTCCTCTTTCTGTCCATAAGTGTTTCATCACGTTCACAGAAACTCAGTATCAGAACTGAGACCTTTGTCCTACATGGTTAAAACTTGCCCATAGTTCAAAAGCTTTTCTTGTGGAAGTGGATGGAAAACAACCTACTTGAACGTAGGAAAAAAGTCAAGCTAAGAACGCATTTAAGACTAGACAAAAAATAAAGGACAAAATAGGTTTCTATAACCTTTATGCAGCCAGTGAATTTTCTGTCTTGATTGAGATTCATGAGAAACAGCCTGTCAGTTCAACTATGCTACCCATTATGTATGAAGAGAGAGGAGGAAAAAGGATTTGAAGCCCTCAAACAACAGCAACACAAGATGCATGGAAAATCCCCGTGCTCAGGGATGCTTGTCAGAGGTGGATCAGCTCTGAAGAGGACGACCATCAGCGTGGCCAGAAACACCAGTTACACAACAAATCAAGGGGGTCTCAAATTCCGAGGGGGAGAAAGACAGCTGCTGATTCCCTTCAGGAAAAACAGAGCGTGAAAAAAGCAGTTAATGACGAAACAGGAGGTACATTCTGCAGGAAGGTCCTCGATGGGCAGAAAGGGACAAAACGCTTTCACAGCAGCACAACAACACACAATTGCTGGGAGAGCTGGTAAGGAGTAAGCAGCACTGTACATATGGAGAGAATACCCAAAGATAACCAAATTTTGGAGGAAAACCACAAAGGACTAATTATGCTGCTCGGTAACCTCAAGAGATTACAGCTCCAGCAAGATTATACAGCAGGGAAGAAACCACTAGTAAATACCAGCTAGCTGAAAATAGGAAAATAGCTACTTTTTTTTTTTTTCTGAAGAACAGATCATCCTACGGCAGGCACATGGAGGGGAAAGGAAGCAAACTGGTTGAAACTTTTTCTGTGATAAAGCAGTAAAGCCTTACACTCAGCTCAGATTTAGAAACCATTAACATTTAGGGAATTTAAACAAGCTGACCAGTTTGCACTTCACACACTGAGGGCAGTAGTTAAAGGCAAAGCTTGTCTATGGGGCATGGAAACAGTCTGTAAAGTGAATTGATTTAATCAGATTAAGACATCTCCACTGTTTTTACACACAAAAGCCTGAAATCAGTTGGATAATGCAAGACTCATCAACTGAGAAGCCAAGCAGAGCTCAGAGAAGTGTGAAGGCACTCAACCAACACCCTGTACCTTTTGGGAGAGAAAACCTTAATACCTAAACTGGTTTCCTTCACCAATGCTCTAGACCGGTGCAAAAAATTTTGAAAGGAAAATATTTAAGTCGATTTCAGAAGAACAAGCCTGTAAACATGAAGAAATTCTGCTTTAGAAATTCGTCAGGTTTTTATTTTTTTAATTTGAGGATGCCGACAGCAAATCTGACTGCACGAAGCACTCAGACATGCAGAAGCCCATGCCCTGCCATCATCTGGTTGAAAGCTCTCTTCCAAACACCTAGGACCAGCAAAAACTACTAAATAACCCTCCTAAGAACACAGCTGGGAAGCATCCTGTAGATTCACAGGTAGAATTGAAGTATTTCACCGTTGGGGTCTTAGACCCAGGAAGCTGCAGGAACACTGATATTTATATGAGATACAGCTACAGTTCACGTGACACTGCTGCCGCTGAAGAACTATTGATAAGAACTCACATTGTAATACATACTGAATTTAGGATAAACTCACAACACAGTTTGAAATGCTATCGGTCACCATATTCTCCATCTCCCCACACAGCTACTGTTCTCTGCCTTCCTCCATTTGCAGTTTTCCAAACAAAGCCAAAATGCCTAAAATCCAGAACTGCAACACAAAGCACTTAGGAGGGGAAAAAAAAAAAAAGTTTTCAACAAAAAAATGTAGGGAAGGCAATTAAAGAGCTGAAGAGGTATTGGTGTTTCCATGGCAATCTGGCAGGCAGGAGCCATGCTCGCCTCTTCTCCCAAGTCTTCCGTCATTCTGCAGCACTAAATCTTTATTAATTTGAACGTTGAGCATGTGTGCCCGTGCAGAAATGTTATCCCACCGCTTGCGCCGAGCAGCGCTTCCGCAGCCATCCCGGGTGATGTCAGAGAGACGAGAGGAAGGCTTGCCGCATGGAACAAACAGCAGACGCCCGTGCCATTTTGAGATACAAAGCTCTTTTTTCATCCCCATGGCAGTCTAAAAAAAGGACATGTGCCCTAGGAACAGACTATTTTCTAAACAGAACGAACGATTATTTCTGCAGATCTCAGATGACCCTGCTTAGAATGATATAAGCACTCTTTCTGCCAGACAAGCCCTCAACTTCTGTTGGCAAGACAATTTCAAAGTGAAATCAGAGAAACTGAGGACAGAAAAAGACCACAAAAGGACTTTTTAACACGTTCTTAGGCAAGATCTTTTTCCCACAAGGTGGATGATGTTTCCCTAAGGTGTCCCAAAGCGGGGGGGTGACAATAATCACTCTCGCAATGCTCCACTGAAGAGTCATTAGCCAAGAGCACAAACTCAAAGGAAACGATGTTACACCTGGAGCTACTATTGTAACTGCTTGGTCTTGATGCTAAGTAAGATAGATTCCCACAAGAAACCGGCTGCCAGAGTCCGGCTACCGCTTTTCCACCTACTCCTCATCCCGGGTCCAAAGCCCAGCCCCCTATACCCTCTCATGGCACAGACGTCAGTTTTGGAAATGGGAGAACCCCAACAGGATCTGATTGAAGAGAATGATCCACTTTCTGCAACAGCAGAAAAAAAGAAAAAAAAATGGAGGGAAGTAGCTGTGGAAGTTGACAAAAACCCAACCCATCCACTGAAAGACATTCAAATGCCACCAGAGGCATGAGTCCTCCTTTCCCAAGGATTCAAGTCCTGAGAACATGAGCAGGAGGATCTTCACGTATTTATAACCTGACTAAGTGATGCCCTGCAGGAAGTGATGTGAGTTAGCCAGATTCTCATAACGCTCCCTTTTGAAAGTCTAAATCGTCATCTTTGATAAGAACAAATTTGATAGGTGCCAACACCTTCAAAAAATCAAGTCAAACTTGCTCTTCCATAAGCAAATCCATATCATGCAGACCGGCACTGTCAGTCTTATCTGAAGTCCTCCAGATTTCACCGGGTGAATACTAAAGACCTCCAACTGCAGTCCACGCCAGCACAGCACTGATTAAAAATGGATTGTAACCTGTTAGACACCCGGGCTGGCAGGCAGCAGCAGCCCGGTGAGACAGAGCACCAACAGCGGGTGATTAGGGTGGGCTTGACGGCCAGGATCCCTCTGCCTCACCAGAAGAGAAGGGAATGGTTCACAGCAATTATCAGGCAAGTATCCTCACCAAAAGCGCAGGTGTTGCTGCCCCACCCCAGCTTACTGCACCTTCAACTGCAGCCCTTTGCAAAACTAAACTGGAAAAGCGAGTTGCTGCACCATGGGGCTTGCATGATGAGACAAGGCTGAGCAGTCCAAACCATAGTGCTCCGTGCATCCAGGAGCCTCCTATTTATTGACCAAGAGGGCTGACATCAGGTACCTGCCCTCTCTTGCACAAGAGCATCAAGCCAGTTGAACATGCACCCGAAAATACCCTTTCGGTGACTTCATCTTTCCCATTAACTCAAGCCACAGCTCCCATTCCCAGGGAGTGATACTGACCAGATGCAAGTCAGTATCTCACAACAGGAGTCACTTTCAGCCTGGATTTGTCATCTCTGCCCACCGGCCTTTGTTCAGTGCCAGGAAAAAAATTTCACCCACAAAGGCACAAGATTTTGGCAGCATGGGAGGACCTCAACCACCTCAGGTGTGCACACCCAGGCAAGTGACAACAGGTGATGCCACAGCTACTTCTCTCAGCCCCTCAGGGAAAGGGCCAGCAATAAGCTGCTAAATTGTTCCTATGAAAGGACAGTTTCACTAAGTGGACACGACATTTAGTCTTTGCAAAATTAGTATTTTGCCATCTTACTGGACTGTGCAAGCCATTTCCAGAAACGACAGTGCACCTATGCACCACAAGTCCATGCTACCACAAAAGCATATTTCTAAGACACCTACGCCAAAAGACCCTTTAATTTTACTTTTGAACAAACCTAGCCAAAACACATTTGTGGAACAGCTTTTTTTTTCTTTTTTTTAAACTCCAACCACCTTCTTGCAACATATTAACAAAACTAAATCGGCTTCCAGAGGGGATTACAGGGGAAAAAAATCCAAATATTTCTCCCAGGAAGACAAATACTGACCATTTTTAATTTGACCATTTCAAAGTCAAAACAGATCGATTGACTGACCCAACTACTCTACATCCAAAGCAGCAAGAAGTGGTTAAAACTCAGCATTCAACAATTTCCACTCCAAAATCATACTGAAAAACAAAACTACTGAAAATACCAGTGTCTTACTTGCTCACCCCTAAACAACTTCCACTAACAGTTTCTCCCCATCGCTGCACTATTCACAAGTCATCTGAAGAGCAATCCAATCTCTCAAGAGAAAAAAGAAGGAATGAGAAGGCACGCAATTAATCAATGACTGCTGGTCTGCGATAGCTTTAATGCCGTTCGAGACTGCACAATCTTTACTCCAGGAGCGGGAGCTGCTGGAAATGCCATGAGATTTCCATCGGAACCCACCAGTTATGGCTATGAACCAGCGCTCCAGACAAGCTTCAAACATAATGCAAGCGCCAGCGCGCAAGGGGAACAGTGACAAAAAGCGGCACTTCCCTCAGATGTGCACACACGGCTTTATCGCGCCTGGACTGATTAGCAAGAGGAGGAGGAGGACACGCAGAGATTCTCTGTGTGTGTGTGCAGGAATGCCCCCAACAAAGATTCGGTGCGCAGGTATGCGAAGCGACGGCCGCCGCACGCCCTTTTCTCCCTCTTTGGACCCCCGTTCCCTGCAGCTCCCCGGGATGAGCGCATCCCTCGCCGCCGCGCACGGGCAGCCCGGGGCGGCTTCCGCGGCTCCCCCGGGGCAGCGGCTCCCGGGGAGCGCCGTTCCCACGGGGCTCAGCCCGCCGCCCCTGCCCGCCTCGGGGGCCGCTCGCACAAAGCGCCGCGGACCCGGACCCCCCGCGCGATGTCACCCGGCCGCGGGTGCCCTTCCCGCGGGGGAGGCGACACGGCCGCCGGCAGAGAGCGGCCGGTCCCCCCCCGCGCCGCCCCTCGCTCGGCGCCCCGCCGCAGCTTCCCCCCCTCGCCCCCCCCAGCACTCACCGGCGGCGGGCTCGGCGCGGCGGAGCACGGCCAGCACCAGGGCGAGGAGCGCGGCGAGCGCGGGCCCCGCTCCGCGGGCCATGGCCACGGCCGCTCCCGCCGCCACGGGCTCGGCGGAGGGATCTGGGCGCCCTCCCCGCGCGGAGGGACACGGCCGCGCGCGCCGCCCCCGCTTCCTCCGCCGCGCCCCGCCCCACCCGCGCAGCCGCCAGGGGGCGCCCGCCCCGCGGCAACCGAGGGGCGGGAACAGGGCGGGAGCGGGGCCGGACCGCGGGGATGGGGGCGATGGGGGCTGAGGGGCCGGAC